>OY720441.1:313817426-314417426 GCA_963082915.1 Dolichopus griseipennis | reverse complement strand
GTATGGCAGCACCCCGAAAATGGGGCCGTAACATTTTGAAAATTTATGTAAGTGCTTGATTCATTATATAACTAACAGTTTGTAATTTTCATCCTCGTAGTATAATTAGTTTTGAAGAAATTCATTTTGGTGCAAAGAAGTTGTATGGCAGCCCCCCGAAAATGAAGCCGTAACATTTTGAAATTTCATATAAGTGCTTGATTCATTATGGAACTAACCGTGTGTAATTTTCATCTTCCTGGTATTATTACTTTTGAGGAAATTCATATTGGTGTAAATAAGTTGTGTGGCAGCTCCCCGAAGCTTTGGTCTGGCTTTAACCAAAAAGAATAAGGAACCTAAAAAAGGTCGAAAAAATGTTTTGTGTAAATTTCAAAACTCTAGCTCTAATTTTTCAATTCTATCTCTTGTAATTAATTTTTAATTCACAAATACTTATATTAAAACCAAGCAAAATAAGCATCATATTATATCATACTCATATAATGATCAGATCATCATGATCAAAAATTATCATCATATTCATAATTTTTTTTCATTTTAATTCATAAATCTCAAAGTACAAAGTCCAAATCTAAAATTTTTTTAAAAATTTTACGCATCATTTAAATCGTATGAAATCGAAACTCGAAACGTTATCTATCTACAAAAAAAAAAAAACAAACAAAAAAACAAACAAAAACAAAATTCATATTATTTCATGTTACATATATACAAGATGTGCAGATAAATTTCAAATTTTTATATGAAAATACTGGAGTTTAAAAAGTTAGCTGTTCGAGAGCTACCCGAAGTTTTGGTCCGATCTTAACCAAAAACGAGGAAGAGTTGTAGTAGAGTAGACTGTGTCAACTCTGGGATACCCGTATGGCCGTTATATAAACATTATATCATTATTATTATAAACATTAATTACTTTTGGCAAAATTTCACACATACCAGCTTTATTAGGTGAAATATAATGCTCATATAAAAGAAGGAGTTGTATGGCAGCTACTCGAACCCTCTGCAGTAGACCAATCAAATTTTGCAGTAACTCTGGCCATTACACTAAACTATTTTTGGCAAAATTTCAGACACCCAGCTTTATTAGGTGGAGAGTAATGCTCATATAAAATACGAAGTTGTATGGCAGCTACTCGAACCCACTCCACTAGACCAACCAAATTTTGCAAAAACTTTGGCCATAAAACTAAACTACTTTTGACAAAATTTCAGACACGTAGCTGTAATATGTACAGAGAAATACTCATATAAAAAAAGAAGTTGTATGGCAGCCACCCGAACCCATGGACCAAAATGGCTGGATTTAAATAGCGATGACGGCTATTGCAAAAAAACTAATTTGCGAAAATTTCAAGATCCTAGCTTCTTTAGTTTTTGAGTTATCGTGCGGACGGACGGACGGACGGACGGACATACATAGCTAAATCGATTTTTTTTTCGATTCTGATCCGATCCATACACTTGAGTCTATATCTACCCCCTCTCCTTCTCTGCGTCACAAACGTAATGGCAAATTTATTATACCCTTTGACTATATAGTCATACGGGTATAAAAATAGGGAACCTAGAAATTGATTGAAAAATATTTTGTGAAAATTTCAAAACTGTAGATCTTTTAGTTTTTGAGTTATCGTGCTGACACACAGACGGACGGACGGACGGACGGACGGACAAACGGACGGACAGACACACATAGCTAGATCGACTAATTTTTCGATTCTGAGCCGATACGTACCCTTGACACTATATCTAGCTCGTCTAGATCGATGCGTTACAAACGGAGGAGCAAATCTAATATACCCGATGTCATATATGTATGCACGGGTATAAATAGAAAACATTTATGATATGGAGATCGGCATAATTGGGAGGTAGGAATTTTATTTCATTAAATTCCCTGAAATGTTCATATAACCCATAATAATTTTTCGGTAAAATATTAAGTTCTAAAGTCAAATGAAATAATTTTTAGCACATTTTCAAGAAATTTTAACCATGGGTAGTTTTTGCAAAAAAAATTATTTCGTAGAAGAATTTTTTTCTGTAGCCCCACCTGTTATGGGGCTACAGCCCCCCATAGTTGGAAAAATCCCTATATTTAAATAGTTATAACAAGAGTTTTGTTAGATATATTTTCAATCTGAAAACGGCAAACGATAGTTGGTTTTATAGACTTTATAAATTTTTGGCAGACAAATGTTTAGGGTTGCCATACGTTACTAAAATTTAATATTACGCAAAACTCAATTTTTGAAAAATTTTTGACTACACATATCTTCTGAACAGTTCAAGCTAGGGTCTTGAAATTTTGGGTTAGACAATTAATAAATTAGAAGTTAGATAATCAGAAATTTGAAGGAGTCGGTTAACAAAATTTTTTTGTTAAGCCCTCTATTTAGGAGCTATAAGGGCTCGAAAATTGAAATTTTGCTATTTTTAACACATGTAACTTGAATACCTGTCCAAATTTTTTTTAGTGATATACAAAATTCAAAGCTCTATAATTATATTTCAACATGTGTCAAAGTGTTTTTTTAATTTTGAAGGGTTTCGAAGCTACAGCCCCTGCAAATTCCAAAAAAGCCCTTTATTTAAAATGACATATAACATGAGTTCTGTTAGTTTTATTTTCAATCGAAAAACGGTATAAGAGAGCTGATTTTATAGACTTAACAAAAATACGTCGATATGAAGTTAGGTCCTTGAGAAATTTGGCAACCTTCCCCACTGAAGGGCTATTAGAACTTTAAAATAAAAAATTTACTGTTTTTATAAGTAAGCAGTAACTTAGTCACCAACGTATATATTTCCTTAAACGTTAATATTGAAGCTTGAACATTATATTCCGATAAAATACTTAGTATGAAACACTATATTATTTTGAAAATGTGCTTTTTTAAGAACCCTTGGGTTTTTATCATCAATTTTTTATATTTGGTTTTTCCTAATTTCCGAGTTGAGTTATAATAAACTTTAGAGTACAACACAAAAAAATTCCTTTATTTTACATCAATTCTGAATATTTGAAAATCTCTTCCTGGCCTTTTTTTTTCATTGCCCTGTAAACATAACATTGAAATAAAAAAATTAATATTTTTACAAATAAAAAATTTGTTATGGTATTTTTAAAAGACATTTTTAAATTAATGAAAATGTTATTCTTAATTCTATTCCATTGTCTGACCAACCGTTTATTTCTAATAAATTATCAATATAACTGATAACGAAAGCTTTATAGATACAATAGCCTTTGGTCCTGTTTCCATTATGTTCTATAAAATAAATTGGAGTGGTTGTCCGGGTACCTCCCACACACCTCTCAAGAACTAATACGCATATTTTTGAAATTAATAACTAAAATATAGAGCAAAGTAGTTCTTTTTTGTTTCCATTCATTGTGTTCTTGAATTTGGAAATTAATTGAAGTGGTGGTTTGGGTACCTATTACACGCCTCCCAAGATCTAATAAGCATATCTGACCTTTTTGTTTAATATTCCGGAGTTAAAGTGGGTGTTAAAATGGGAGTTCGCGCAACTTTTAATGTAATTTGTCAGGTCTTAGAGTTAACCAATTACCAAGTTCTTAATTTTCTTAAAACTTAATCGAATGTTAAAAGAAGCTATTGAAACCTTCCTCTGCACCTCATCAGTCTCCTGAAAAGAATCAGTTTTTCGCTTTCCTAGGCGATTCTAATGACGGTTAAAAATATATGATTCCTGGTAAATAAACTTTACTTCCATTTTTATTTGCCCTTTAGACTCACCTAATATTTAACAGTAGCATCTCTCGTAAAGTTTTTATTCACAAAAATATTTTTATTGTTGACAGGTAAGTTATAATAAAACAAGTGATGAAAAAAAACCAAGGGTTTTTAAAAAAGCCCATTTTCAAAATTATATTGTATTACATACTGAGTTTAACTTTGGAAATATTTACTTGGAAATAGTTACTACTGACTTATAAAATTTACTGCTAACAGTAAATTTTTTATTTAAAAGTTGTTACAGCCCTTCAATGGGGAAGGTTGCCAAATTTCTCAAGCCTCTAACTTTAACTCCCCCCCCCCCCCTCATCCTCTAGTTTTTTAGGTTCTAGGAATTAAATTGTGAATTACACAAAAATTTGGAATTTTACTTAGAATTTTATTATCTAAGCAAAAATGGGTAAAACTAAGAGACACTTTCTTCAATTTAAGGAACCCCTTTTAAATTTAAGAAAAACCTTTAACATATGTTAAAATATAATGTTGGACCTTTAAATTTTGTATATTAATAAAAAAAAAATTGGACAGGTATTCAAGTTACAGGTGCTTAAAAATAGCATAATTTAAATTTTCGGGCCCTTATAGCTCCTAAACAGGGGGCTTGACAAAAAAATTTTGTTAACTGACTCCTACTATTTTTTTAGGATCTAACTTCTCCCAAAATTTCAAGATCCTAGCTTGAACCGTTTAGAAGATATGTGGGGCCAAAAATTTTGCAAAAATTGAGTTTTATAAAATGCTAAATTTTAGTACTGTATGGCAACCCTATACATCTAAGCGACATATTTTTGTAAAGCGTATAAAAGCAGCTCTCTAATACCGTTTTTCGATTGAAAATAAACCTAACAGAACTTTTGTTATATCAATTTAAATATAGGGCTTTTTTGGAATTTTCAGGGGCTGTAGCTTCGTCACCCTTCAAAATTAAGAAAAACCTTTGACACATGTTGAAATATAATTATAGAGCTTTGAATTTTGTCTATCACTAAAAAAAAATTTGGACAGGTATTCAAGTTACAGGTGTTTAAAAATAGAAAAATTTCAATTTTCGAGCCCTTATAGCTCCTAAATAGGGGGCTTGACAAAAAAATTTTGTTAACCGACTCCTACTAATTTCTGAGTATCTAACTCCTCCCAAAATTTCAAGATCCTAGCTTGAACCGTTCAGAAGATATGTGGGACCAAAAATTTTGCGAAAATTGAGTTTTGCGTAATGTTAAATTTTAGTACCGTATGGCAACCCTAAACATTTGCCTTATAAAAATTTATAAAGTTTATGAAACCAGCTATCATTTGCCGTTTTCAGATTGAATATATATGTAACAGAACTCTTGTTATAACAATTTAAATATAGGGCTTTTTCCAACTTTGGGGGGCTGTAGCCCCGTAACAGGTGGGGCTACAGAAAAAATTTCTTCTACGAAATTATTTTTTTTGCAAAAACTACCCATGGTTAAAATTTCTTTTCTCTATTTCAAACGGTGTAAAAGTTTTTGTAAACATACGGACGGACGGACGGACGGACAGAGTGAAGCTATATAGGCACATTTTTACAAAATTTTTTGAAAATGTGCTAAAAAAAGGGATTATCAACTTCATACATTCTACTACATGTATATCTTGTTTATGTATATGCTGTTTATACTTCAACAATTTTTTTTTTTTGAGTTTTATTTGAAGCTTTTTTTTAAGAGAATTATAAACTTTTATTGCTATTTTAACTTTTACAATTTTCTCACCTAAAATAAAAAAGAAGCGTAAGAGCAAAATAACAACATAACTGTTGTCTCCTGACCGCATTATATTCTAAACAAAAAATGGGAAAACAGAAGCCACTAGATCAAAAATAAAATAAAGTATACGACCATTATAATATAAAATAAAAAATTTTATTGTAAAATTTATTTGGTTAGGGAAAACTCTTATATTCTTCCATAATTTGTTTTTTTTTTTTGTTTATGGTATTTTTAACATGTATTTGACAGTTCTAATAAAAGAGATGTCGAACCAACTGATTTATTTAAAATAGATTTTTGTTTTTTTTTTTAATTTTATCTATTTTCTATATTTTGAATTTATTTAATAGTTTTTACAAAAAATATGTGTTAAGAACATTAGTACTAGAACAGCAATATCTGTTGTTAATCTAGATTATTTGATTTGTCTGTTGGTCTAGGATGCAAAATGTAATCTAAACATATTGATTGCTGGTATTGTATGTTTCGATGGGAATTAAATTACCATTGGGATTATTTTTAGTAAACTGGAAATGGCATCTTGTAAAAACTGGGGTAGGAAATTAAAATACAATGGAAATATTTAAAAAAGTTTTAAGATTTTGTTCTCTTTGGAGCAAAAGCAAAAATTTTTTTTAAATTTGGTTTTTGGTAGACAAATCCAATTCCAAATTGACATAAGCTCTAGCTATCGTATCTTGGAAGCCAAAATTCGGGTGAACGTAATTAAAAAACCTCACCTCGATTCTGTCACAGGAAAGAAATACAAATTAAGCAAAATCCCAAAAAGTGGACCACCATAATTATTGTGGGCTATTTATTATGACGAACCTTAAAAACAGACTTTTTATATAATTACTCGTATATATTTATTTTAGTTCTTCTACAAAATTGGTAATCAACTTTTTTAAATTATCCGGCTACTGGATCCCAATATTTTTTGTTTTTTCCCTATCATTCCCATAGGGCATCCACATAGCCTCTACAACTGTCCTATTTAACGCTACTCCCTTTCTGTCCAGGTTTTTCCCGATAAGTCACATTCTTTCTGAAGTGTTCTACTCCTGGTTGCTCTTGGTCTTCCCACATTTCTCCTGCCCTGTGGGTAGCAATCTAGAGTTTTGGATGCCACAGATCTTATTAGCCGCCTTAGAATGTGGCCAATCCCCTTCCATTTCTTCTTTCTGATTTGAATCAGAATCGGCTCTTGTTTTGTAATCACCCAAAGTTCTTCATTCATTATTTGCCTAGGCCGGAATATGCGACCGACATATTATTCGTAGACATTTATTTACAAGGGCTTGTGTTTTCTGTATGTTGTTTCTTGATACAAGCGATGTTCCGATTCCATATATCAGTATTGATTTGACACACGCTTCGTCAAATTTACTTCTGATAAATTGTGTTCGTATTTCAATTTGTCAGAATATTTTATTATCTTAGCTATTTTCTTTACATCCGGTTCAAGGTCTACGACAGTAGTTTAATATGAAAATACCATAACCAGCTAAAAAACCAGATATTTATCTGGTTCATATTAAGGTACAAAATATTGAGTAATGCTATTTATTACGAATTGTGCTTACGTAGCTGTTTTTATTCTTGCGAAATGCTTGGGTTCGAGTCCCAGTCAAAGTGAGAAACTTTTATCTAGTTTTTGACTCGACTCAGAACCATTTGCCACTAGGTTCAAATTAATGGGCTAATCAATAATTAATAAAATTATATATCTTTAATAAAATTACCTTCATATAACAACATAAATATATACAAAAATATAAAACAAATAATTTAATTGAATAATATACCTCACAGATATGAAATACCATATAACTCTAATACAAAATTATTACAATATAAACAAAATAGAATTGTATCACGTAGTACTATCTCATTTTTAATTTGTATATGGAATTCATTTGATCAGTTCTAATAATATGATTATAATATTTCCCCTTGTTATAGGCTAAAAATGCACATATTTGGTCAGTCTGTTTAGCCTACAGCAGTCAATAGCTAAGAAATCCGAATGTAATGTTTTTAATTCAAATTCCAAAAAGGTTTGCCAACTTAAAAAATTTACCCAGATCATAAACCCGCTAATGATTATATTAAATATAATTTAATATTCGTTTTGAAACATTACGCAGAGGAATAACATGTTTTTAACTTTGGGGACATTTAAGTTTCCCAATTAGCAAAAGTTGATTTGAATATTTTAATACAATAAATTATTTTATATAAATTATGAAATATTAAATTATTTAATAAACAAATAAAAATTAATTTGTGTAGAAAATCATTATAAAAATTAGTTTAATAAAAAATTTATATTTAAACGAGGAAGAGTGTGGTAGAGTAGACTGTGTCAACTCTGGGATACCCGCATGACCGTAACATATACATTATATTATGCGGTTATTTACTTTTGGCAAAATTTAAAATATTTAGCTTTATTAGGTGTAGAGTAATGCTTAAATAAAAGAAGGAGTTGTATGGCAGCTACTCGAACCCTTTGCAGTAGACCAACCAAATTTTGCAGAAACTTTGGCCATAAAGTTAAACTACCCGAACCCATGCCACGGTTTTTGCATAAAAACGTATTTGTGAAAATTTCATAATCCTAGCTCCTTTATTTTTGGAGCTATCGGGATGACGAACGGACGGACGGACAGACATACATCGCTAAATCGATTTATTTTTCGATTCTGATTCGATCCATATACTTGAGTCTATATCTACCCCCTCTCCTTCTCTGCGTCATAAACGTAATGGCAAATTTATTATACCCTTTGACTAAATAGTCATACGGGTATAAAAAAATACATTCATATTATAATATTCTAATTAATAATTACATTAATTTGGTTTTGTGTAAATCTTTGTAATTTACAAATCATGCAAAATAAAATCTAATTAATAATTTGTAATAAATTTTAATAAATTTTTAATTAATTTTAAATAATAAAATTATTTACATTGTATAAAAAGTTTAAAAAATTTAAAATATATTTAACTAATTAATTAAAATATTGTTTCAAAAATTTTTTCAAATAAAATCAAAATTAATAAACCCCGGTTTTTATTGAATATTAGCTTCCTAATAAAATTTAGAATAATAAAAATTTAAACTCTGGATATACAATGAAGCAATCCAAAGAATAACGGGAAGGATATAAAAAACTTTTCATTTAATTTTTCATTTTTCTTTTCAGTAATTATTTCATGACTATAGAAATCTGAAATTAAGTACAAGGTAGCTATATCCCGTTTCTATTACGTTCTTGAATTCTAAAATGCTTTGAAGTGTTGTTCATGAATTTCAAAATGAACTAAAATATTGATGTATGATCACGATCATACGTCTCCTGAGACCTTATAAGAATATCTTCCAATGACATAGAGAGAAACTTGAGATTGGGTACAAGAGTGTTCTGTCCTGTTTTCTTTATATTTCTTAAATTTCAGAGGAATGAAAGTATTGGTTCGGATATTTCCCTGCTTAGATCAAACCAGCATATCTCCGGAATTAATAAAACTATAAAATTCAAATTTGGTACAAGGTTGCTATATTTGTTCTGCTTGCCTAAAGATTTTAAAGTCTCCGGTAAGTTGAAGTAGGGGTTCGTGTAACTATCAATGAAATTTTTGAATTTGTATTGTATTTAAGTATGACTAAGTCAATTGCATCGACTTACTGTTATTTCATTACTTGTTTTATTTCAAAGTAGTTGTCTTTTTAGAAGTTCGGTTTATTGATCAATTATTACTCAGAAGTCGGTTGAGTAGACCTTTTGGTAAACACTATATTTTGCGTTCTAGTACTTCAAATTAAAATGCTTAATAACCAATTTAAAAAAAAAAAATTACTAAAACACTTTTGATTTATATCTTAAGTCTCACAGATACAAATAGTCATTTGAAGCATACAGCTAATTGTAACAGGCCAAAATTTGATCTAGGTAGCCCAACAGTACAATTATCTAGTGAGAAGTGTGATCTAGTAGTAATGAGTGGAAATTACAGCCGATACTGACTTCTCTTAAATTTATTAGGTTTATGCTGGATTTTTCCTAATATTTGAGCAATTTAAGATGTAAAAGCCGATCAATTAATTGTTGATCGTTAATTAAAAAATTCAGTCTTCGAATAGCACTTGAAGTGATAAGACAATAATTGCAAACTATTTTTAATTAAAATATCAAACTAAAACCGGTTATCAAATTTATTATTCTTAAATAATTCCATAAAAAAAAAAAAAAATCAATATAAAAAACACAAAAAAAAAAGTTTTTGTTTTTGTAATTAGCACTTAAAAAAAAAAGAAAAAAAAAAAACAATAAAAACTAAATAATAATTTTATTAAAACAATCATAATTTTATTAATTTGAGTGCACAAAAAAAAAAAAAAAATCCGTATAATTAACTCAAAAAACATAATAATTAATAACCCGTCGGATATGGCGGATTCCAAAATAAATAAAAAACTATCATCAGATAGTCATTTAGTGCTAACTGATAAAAAAGCGAAAATGAATAACCTAACATATGGTCCAAAATTTCTCATCATGGAGAGAACTGATGAAAATAAAACCATGCAAAATGTTTCAGCTTTTCTTATTAAGAAAGCTATCAATTCAATTGCCGGGGAAGTCATTAATTGTAAAAAATTAAGAAATGGTACCCTCTTAATAGAAACAAAAAATTTGAATCAAGCATCTTTGCTTATTCAAATAATTCAACTTGACGCTAACACTCATGTCAAAGTAAGCGAACATAGAACACTTAATTTTTGTAAGGGAATAGTGTACAGCCCAGAATTAAATTACATTCCGGAAGAAGAAAGAGAAACAGAGCTCAGAGACCAAAATGTAATTGGAATTAAGCCAATTAAAAAGAAAACAGAGAACAATATTATAATTAACACTGGATTATACATCTTAACCTTTTCAACTACCAAATTACCTCAGGAAGTTAAAATTGGTTATGAAATAAGCAGAGTAAGGGAGTATATCCCACTACCATTTAGATGTTACAATTGCTTTAAATTTGGCCACTTATCTTCTAAATGTGAAAATTCAAGAAAATGTTTGAACTGTGGAGATGAATACCACTTAGAAGAAAACCAAAAATGCATTAAAGATTCTTCTTGCATTAACTGCAAAGGGAATCATAATGCTTTCTCTAAAGAATGTAATGAATTCATTAAAGAAAAAAATATTCAAAAAATCAAAGTTGTTGAAAAGGTCAGCATTACAGAAGCGAGAAAGAGATACCATCTACGTAATAATAATCTTACGTCAGGAACAACTTATTCAAGTATTATTAAAACAGCTGCAAATTTAAATACAATAAACAACACAACAAAAAATACAATAAATAACATAACAACAACAAAAAATACAACAACAACAACCAAACAAAATTCAGCACCAAAAGAATTGCAGAATGAAGAAGAAAACAACAAAATTCCAATAATAAAAAATCAATCAGCTAAAGTCACTATCATGCCTATTAAATTATCAAAAAGAGAAAAACAAAAAATTAAAAGGCTTGATAATGACATTAAAAATAAAGCTAAACAACCCAAAATAAAAGAAATAAATATCAGTGATAGTGATAGCACTATTTCTGATTTAAATTTTAATTAAAGTATTAATGATTAGAAATTCGTTATTAAATATAATTCAATGGAATTGTGATGGTTTTTTGAGTCATTTTAATGAATTTGAAATATTAAAATATAAATTTGTAAATAATATTTCTTGTATTCAAGAAACTAAATTTAAAGAAGATTACTATCCAACATTTAAGGGCTTTGAAATTTTTCAAAAAAACTGTTGTTCCAATACTGTAGCCCATGGAGGTGTAGCAATATTAGTAAACAAAAAATTTAAATGCGAACTATTTAATATTACTTCCACTATGCAAGTTGTTGCTATAAAATGTTTTTTTCCAAAAATTTTTATAATTATTAATATTTATCTACCAGGAAACATTCCAATTTCATTAGAAGAGCTAAATAGTATCATCCAACAAACAAATGCTCCATTTATAATTGTAGGGGATTTCAATGCTCATAATTTATTATGGGGATCAACTAAAAGTGATAAACGTGGTAAAATTATTGAGAAATTTATAACTGACAATGCGTTATGCATATTAAACAGTGGTGAATCAACCTTTTTCAGTTTCTCCCATAAGACCTACAGTGCTATAGATTTATCTATAGCCTCACCTGCACTTACGAATTATTTCAATTGGAAAGTCGACACAGATCTTTACGGCAGTGACCATTTTCCAATTATAATACAATGTCTTTTATCAAATTCTAATAATGAAATTAGGGAAAAATTTAATATGAATAAAGCTAATTGGGAAATATTTAAAGAAAATGTAGAACTTAGTCAAAAACAAATTTCTGATTTTGCAAATATAGATGAAATGGAAAATTATTTGAGAAGTAATATTATCAAAGCAGCGCAGAAAGCTATTCCATTAACGAAAAAGGAGAAACCTAAACATTGTGTTCCCTGGTGGAATAAAGAAATAGCCTATCTAATAAAAGAAAAGAAAAGATTACTTAGAAAGTTTAACAGAACCTTAAATTTAAATGATTACAAAATGTTTATAAATATAAAAAGAATAACAAAAAAAACTATAAGACATTGCAAAAAGAATTCCTGGTCTAACTATGTCAGTTCAATATCCTCACAAACAAGTCCTAAGGTAGTTTTTCAAAGAATTAGAAGTCTCAATGGTATATCTAAAAATAATGAAATATTATCTTTAATAGAAAATAATAAAATAATTACTAAAAAAACTGAAATTGTAAAAATTTTAGCAAAACACTTTTCTGAAACATCTAGCTCTATAAATTATTCACAAGAATTTTTAAGGTTTAAAAATAAAGTGGAAAAAAATATTTTTTTGGTAGAACCTGACCAAAATTATAGTTATAATAAAAAATTTTCATTGGAAGAGCTTGAATTCTGCCTTTCAGAATGTAAAGGTTCCTCACCGGGTCCTGATCTAATAACATACCAAATGTTAAAAAATTTGAATATAAATGACAAAATTTTTTTACTTAAAGTATATAATTACATTTTTAAAAAACAAGTTTTCCCTTGCAGTTGGAGCAATGCATTACTAGTTCCAATCTTAAAGAAAAGCAAAAATCCAAATATGACTAATAATTACAGACCAATCTCACTAACAAATTGTTTGTGCAAAACTATTGAAAGGATGATTAATAAAAGATTGCAATGGTTCCTTGAAAAAAATAAGAAACTAAACAAATGTCAGTTCGGTTTTAGAAAAAATCGTTGTACACTAGACGCTTTATCAACATTTGAAACACATATAATGAGTGCCTTTTCACAAAACGAACATGTCATCGCTATATTTATAGATATAGAGAAAGCATATGATCGAATTTGGAGATGGCAAATTTTTGATAGCTTAAATAAAATGGGTATTAAAGGCAATATGTTAAACTTTATTAAAAACTTTTTAACTAAAAGAAAATTCTGCACAATTATTGGAAATACCATATCACCAGAATTTAAAATGGAAAATGGCATACCACAAGGTTCCGTTCTTAGCGTGACTCTTTTTTTAGTAGCTATTAATAGCATTTTTGATCAAATTGGAACTCCTGTTAGAGGAATAATGTATGCTGATGATCTTGTTATCTATATGACAGGAAAAAACCTAACGAAAATTCAGAAACACTTACAAAACACTTTAAACAAATTAAATAAATGGTCTCAGAAAAATGGTATACAATTCTCAGAAAATAAAACTGTAGCAATGAGATTAACTAGGAAAAGAAAAAACTTATTTTTCCCCTCACTATACCTAAATAGTAATGAAATTTTATATGTCGATGAACACAAATTCTTAGGTTTAACTATTGATTCTAAGCTATCATGGAAACCCCATTTAAAAAAAATTAAACAAAAAGCAAATTTAAGTTTAAATCTACTGAAAATGCTATCACACTCACAATATGGATCAGATCGAAAAATGCTAATAAGAATTCATAAAATGATCACACTGCCAATCATAGAATATGGTTCAACAGTATATAGTTCTGCCAATACCAGAATGCTAGAAACTTTAGAAACCATCAATAATACAGCATTAAGGATTTGCATTGGAGCATTTAGAACCAGTCCAATAAAAAGTATTTTAGCTGACTCAGGAGAATTATCACTTTCATATCGAAGGGAGCAAAAATTATTGGAATTTGCGAATAAAATTTTTTCTTTAAATAATCATCCACTATCCGATTTTTTACAAAATAAAATATTGATCAATAAAATAGGAAAAAAATCTCATATATACAAACCTTCTATAATTAGTTCTATTAGCCTTTTAGAAAAGTATAATTTGTTAACAAATAAAAAATATTCGAAAGTTAAATTCCAGAAACACCCGTACTGGACTGCCAACACAGTAAATGTAGATCTTTCCTTAAAATTTGAAAAAAAAAGTAATGTTTTACCATCAAATTATCAAAAATTATTTACTGAGATAATAAACACAAAATATAGTAACTTTTTTTTAATTTATACCGATGGATCTATAATTGATTCGAAAACGGGTTGCGGATTTACAAGTGATATCCAAAGCAAGCAGTATCATCTTCCTAACCATTCTTCAATATTTTCAGCAGAACTATTTGCAATTAGACAAGCAATCAAATTCGCCACAACAATAAACCAAAATGAGATATTAATTTGTACCGATTCACTAAGTGCACTCCAAACTTTAAATAACCTAATTGTAACAAATCCATTGGCAATAAATATTAAAGATATTCTTTATGAAAACCGCAATAAATCAATTAAATTTCTATGGATCCCCAGCCACTGTGGTATTAAAGGTAATGAATCAGCTGATAGAATAGCAAAAGAAGCTGTTGAATTAGAAATATATCCAAAATATAAAATTTTTATTAAAGATATGAAACCATTGTTTCGTCAAGCTATACTGTTAAAGTGGAATCAAAAATGGGTAGATGAGCCAACTAGTAATAAACTTCGTCAAATTAAAAATACTACACACCCTTGGACGACAATTAATGCACTCAATAGAAAAGAGTCTATTATTATAACACGTTTAAGAATAGGGCACTCGCGTTTGACTCATGAGCACATATTGAACAAAACAAATTCACCTTTATGTATTTGTGGAAACGACCTCACCATTTCACATATCATGGAACATTGTCAAATTTATAGTACAGAAAGAATTAGAAGTAAAATTAATGGTCTTCATGATTTGGGTACCAATGATAAGCAAATACTATTAAATATTATTCAGTTTCTAAAAAATATTCAATTATTTCAAAAAATTTAATGACTCAAAAATTCAAATAAAATTGCATAATAAAATCTTAAAGTTCTAAAGTAAATTTAAAAATTAGATCATAAGTTTATTATAAAACCACTGTACTTCAAAAAAAAAAAAAAATTTTTTATACTAAGGAAAAATGTAAAATAAATATTGTTTATTGTTGTTAAAAGGGCTTTAAAAATCTTAAAGGTTGACAAGCCCATTCAAAATAAATATTAAAAAAAAAAAAAAATTAAAAAATTAAAAAACCCTAAATAGCAAAAAAATTTTAAAACTTTTTTTAAATAATAACAAAAATAATCAATTTAAATTTAATAGGATATCCTAAATTACTAAAGTCATGTAATTTATATATATAATATATAATTATATATATAACAATATGGCTTTATACCCAAAACCAAAAAAAATACAACAAAATAAATTAAATAATTAAAAAAAAATAACAAAAGTACAACATTTTCATTATTTATTGTATATTATATTAATTAAATCAGAAAATCAGTCATAATTGATTTATTTAAAATTAAAATTTTTTTTATTTTATATAATTAAATTTTATTTTATTTATTTTTTTTTAATTCACTAAAAACAGGTTTTACCTAATATATACCAGATTAAATGCTCACTAATATAATACACAAATCTATATGTATATAATAGGCAAAATCTAAATTAATTAAATTATTTATTAAAAAATTAATTAATATAAGTTACAGTTAATTTATATATAATTACCTAATTATTGTTATACTATTATAATAATATTATTAGGTAAAAAACTAGTTTTTTCTGGTTTTTATTGTTTGTTTGGCTTGAATTTGCGTGAAAACCACCAATTAGAATTAAATTTTAAACAATCACTATTTGAAGCAATTGATGTAATTAATACAAAGGTAAACAATTGATGGTATCCCCCAATGGATTAGTTAATTTAATTCAACACAAAAGAATCAATTTAGATATAGTATAAAAATCCACCTATATATACTTATTATCGATATTATTAGGTTTTGATCTTAAATGGGTTAATGTACATGGGTTATACTATCTATAGTACAATAACCCATTACTGCATTCGATTTCCAAAACAGAGGGCTATAGAAACTAAAAATAAAAAACACATCTGTACAAAAACTCATACTTATTCTAAGGTTAAGTTATTTCTACCCTTAAAATTTTAAGTTTCTAATTTAAACTGTTTAGAAGAAGCGGTCAAGAATTTTGCAGAAATTTACTTTTGAATAACGGTTTATCAGAGTGTCTTTTGCCAACTTTATTTTTTTTTATTTGTGTAACATACAAAAGCCTTATAAAAACTGAAGTAGTTTGACCTTTTCAGATTAAAAATATACATAAAAAATCTTGGATTATATAGCTATTGCACAATTTAGAGGATGTAGCCCTGTAACAGATAAAGCTAAGTTTGAAATTAATTTTGTTGCAACACCTGCTTGGTAAAAAAAAGAAAATTAATTATGAAATATGCTATAAATGTTGGTAAACTTGTTGGTATTGCACTCCACTCAGATTTTTAGACATTTGATAGAACTCTTATTTATGGTCCTAATAAAAAGATGCTAAGTGAGTGAACATACTCAATGCTAGTTGAAGGATCCTGTTAGCACAATCTATTTATGAAAGTGATGTTATGTCTTTTCGCATCCTTTAATTCTCTCACTTACCACATTGTATGTGGTAGTAGATTGTACTTAAATAAAAAATATTTTCTAAGTCTAATTATAACGAGGAAGACCGTAGACTGTCAACTCTAGGATACTTGTATGACCGTTATATGGACATTATATAATGCGGTATTACTTTTGAAAAATTTTAAATGCATAACTTATTAGGCTTTCAGTATGTACAAAAGAAAGTGTAAGTTATAAGGCAGCTCTTTAAACCTCTTTCACTACACCAACTTTATATTATTCAGACGTCCATAGTTAACTATCATCAACCAAATTTTGCACAAACTTTGGCCATAAAACTAAACTATTTTTGGTAAAATTTCCAACACCCAGCTTCAATAAATTTAGAGTAATGCTCGTATAAAAAAAAGTTGTATAGTAGGTACTCGATTCCGTGGAACAAACTGTGAATTCAATAATAGGCATTTAAACAAAAACGAATATGTAAAAATTTCCAATTCCTTTATTTTTTGAGTTATCTATACATAGCTTGGTCAAAAAATTTTCGTTTCTGAGCCGATCCATACATTTGAATCTATATCTACCCCCCCCCTTCTTCTCTACTTCACAAACGTTGTGGCAATGAGTAATATAGTCATCCACTTATTTTGTCATTTTAAATAACAGATATTGAGTCGAATGCATAAAACTGAGTATTATATTTATACAATATTTCAAATGTGTCAAAATTTTTTGACAATTATTTAAATGTTAAAATCTTGTGCAAAAAATGCAACCTAATTATGAACGAACGGCTTCGTCATATTAAACAGTTTTTTGTAATAAATTGGAAACCTCAAGAGTCAAACTTGTTTACTCTAAATCTTTTCGAAAAATTTTTTAATTTTATTTTTACTATTATTAATTTGTAAGTAATGTTTCTTTAATGTTATATTATATATTTGATCACAACGGAACTTATTTATTTATTTATTTGTAGTACCAGACAATAGTAAATACTGCCTGATATTATAAAAGTTCTTTGCCTATTTGCCATTTGGACTTCTTATTAAACTATTTTAGAATACACTATATCTATTATTTATTAGATATTATCCGACCAGGGTCAGGGGAACCCGATAATTGAACCTGATTGAAAATCCGCCACTTTAATCACTGAGCTAACAGTCAGATAGAACACAACGGAAATTTGTTTAGAAAAACCCTCCATCAGTAAATTTTTCTTTGATTTCAAAATTCTTCTGACATCTGCTGGTTTAAAAACCATATATTTCGGTTATTATAAGTAATGCGCTATATAAATTTACCGAAATATAAAAACGTAATTCCCACTGAACACTTGATATTATTAATCTAGTATCAAAATACTCTTAGTAAAAAAACTAACACTACTTTACTCTAGCAGCAACTAATAAGATTACATACCCTCCAACAAAATCAAATTAAATCGAAAGCAAAAAAAATTTTAAAAACTTAAAATTCAAAATTTTAAAATATTGTAAATTAATACTCGTTTTGCAATGCATAGATGCGTTAAAAATATTGTAATGTTTGTTTTTTACAAAATATAAAATATTTAAAATTTTTAAATAGAACTTTTTTCAAAAATTAAACAATACAATTTTAGTTAAAAATTGAACTACGTTTTCTTAGATTCTAGTCATAGCGTCGATTTGGAACTTATTAACTACAAAATTCCGACTAAAAAAATTTCAACGGTAAAAAATTATGTATTATTTTTTTAATTTCACCGTTATATAGACTTAAAATAGTTTAAAGTATAAAATGTCTAATATCAAAAATGAGTAAAAACCTTTAAGCGTCTCGGTGGTATGGTGGATGACTTATACATGGTGAACATGAAAGTGCTATTTGAGTAATGGAACGACCAAACATTTATGGGAGGGGTATGTGGGTCCAATAGATTTAAATTAGTGGGACCTCCCATCTCCTCCAAGGAGATTTAGCTTGTGTCTTTTTACCACATTTTCAAAAGATTTTGTAAAATGATCCTATATATAGTTTCCACTCTGTCCGTCCGTCCGTCTGTATGTTTACGAAATCTTTGACACCCTTTGAAATAGAGAAAAGAAATAATAATTTAGAGGAGATATTGTAAAAGAATTTTCTTGGAAAAACTTTTTCCGTAGCTCCACCCGTTACGGAGCTCCCCAATGGCTGAAAAACTCTTAATTTAAATTGTTATAACAAGAGTTTTACAAGGTATATTTTATATCTTAACAACGGGTAATAAAGAGAAGAAACTTTAACAACGGGTAAATATTGTAAAAAAAAATTCTTGGAAAAACTATGTGGGTCCAATAAAAAATTTTAAAAATTTCCACTCCTTTATTATTTGAGTCATCGTGCGGACGGATGTACAGACGTACGAACATGTTTAGCTAGATCGATTTGCTTTTCGATTCTGATCCGATCCATACCTTTAAGTCAATATCTACCCCTCCTCTTCTGTGCGTCGCAGGCGTAATGGCAAACTTATTCTACACTTTTGATCTATAGTCCTATAAATTTTTCACCTATGCGAGTGTAATTAGGTTTTAAAAAAATTTAAAATATATAATTTAATACGGTTAAGAATTGCCTGATTTAATAATAGCAATAGATTATTTAAATACTTTTATTTCCAGGATCTTGAGGCATTCTGTTAAGACACAGTTTTGTACTTTTGTTCATTCTACATTTTCTCAATCGAAAAATAATAGTTTACCGCGTTTTCTATTTTAAAAATATAATTTTCTTGTTATTTTCATTTAATTCGGATTAGAACAACTGAAAAAAAAATTTCTTAGATTGATATATGATTTTGTGTATTTAACTCATCTTATTTATATGTCAAAATAAAAACCAAAGCCAACAGGATTTTATAATATATATTGTGTATTCAGTATACTAATGCAGATATGAAGATCATGTCTCATGATTCTGTATAAATTATTTTAGAGAAATACAATTTATCATTACGGATTTCAGAAGTCAAGATTTCAAAAGTTTCGTTCTTCGTTTTTCTGCTTTTTTCTTTTGGACTGATGAGTATAAAACCAAATAAGTACTGTTTATACCCGTATGACTATATAGTCAAAGGGTATAATAAATTTGCCATTACGTTTGTGACGCAGAGAAGGAGGGGGGGTAAATATAGACTCAAGTGTATGGATCGGATCAGAATCTAAAAATAAATCGATTTAGCTATGTATGTCCGTCCGTCTGTCTGTCTGTCCGTCCGTCCGTCCGTCCGTCCGTCCGTCTGTCCGTCCGCACGATAACTCAAAAACTAAAGGAGCTAGGATCTTGAAATTTTCGCAAATTCGTTTTTTTGCAATAGCCGCCATCGCTATTTAAATCCAGCCATTTTGGTCCATGGGTTCGGGTAGCTGCCATACAACTTCTTTTTTTATATGAGCATTACTCTGTACCTATTACAGCTGCGTGTCTGAAATTTTGCCAAAAGTAGTTTAGTTTTATGGCCAAAGTTTCTGCAAAATTTGGTTGGTCTAGTGGAGTGGGTTCGAGTAGCTGCCATACAACTTCTTATTTTATATGAGTATTACTCTCCACCTAATGAAGCTGGGTGTCTGAATTTTTGCCAACAATTGTTTAGTGTAATGGTCAAAGTTTCTGCAAAATTTGGTTGGTCTGCTGCAGAGGGTTCGAGTAGCTGCCATACAACTCCTTATTTTATATGAGCATTACTCTCCACCTAATGAAGCTGGGTGTCTGAATTTTTGCCAAAAATTGTTTAGTGTAATGGCCAAAGTTTCTGCAAAATTTGGTTGGTCTACGATAGAGGGTTCGAGTAGCTGCCATACAACTCTTTATTTTATATGAGTATTCCACTACACTTAATAAAGCCAAAAGTAATTAACCGGATGATATAATGTATATGTTACGGTCATACGGGTATCCCAGAGTTGACACAGTCTACTCTACTACACTCTTCCTCGTTTTCCATTAAATGTCATATGTGATTCTAGATTGCACAATAAAATAATAGAAAAATAATTTTTAAATAAATTTAATAAAATGAAAATCCATAGAGTTTTCAGTATGATTTTAATTTTCAAAAAAAAGATTGGAATAATTTTGGAATATGTTGAAATTTAATAATAATATGGTTCGTATTCGATAAATTTTTTGTTCTTTAGATTGTAGTTAAAAAATTTTTTAATAATAGTTTTGGATAATTAAAATAACAAAATTATGATAGAAGATGTGTGTTAAGTACTTTTAGGGAATCAAGAAGTGTTTTTTTTTTTAACGAGGGAAAATTAAACGAATTGAAAGTCACACTGTACGCAGCTCCTTGGGGTAGTTTTTGATTTTAACACACTAAACCATGACCCTTTAGGAAGCTTCCTTTGGGGCTTTTGATATAAATGTACAGTTTGCTTTTGAGAATTCAAATTTTTAAGATTATTCTAGATTATTTAAGATTTTCCTTACTAGTCGTGTCCGAAATGAAATTCTACCAAAGGGACCGTCAAATTCGGATTAATATATGTTGTACTTTGAGGTGACAGTTTGAGCTGTAACATCATTTACATTTTCAACAAATTCATTCAATTTTGCGCTGCAATTGCCTCATTCTAGCTTTTCCAAACTTTGACACTGCAGGAATTACTGTTATGTTGTTTACTCGTTGTCATTTCTTTTGGTCCGGGGCATTTAAATTTGCCGATATTTTTTCAATTTTGATCTTTTGGTTTTATTTGGGGTGCTTGAGATTACATCATTTTTTAGCACATTTTCAAAAGTTTTTGTAAAATTGATCTATATAGGTTCACTCTGTTCATCCGCCTTTCGTATGTTTACAAAAACTTTTAAAAATTGTCTCTTAGTTTTAACCATTTTGGTTTATATAATAAAATTCTAAGTAAAATTCCAAATTTTGGTGGAGTTGATAATTTAATTCCTAGAACCTAAAAAAATGGTCGTAGAGGGCAGGGTGCTCGAGAATCATCACAAGTTTACTTAGTAAAAATTTGGCTTCTACCATTTATAATCCACAAAAATTTTTTGATTCGAAGAATATCACTTTTGTATTCTGATACACCTTTTTCAATCTTTTCTATATTCTCGTCATTAGTTTTTCATTTACAAGAAATAAAACATTGAAAGTCCTGAGGAATTGACAAGGTAAGATGAGGTTAAATAAATTTTCGAAAGTGGTATTGGACTTTAACTAATTAAAAGCTTAGTAATTTTTAAACAAATTAAAAGGTTGTTACTACTAAACCCACAAACATTTTCAAGTGAATAGAAATTTATATTAACAAATCATTTAAAAACTAAGAAAGCTATATATTGCGATTAAATTAGAAAGTTTAAAAATACTATTTCTAAAATCATTTTGAAACTCATTAAAAATTAAATTACATTCATTATTCAAGCCTTTACTGATAATTTACCACCTTAATGTAATATTAAATCACCCAAATTCATTCTAAGAAAATGTATATCTTAATCTATTTTAACCTGAGGTCTTTATTGACTTTAACATTTCTATAGTTCTAAACTATTACAATGGAATTGAGTACATAGTACATACATAAAATTAATAAAAATCTTACAATACAAGAAGTATATCATATACCTCTTATATAAACTTGTTCTGGTATATAACAAAAGTCTGGAATTAAAATTCTTAATGTATTTATTATATTAAAAATACATTTATATTTTAATACGCACATATATTTACTAATTATATATATATATATATTGTATCATTATTTAAATATAATATAGAAATATATAAATAGAGTCGTTTTAGATAAGAAATATAAAACATTTTTATGATACATATTTTCTAAAGATACTGGAAACTAAAGTAAAATCTTAAAAAAAGTATGTAAGAACAAAGAAAGGAGTTGACTCGGTCTATAATAGGTATATATTTAGTTTTTCCTTTCAATTTTTTTCGGTTCCTTTTCAATTAATTCTTGAGGCTTTAACCCTAAGCCTACGAAGTAAATATAAACGACTTAGAGAGGAACAACGTGTTGATGATCATTAGGTTTGCAACATTCTTGTAAAAAAATTTCTGAAGCAAAAACTAGGTTCATATTTGTAGAATTTAAAACATGGGAGTCTAAAGAAAAACTGATCCACTCCCAAAAGTTTTACTAAAAATATTTGCTAACAAAATGCTTCAGTTGCGTAAAGGATTAAGTTTTAAAGTCTATGGAGCACAATTACTTGATATGTATCCCATCAGTTATTTTAATTTACTTTTTGAAAGATATTGTGTAATTGAACGAGTTTCAATCTTCTACTTCTTCTACTGCCAATGCACTACTGGACGTTAAGCGATCACTTTATACACGTTTTATTGTAGTCTTGCGATGATATTGGAATATTCATCTCTGCATCTTGCACTATGAAAAATTATTCTATTGTTCTAATACCCGTCCAATTGGGAATATTACTCAGCCACGACATTGGCTTCCTCCCGATGCTCCTCTTACCATTCATTCTTCTTTCGATAATTAATTGGAGTAGTTCGTATTTAGGCCTCGTATTATGTGACGAAAGTAACTAAGCTTTATGCGTTTAACACTCAGAAAGAGGATGAATTCTCTATATAGCGGTGTATGAAATTTTGAGTATTCTCTATAACACCACATTTCAAATGCTTTTAGTTTATTTAAAGCCGTCACTTTAGGCGTCCATGCTTCTGCTTCATATAAAAGTACAGAATAATTCAGTTTCAATAATAATAATTTAATATTAGAAACGAAAAACTAAAATTCAAATACACTTACGTCGAATATAGATGTAAGAAAACCTTAAAAAGAAAAATCATCCAGCGAAACTTGTTCAGTCATAAATTAAAATCATAAAGTCCTTAAAATGGTAATAAATTACATTTTCTTTTACAAGTCTTTCTAGATAAAAATAAAAAGAATAATGAAAAAAAATAAGGTTCAAAATATTTGGAATGAATATAGCTTAAAGTTTCAAGCTATATGATCTTAATATTATCTGGATACATATTTGATATCACAAATGAGGATATACCGTTATATATATAAAAAAATATATATTTTTTAATATATTTTTAAAGGGTTTATTTAAAAAGATAACCAATACTTTAAATAAAAATTATATTTTTGTTAATTTAGCTTTCATAATTTGTATGATCAAAAGATAATTCAAAATTTCGAGGTTATCAATTTTACCAATCTAACTAAATTAATCAGGCGGTCTTCTTCATCAGTGTGTTTATTTAAAATCATTTTATATGAATTAGAGAATCTAAAACAAAGTTACAAAGTGCAACCTCGCTAATTAATATTGATACCAAATATTATTACTTTATATTATTAAAATAAATTTATTGACTTTAAAGCGTGGGAAACTGGAGAATTGTGACTCCCTAAAATCATACTAAGCTACAAACAAATTAAAAAGAAAATATGAAAATTCGTTCGTAACGTATGTAAGGTTGAGTTACCGCATTGACTTAATCAATAAAGGTGCATTTATATTGGAGCTGTGATAAGTGATAAAAGCGTTGGTTAAGAGCATTGCGTAGAAAATTATATACATGAATTTTATAGCGGTGTTTATAATGGAGCATCGGTTTGATCAACGGTAAAAAATATATAATTTGCTACGCTAAGCTCTAATCGACACTTTTATCATACATAGCAACTCCAATTTAAACGCACGCTAACTTATAACAAGGAAGTGCAAACGGTTAATTAAATTTAAAATAAAATTAGAGAACTTTTAAGAATACCATAAACTTAAACCTAATTAGCAAATTAATATTAATTTATTTTTTCATAGAAGATTAAATTCATAGCATACTATTTAGATTGGATGCAACAATTTTTATAAAAATTTTACCTGTAGTGCAGCTTTTAAATATTTTTGCATTTATGCCAAAAAGTTCAATTTACATGGAAACTTTAAATAGAACAATAAAATAAAGTTATTTGACACTGACCAGTAATAAAATATCGAAAAAAGCTGGCAACAAAATGGTAAACAAAACGATTTTAAACAGTAGAATTTTTGGCAATCATTTCAATTTTATTCAGTTTATTATTTTAGAAATTGTAGTCAGACAAATTGTTTAAAGAATGTTGAATTCAATTTAAGTATGAACATATTTTAATTTTCCATTTAGAAAATTGAAAATATTAAAATATCATAAATATCAAAATAAAATTCAAACTTATGTTAAATTATTTTATTTTATTAGTTTGTTTTGGACAATAATAAAAATTTTTAAAAGTGACAAAAGTAGATACGGTCATTTGATTTTAAGATCAGAGATGTTGCAGTTAATTTGTTAAACTGAAAAGAAATTACTTTCCTTAATAATACTGATAGTTTTAAAATTTGTGTGTAGTTTTAAAATATTTATTAGAATGGGTTTTTTGAATAGAAAGGGTATTTTATGAATTTAATATTTAATTATTTATTAATTTATCAACAATTCTCTACCACATATAATGTGAAAGTGAGTTATTCAGCCTTACCTTTCCAGAGAAAGAGTACATTTAGAGAGAGTAGAGAGAGAGAGAATGTTATGATATAAACTATTATTGATATAAATTATAAATTGTGATTTTTATTAGATTTGATCCTACTGGGATTCGAACCCTTGATCCTTCGATGATGAAAGTTCGATGTCCTATTAACAATTTAAAAATTTATTTCTAAAATAAATTTGTTTCTAAAAACTTTAACAATTTTCTAAATGATTATTATTGTAAAAAAATTGTTCAGATCTTCCTTGAACCAAAAACTACACTTTGTTTTCTAAGTGCTAATGGTTAAAGGCTAAAAGTATGTTTATATAATGACATGTGAGAAATATTATATTCTTATTATTTGAACTGATACATACAATTTAAACATGAGATAGTACTTCGCCTTATAACATATAGAAACGTCTTAGGCTGTTCATAAATACAGCTAATTTCTTTTATAAATTGCAATAATTTTATATTTGAATTACAAGATAATTCTGTATCTGCGAGTTATATTATCCAAATTTAATTATTGTTTATATTTTTACACAAATTTATTTTTTTTATTAAAGATGTATAATTATTATTTATTATTGGTAATGCCTCTAAAAACCCGACAAAAGTTTTTTTTCAGAGGAATTGAACCGGGGTCTTTTGAATGAAAGGTCAGCATTTTAACCACCCAGCCATTAAATTCCAAAGGGGTGACACTTTGGAATTTAATGGCCCTACTTTTAAATGGCCTAAAGTCTACCATAATCGTAGTTTATTTTTCGGAATTCTGAATTAAAAGTTCATTATAATATTAAACATAAATTTTTTTAACTACTTCAGATGATCTGCTACTTTTTCTTAGTTCAAAGTCTCTCTCAAGATTTATTTGTTTTGTTTTCTATTTAAGTTTTCTATTTTTCCGTGATGCCTAACTTACTAAATAAAAATATTTCAGTTTTCTTCTGTTGATTTTATTTAATAAGACCTGTTGTGTTCTTTTACGATTTTCTTTATAATCTCTTTTGTTTCAGTTTTAACGCAGTCGAAGATCGCTTACAATTTGAATTCTCCCATGGCTTTGTAAATTATTTCTTGATCTTAACATTTTTGAAGATTTTTCGTGGTCTACAATTTTTTCTAGAAAAAATAATGAAGCTGTATTTATGTAACAGCTAAATATACAGTGGATTAGAAATAACGAATGAAAAGCTTATATTACAAGTAGAAAAATCGGCTAAAAGTTTT
Organism: Dolichopus griseipennis; assembly: GCA_963082915.1. Classification (NCBI taxonomy): domain Eukaryota; kingdom Metazoa; phylum Arthropoda; class Insecta; order Diptera; family Dolichopodidae; genus Dolichopus; species Dolichopus griseipennis. The sequence continues at coordinate 314,391,162 of OY720441.1, read as the reverse complement.
GAATTCTGAAAACTTCCTAAATAAGCATGACAGTAATCTCTTTCGGTGAAAGAAATTATCGTCATATATCCCTTTTGGTTCCTGTATTGGAGATGAATAGGACTGACTTGAGAATAGGGTTCGGGTAGTTACCACACCCCTCCTAATGTTGGTTTGACATGTATATCTAAAGTATAAGCTTAATATTTAGTACTAGAAGTTTGTTTTAATACCTAACTTTTTCTTCATCACTCTATTAATACAGTATTAATATAGCCACTGACCGTAGTTCTAAAATGCTATTCACCATATTTAAAAGTGTGTTAAAATTCATGAAATTTTAAGATTGATGTTCCAAGTTTCAAAGAAAAATCTATAAAGTTCTAAAAGTTTTAAAAAAAAATTTTCTGAATTTAACATTCAGATCTTCAAAATCAAAGAAATATTTAAAATGCACCTTACGTACACTATTCCCATCAATCAAAATTCAAAATACATCATTCGCAGAATAATATCAAATGTCATTCTACTCATAACACATGGTCAGAACTGTCAGTCAATAAAATTTTTTCAGATTATTTTAAAATTAACGTATTTTAGGATACACAAAGGTATTGCAACGGTCAGTTAATCATTTGACAGAAATTGATGAACCGTTTTATTTTAAAAATATTTAAAATTATTTTATTTAATTCAAAGAATGTGATTTGATTGAAGTGACTTCATTTTAAAGTTGAAAAAAAAATTTATTTAAAGAATTTCAAAAACATTTTTACTTGAAATTACAATAAAATTTCATTGCAATTTAAAAAAAATAATTTTGTCATATTATTCTTGTGTACAGTTTGTTTTTTTTTTATTTAAGATTCGGAGAGGGGGAAAAATTTTTATACTATCATTTGTTTATTTTATTTTATTTTTACTGTTATTTTAGCTAAAAGCTTTTCTTATATATTGCAATAATAAATATTAAAAAGTTTACTGTTGTTTTTTTTTTTATTTTTTTTTCTATTTTGAATTTTTCTCAATTTAAAAGAATAAAAGATGCAAGAATTCTTAAGATTGTTTGGTTCCCTTAACTTTTTATTATATTTTTTTTCTTCTTGTTATTTTTGTGTTTTTTTTTTTTTTTGTTTGACAGAAGAAAAATTAGGCAAATTTTTGTCTAGTACAGACACATTCGTATCTTTCGTTTGTAAGTTCTCCTGGATTATTTCACCATATTCTTTTTTTTTTACTGTGTAGCTTCCTTATAAAATATACAAAAGTTTGTTGAGGTTTTTTTTTTTTATTTTTTTACAAAAACAAAATCAGGGCAGACGATTTTCTATTATTTTATTTGTTTTTTTTTTTTATTTTATATAAACTTTAAAATAAAATAAAAAAAAAAAAAAAAAACAGGATAGCAAATGTTTTATTGAGCAGTGCTTGACTTCTTCATTTCAATTTAAGTACATATTGTATAAATAAACTAAAGGTCTACCAAAATATTTAAACTGCTTTTTATCTAAATAATTGTTTTGCTATTTCATTTGTAATTCAATTACAACTTTTTCAAAACGAATAAAATTATAAAAATAAATTAATTACACGTTTCAGATTAATAAAATTATTTCTAAAATATTCGGTTGGACAGGAACATTTAAAACCAATAGTTCAAAAAATTTTCTAAATTATCGGAATCATTTTGAAAAATTAAAAGGTTAGTTTCTTTTCAGTGTGTCCCAAAAGTCATGGTTTATATAATATTTTTTTTTTTCAGATTATATAAATAACACCTGGAGAATAAATAATTGAGAGATTCACAACTGAACAAAGAAACAGAATAATAGAATTTTATTATTTAAGTCTGAGATCAGTTATTTTAATGCAAATAGCATATCATCGCCATTTGAAAGGCATAATTTCGCCCTTTGAAGCAATGATTCGATTCACAACTGAACAAAGAAACAGAATAATAGAATTTTATTATTTAAGTCTGAGATCAGTTATTTTAATGCAAATAGCATATCATCGCCATTTTAAAGGCATAATTTGCTAACAGTAAATTTTTTATTTTTAAGATGTCATAGCTCTTCAATGGGGAAAGTTGTCAAATTTCTCAAGGATCTAACTTCATCTCCATCCCGCCCCCCTTCAATTTTTTTAGGTTCTAGGAATTAAGTTTTTAAAATTAGGTTCTAGGAATTCCACAATAATTTGGAATTTTACTTAGAATTATACTATCTAAGCAAAAATGGGTAAAACTGAGAGACACTTTCTTCAATTTTAAGAACCGCTTTTAAATTTAAGAAAAACCTTAAACGTATGTTAAAATATAATGTTGGACCTTTAAATTTTGTATATTAATAAAACAAATAATTGGACAGGTATTCAAGTTACAGGAGCTTAAAAATCAAAAAATTTTATACGGAAGCTAAATAGACACATTTTTACAAAATTTTTTGAAAATGTGCGAAAAAGGTTGGAGACAAAATAATGTTATAGGAACTTTTCTCCTGTATTGTTACTTTTCGAACATCTGGTCTTAAACATTGTATGAAAATAAAACGATGATATTAAAGATTATCAAATAATCTTAATTTTTGTTAATAAGAAACTTTCCGGTAGACCTAACTAATCAATACCAAGTATAGACTGTATTTATATTTTTATGTAGGTATATATTTAGATCATTGTTAGAGTTTTCTTCTTGTATTCTATTTTCTATTTGAAGAAAATAGAATTCTATTTGAAGAAAATAGAATTTTATCAATATATTATATATTTTATCTTCTTATTATTTTGTTTTTTTCTTTATTTATTTTTTTTTTTGCTTAGTTTCAATAGTTTTTGATGCAACCAAGAACTTCCTTTTTTTTCTTACTATTCGCTAATAAACAATGATATTTTCAAGCAATTTTCCAGGATGTAATCTCATATGATGATAGTTATTGTAATCATGTAAATTTCATTTGTCAGAAATCCCAAGCTATTTCTATTATTAACTATACATGCAAAAAAAAAGTAATATACAAATCTTGGTTAACTATATTTGGGAATCGCTACAATATAATACAATAATTTTATTTTGTGTTTATCTAAGGAATAAAATTTAGTTTTTTATTATAATACAAGTTTATATTATATTATTACTTGTATTTTTTTTTAACGTAGAAAAAAATTTTCAAATTGAGAATTACAAATAATCATGTAATGAAAAAAAAAACGAGGAAGAGTGTAATAGAGTAGACTGTGTCAACTATGGGATAATCATATGACTGTAATATCGACATTACATCATCCTCTTAAAATTCATATAGCATCCAAAAAAAAATATAAGTTGAAAGGCTGCTCTTCGAACTTCTTTTACACCAACTTTTTTTTATTCAAACGTTGGCCATTAAAGTTAACTTTTATTGACAACATTTCAGACATCCAACTTTATTAGGTATAGAGTAATGCTCATATAAAAGGAGAAGTTTTATGACAACTACTCGAACCCGTGGAGCAAACTGGCTTGATTTCGATAGCGATGACGGCTATTGCATAAGAACGAATTTGTAGAAATTGTATGTAATTTTAAAATAAACTTTCGTGGGGACGAATGGACGGATATACATAGCTAAATCGGTTTCTTCTATATCTACTCTCCATTGTAATCTGCATCACAAACGTAATGGCAAATTTAGTGTAACCTTTTTACATGAAGTCATAAGGGTATAATAACCAATCAAACTTATATCCTACATTTAATTAGTACAGTTATTTATATTTTGAAAAATTTTACAAATTTCATATAAATTTTAATTGAGCATGGCCTTACAATCCTGTCAGTAGCGCATACTGGAAAAAACTACTTAAAACATTATATTCATTCAATTGGGTTTGATATTATTAAAGAATTTTACATAAAGCTACTCCATGATATAGTACTAGATATTTTTACAATTTTACTTTGTTAAATTCCGAATTTTGTACCTGTGAGTTATATTATTAAACTAAATTATTTATGTTTCATATTTGGAATTTATTTAAAATTACTTATTTAATAATATTTATTTTTTTTTTTATTAATGAAATAGAATAATTTTTTTTTTAAAGTATTAACTTTTCAGCTGCTAGGCTAATTAGCTTGTCAATATCATAGGTATACATATCATAAGTACGAAAAGGGACATTATATTCTATTCGTTTTGATCTTAATGAATTCCACATACAATTTAAACAAATATGAGATAATATGAGGCCTTTTAATGTAGAAACGTTTTAGATTTTCACTAGACACAATTATCTTTGATAAACATAGTAATAATTAATTTAACTCATTAGCTTATGGTGGCTGAGTCGATTTAAAAAACTAGATAAAATTTTTTTTCACATTTTTACCGGGAATCGAACCAATATATTTCGGAGGAAATGTTGGCACTCTAATCAATCTGCCATCCAGCCGTAATTAATTATAGTACTATTCCATTAGTTTGAACCCAGTGACGAATGATAGAATCGAATTGAAAGCGAGATTAAAACATTTATTGAGATTTGAAACCTTTCACTTGAAATGAGAGTTCAGACTTTCCTTCGTTTAGTAAAAAAATTATAAATTAGCTTTATTACAATTCAATGTAGTTTCAAGAAGCAACACATTTACACAAATTGATCACTATAACGTAATGATTCAAAATATTCAAAAAATTTTCTCCAACTCAGTTTCGTTTAGAAGTCTTGAATTTACCCGAAAAAACTAAAATGATTTTGAACCAAACAGAAGAACAATCGCAAAAAGAATTGCCTATGTACACTTGGAAGGGTTAGATGAATATATCTACGAAGTTTCGTTTTAATCAGATGTTCGAATAAATATAAGTTTTGAGTTAATAGTTATAGTTTCTGCCTTCTATTAGAAAATGGACATGGTATTAAAAATGTCCAGTGAATGTTTTACTGGGCATCTATTTAAATTTAAATGCTCAGTCAGATTTGTATATGAAATCGATCTGAGATCGATCAATTAGCAAGTGGTCTGATTCGCTGTTTTTTTTTTTTTTTCCTTTTCCACTTCTTTTAAGGAGTATAGGGGATTCACCAAGTTTTTATTTTAAACTAGGCTTCAGTTTCTTTAATCATAATATTCACTAAGCCGTTGACTACTCGGCTGTAGCTATTGTATAAGGCTATGAAATATGAATGTACAAATGTTAACTTTGTGCGCCATCTATAATCTAACACAAGAATTATTTATATATTTTTTATTAAATCTTATTTTATATTACGATATAAACTATTACGATATAATTTACGATATTTTTTATTAGATATGATCTGACCGGGGTTTGAACTCGAGAATTTCCACATGAAAGGCGGCGTCTTTACCACTACGCCATTGGTCAAATGGTCTGATTCGCTTACTATTATCTAAATAATTAACTTATTAAAGAATAAAATTAATCAATGAATGTAGAAAATAAGTTCAATTAAAAAATAATTTCCCATTCTTGGTTAGAGTATTCAAAATCTGAACACCATTCAATACCAAGTTATATAAAATAAACTATTCATTCTTTTGTAAAATAACATTTCTGATGTTGTACATATTTATATAACTTCTTTGTTACATATTATTATTATTAAAGTAATCAGGTATTTTTCATTTAGTAGTAGAACTTTATACCTATATATTTCATTCGAAAATGATATTAAAACTTTTTTTTAAAAACTTCAATAAAAAACAAATTTTAACAAAAAGACAAATATAATTTTTATCTCTATAAATTTTTTTAACAATATAGAAAAGACAAACTATATTATATTTTTTTTGGAAAAACTATTCATTAATAAAATAAAATTTTGTAAAACCTCAAAATCTAAATGAAAAAATATTTTTAGTTCAGGTATGAAAGCTATTACTAAATTAAATTCTTTTCAAAATTAATATTTTATACAAAAAGGAATATGTAATTGATGGGATTGTCTGTCTGTTGAGAGATGATAATATTTAACTTATGTTACTATCTTATTCTTTCCTTAAATATTTTTTTGTAATCGTTTTCAACTGTAAAGCAGGTTATAGGGAATTCCTGTCTAAGTTTCAGTTTCTTTTAGCACTATTTGCCCAAGCCGTTGATTCGGTTGTATTTATACCTCAGTGAGTAGCGCAAACGTGGGGATTGTATTATGTTACACTGGTGTTTTGAATATTTTTAATAAAATCTTATTTATAATGATGTGATCGGAGTTTGAACCCGGGACCTAACACTAGAAATTTCGGCTTCTTAACCACAACGCAATTTAACCACAACTTACATATTTTTTATACCTTTTCCATTTATTTAACGAGTATAGGACATTCCACAAACCATTTAAACTAGTTTCATTTATGGTTATATTTCCTTGGCCATTATTTACTCGGCTTCCTTGCATCTTAACTATCAAAGGATTCTTAAAAAAAAATAGGTAAAATTTTTTTCAATCAAACATGTTATAATGGTTAAAATATGTATATTAGTTAGGTAATTAAAAATATTGTCCTATATATAGACCCGTTTAAAACAACTAACCAAACGACAAATACAAATTATTGTTTTGTAAGATGTCTGGGATGTCTATTGAAATTATACTAAATTAAAATAAATTTTTTGAAAACAATCCATTTAAGATTAAAAAAGAAAGTGAAGGCTCACCATGTCAAAAGGTATGTCTCACATCACCCTCAATTCCCATTTTAACGCTATTTTAAGTGCAACACTAGACCATAAAATCTCATGCTTCTTATATCTAGTTAACTTTTGACGTTTACCCTAACCCCCATGAAAACGGGTGCTTGAGGATATTTGATACTATATATTCAATAATGATTAGTCTTCAATATATTAAGCTTATTTAAGTACAACAGTACCCGGTAAAATTTTGTGAAGCTCATCTCGGTGACTTTTGACGTTTTCTCTAACCTTCATACAAAAAAATTGGTGAACTTTAACAAGTCCCCAATTAAACGCATTTATAATGAGTTTATATAAACGCGTTATAGTTTCTTCTATTCAAGTAACTGCAATCATTTAGTGCATCATTACATTTATAATGGCAATAAGAATTGAATTTGACTCTCGCGCCACTATGAACTTAATCTTGATTTCTTGATCCCTTTTCCTCCATTTGTATATTTTATGCACTCTTCTAGTCCCAACGTTTTTATCAATTTTATTTTTCAGATTCAATATTAATGCATGCAATTTTGGAATTCAAGAATACGATTAAATCGTAGCTCATTTCGTGGAGATCAACTCGGTGACTTTTGACGTTTTCTCTAACCTTCATACACAAAATTGGTGAACTTTAACAAGTCCCCAATTAAACGCATTTATAATGAGTTTATATAAACGCGTTAAGTTCCTTCAATTCTAGCCACTGCAATCACTTAGTGTAACATTTAATTTATTATAGCAATAAGAACAACATTTGATTCTCGCGCCACTATGAACGTAATCTTGATTTCTTGATCCCTTTTTCCTCCATTTGTATCTTTTATGCACTTCTCTAGTCCCCACGTTTTTCTTTAAATCAATTTTATTTTCCTGATTCATTATAATGCATGCTAGTTTGCAATTCAAGCATACGATTCAATCGTATTCTCTTTCAATCCCAAAAAATTCTTTTTAACTAACTCAAAAAAAAAAAAAAAAAAAATTTTATTTTATTGTTGAGGTTTTTGAAAAAAAAAAAAAATTTTTTTTATTCATTAATTTAACCAAAAGTATAAAAGAGAAACGAATTATTCAACTTTTAATTCTGAAATTTAAAAAAATAAAAAGAAAAACTCAAAAAATTTATTTAGTTTTTATTTTGTTGTTTTTTTTTTTTTTGTGTGTGTGGTATAAATATGTGACGCCTCAAAAAAGCCATATTAAAAACGTCGACATAGTGGCGATAAATTTTCATACTGTGTATGTCCTTTAACATATTATGTAAAACTGTGGCTATATTTTAATGACATATGGAATTAAATAACTTTATTCTTGTTTTGTTATCAAAAAAATACATTTTTTTTTTTTTTTTTTTTTTTTTAACTCTATTGAAAACTTTAAACTGTTGAGGTTTCATAAATGAAATAAATTTTTAAAAATATAGTTTTGAAGTTATCATAAAGCACATTTTCACATAATTTTATTTAACTGAGATTTCTTTTTTTTTTATATTTTTAATCCGACTTTATAAAAATAATTTAAAACACTTTGTTCTGAAAATTTGTCAAATTAAAACTATAAAACTATTGTTATTTTGTTGGATTCATTATTTTGTTTGACGGTTTTGACATTTTAGTACTTTAAAATTCATTGGTTATTTGTAAGATTTATTTCGTAGTATAAAAATAAAAATTTGACATATTTTGATAAAAATTAATTTTTTTAATTTATAAAATTGTTGGTTTATAATATTTCGAATCTACTTTATAGTCTATCTACAATGATGCTCTCATTTCGCTCTCATTACGTAGTCTACAAAGGAGTGTCCATAATGAAATGTACATGATTGGGTTTTTTGACTTTGTTTTTTTTACAAACTTCATGAATAATTAATATTCAATAGTTTAAAGTTTCATAAAAAATATTCAATAGTTTAAAGTTTATTGTATAGCTATTTTGAATAATGGTTTGATATTATTTAACCTGAGATTCAAAAAAAAATTGTTAATTTTACTAATTTTTTATTCAGATAATATATTTTTTTATTTTTCAATAAAAATTATTTTTCAAAGTTGAATTATTTGACATTTGTATACGTAGAGAAGCGAAAAAGTTAAAAGTTAAACAACTTTTTTAATGACTGCGTTAAGTGTGGAGAGCGAAACGAAAGCGTTTATTGTGGTTAGGCTATAATAGTTATTTATAAGTTATAAAACATAAACATTCATATCAAATTGAAAAATTATTATGTACAATAAATAATAATAAACATTTTGATTAATCTTAGTATTGTTACTTATTTGCTGATGTAAATATTCCAACCTTCATATTGTAGAGCAAATTAGATTAAATGGCAACAACTATCTGGGTCTTACAATTGAAATTTAAAATAATTCAAACGAGAAGTCAAACTATTACCGCTGAATATTTCATCAAATCCTTAAAACTAAAGAATCCCTTCATATCAGCTATCCTTCTACCTCAATCTTTATACTGTTGGGACTCTGGAAAGAAGAAGTTTCACTCAAAGGGTTTGACAATGCTTCGGGTAGCTATAACCCAAAATTTTTAGAGTTCATTTCAATATATAGGGCAAGTAATTCTTTGAAGGTTCTAATATGGTAAGGCTTCATTGTCAGAGCTGTAATTTTTTAACCCTGCTTATATATCCTTAGAACTAATTATACAAAGGAATTAAAATTTAGATAGCGTTTGAAAAAATCGCAATTGCGCACTAAAAACTAGCTTGTCACACTAAACTTATTCCGAAAAACTCTGAATAATATCCAGTGTTGTCCGGAATTAATCGCACTGATACTAAATTATCTATCAAATATTTAGTGATCTTCTAACCACGCTAGATGATCGTACTTCACACTTAAATTGACAGCTTAATAATATTGAATCAATTGAATGTCTTAGATTTAATTTTTTAAAAGCAAAATAAAATAATTAAAAATGTTTATAAATGAATTAAAAATGCGTAATTTTAAAAATAGAATGCATCCATTGTCAGAATCATTATAAATGTAGCTGGATAATGCTAAAATGGAACACGAAATGCTATAAAAATATGTATTAAGATAATACTTCTTCTACTCATAAAAATTTATTAATTATCATAAATATTAACCCGGACAAAATAACAGAGGGGAATATTGTGCATAGTGCTAGTGTTAAGCTAAGTAAACTAAAACAAATTGCTTGGGACAAAGTACATATCTTTGCAACTAAAAAAACTAAAATTAAAACCTGTTGAATTAAAACCCATAAGTTATTTTATAAGATAAGAAATTTTGAAAAGTTTTAACATATTTGGACCATATTTTTACGGAGCTAACAACTCAATTGTCATGAGATGACAACCAAGAATCTAAAAAGCGCAATTTAAATCATAGCATATAAGCAATGGAAAAGGCTTGGAAATTATTTTCGGACAAAGATTTGGAGTGATCCAACATTTTTTTTTATTTTAATTTTTGTTTTGATTTATCGTACTTTTAACTTTATAATCCGCTCGCACGAGTATCTTAATTTTAGCAATCGTGACCGTATATTTTTTTTTAATTTTGTAAATTGCATGTTCCATATTCTAGCATTTTCCATAACTAGTTTTGACCACCTAGTGGTTTGCACTGTGTAGAAGTGAACACTTGAGGCCTCGCTGCGGTTGCGTGGGAATTAAATTCTTGTTATATTTATAGACAATTCCCTACTATTTACAATTTGATTAGGGAGTGAAACATGACTATTCTTTTCAGTCATGACACGATAGAAGAACTGTATATTAATTTCAAATTAATTATATTATACTGATAAATAATCGATATCTAAATAAATATGAAATTAGTAAAAGCTATTTTGTTTTGTATAGTTCATATACTAATTTAATAATTATTTATATAGAAATTCTAGTTTTAAGATTTTAAAGTTTGGAAGTTTGAAAATGTTTTTGTAATTGTTTTGATTAATTAAGTTAATTTTTATCCATACGAGTATGTTTTAGTAACAAAAAAAAGTAGCAAAAAAAGATTTAAGGCAACAACCCTGACTTTAATTAATTATTCAAAGTCATCTACAAAGCCTTATACGTACATATTATGTATACATTACTCATCCAAATACATAACCAACATGGAAAATTTTATATTAGGTATAGGTTAATTATATATCCAAAAAAAGGCCAGATAAAAAAAGACCACCTAATTCAATAATATCATAGTTTTATAAATATGTTCCCCTCTGCCTTTACCCCGTTTCCCTATGTTTATACCATAAACAATTAATATTAAGTCTTCATTAAAAACTAGTTGTGAATTAATTTAATGACCTAATTATAATAATGTTTTATCATTAATTAAACAAATTTTCAGACATTTTTAGGATCACCACAAAAATTATTTAAAAAGTTGGTTTTAATTTTACATAAAAATTTAATTAAAAAATATTTACTTAAATTTTACCCTTTTCGCAATTCATTTTGAAATAATTTAAATTTTGTAATTTAATAGACAGAATATGGTTGATTTGGTTTATTAAATTTCTTCAAAACCAAATCAGAATTTCCACTATTTGTGTACAACAGTTGATGATAAAATATTAATTAAATATTGATTTTAACGTACTTTCTAAAAAGTAAAAAGAAATATTTTCTGAATTTTGTATAAATTTTGGAACCACAACGGAATTTAATCGAGCAGATATAAAAATTATTGCTCCTTAGAATCTTTAATAAAGAATTCTTGAATTTTGATTAAATATTTAATTTAGAATTTAAGGATTAGAGAGCTCTTGGCCGCACGATTGGAGGACTTCAACCTGAACCATATAAAATATCGTTGTATAATATTCTATAACTAAAACCCGTTCAAGCCCATTATAATGAAAACAAACAAATATTATAAGTTGTCTTTAATTGAGCTTGCATTGTTTAAACTATTGAAATATGACGTAGCTGAAAATATATTTATTCAAAAGTTGAGGATTCCAATTGGTACATACCATTGGTACATTTATAAACAGGAGGTCATATTATATTCGTGTTATTAGAATTGGTCTTATTAAATTCCACATACAATTTAAACATGAGATTGTACTAGGCCTTACAACATCCAATACCTTACGATACAATTCTATTTTATTTATATAGTAATATTTTGTATTTGAGTTATGTGGTATTCTATATCTGTTGAGTTATATTATTCAATTAAATTATGTGTTTATATTTTGTATTTGTTTATATTTTTATTTACGATACCATTAATTTGAACCAAATGGCGAATAGTAGCTGAGTCGAAACCAGAAATTTCTTTTTCAATTTCCACGGGGATTCGAACCCGGGCCTTTCGCATGAAAGGTCGGCACTCTAACCACTGTACCACCCAGTCGTGCTAAATTGTCAACAAATATGTTTTAAAAGGCAATTTTCCCACTTTTTAATTCAGTCCGCAATTAGATTAACATCTTCGTAACATATTGTTTAAATTTAATTTAAAAACAAAATTATGGCGATTCAAATATTTTCTCGGAACACTTAATTGAAATAATTTTGAAAACTAAATATTCCTAAGAAACCCGTAAAATCTCAAGTACATACATAAACCTTAACTTATTTATAGGTGCAATTCTCAATTTAAATTACTTGGGGGTACATTAATTGGAGGTACAGTGGTTAGGGTGCCAATCTTTCATACGAAAGGCCCCCGGTTTGATTCCCATTAAAAGTGAAATACATTTTTATCTGATATTCAAAATCGATTCAGCCACCATTCGCCATTGATTTCAAATAAATTGCATTACAAATAATTAATAAATAGGGAAGAAGTTTTTAAAAGCAGCCAGTAAACGTACCGAATCTACTACAGATTGGTTTTATGTATTATAAAGACAATATGAATGATAAAAATACTCCACAAGCAATTCAAAGCAAATGCTGCTTATTCCAGCAAATTTTTAAAAGTCATGACCAAATATAAAATTTACTTTTGATACAATTAATTAAAACTATTAGCTTAACAAAAACTAACATGAATAAATTTTTCTATCTTTCACTGTTAATAGCCACACATAGATTTACATTTAATGCAGATTTTTAAACAAAAATAAAAACATTTATTTTATAAAAACAAAATATGCCATTCTGTCTATAACAAACTTTTTAAGATAAGAAGATTTAAATTGAATAATAATTGAATTTGATGTTGTGATACATGTATCTAATAGTATTATATTATCCGCAAACACTATTTTATTTTCTTTTAAAACATTTTCTGAAACATCAATCAACATCAAAACAATTAATTTTCTTTTCTCTTTTTTTTACCCTACATCTAAAACAGGTATAGAATAGGGATATAATATTATGTATGACACGGATTTTGTATTCACTAAAACGAAACAGACTGAATATGGAAAAGAATTATATATATTTTTGGTCATACTCCTGTTTCCTTTATGTTTCGAGTTATTTATAGTAGAGTTTGAAAAGAGTTATAGTAGGTTGAAGAGGTTCCCCAGAAAAAGCGATCCAAAACCAAGACTAAAAAAAGTTCCCAAAATTTAAAATAAAGCTTTGCGGACTCTTTTTATATGTAAATCAAGAACTAGGAAAATTTGTGGACTTTTTAGCACATTTTCAAAAAATTTTGTAAAAATGTGCCTATATAGCTTCACTCTGTCCGTCCGTCCGTATGTTTACAAAAAATTTACACCGTTTGAAATAGAGTAAAGAAATTTTAACCATGGGTAGGTATTGCAAAAAAAATAATTTCGTACAAGAATTTTTTTCTGTAGCCCCACCTGTTACGGGGCTATAGCCCCCAAAGTTTGAAAAAGCCCTATATTTAAATTGTTATAACAAGAGTTCTGCTGAATGTATTTTCAATCTGAAAACGGCAAACGATAGCTGGTTTTATAGAATTTACAAAAATATGTCGTTAAATAGTATAGGGTTACCATACGGTACCAAAATTTACCAATATGCAAAACTCAATTTTTGCAAAATTTTTGGCCCTGCATATCTTCTAAACGGTTCAAGCTAGGGTCTTGGGAAGAGTTAGATCCTTATAAATTAGTAGGAGTCGGTGAACAAAATTTTTTTGTCAAGCCCCATGTTCAGGAGCTATAAGGGCTCGAAAATTTAAATTTTGCTAGTTTTAAACACCTGTAACTTGAATACCTGTTTAAATATTTTTTCCTTAATACACAAAATTTAAAGGTCCAACATTATATTTTAACATACGATAAAAGATTTTTTTAAATTTGAAAGGGGGTTCTTTAAATTGAAGAAAGTGACTCTCAGTATTAACCATTTTTGCTGAAATAGTAAAATTCTAAGTAAAATTCCAAATTTTGGTGTAATTCAAAATTGAATTCCTAGAACCTAAAAAAGTTTGGAGGAAGGGGAGTAGTGAGGATTATATCCTTGGAAAATTTAGGAAGCTTCCCCATAGAGGGGCTAATAGGGCTTAAAATTAAATATTTACTGTTTTTATAAGTAAGCAGTAACTTAGTCACTGACGTATATATTTCCTAAATTAAACGTTAATATTGAAGCTTCAACATTATATTCCGATAAAATACTTAGTATGAAACACTAAATTATTTTGAAAATGTGCTTTTTTAAAAACTTTGGTTTTTTTCATCACTTGTTTAATATAAAGTTTAGTAAGAGCTGTCATACTAAATTCAGTTTGTTGTGCGGAAAGTTTGAATTTTTTGATATTTTGAGACCTTTGTTTTGTCCACAAAATAGAGAACAGTTATGGATTTTTCTATCCCTATTGTAGCATTTAATATAATAGGAACTGCCAGCCCCAAACCTCCGCTATATAATTTATTAGATTCCTGGTAGTATAAGCAACTCTCTTGGAGCTTCGTAACCAATACCTTTTTAGTTTTTTTTCATAAGTAATAAATTAGCAACAAAGCTTTTAATATAATGGAGTACTGCCACTCCCAAACTCCGGCTGAACAATTTATTAGATTTTTAATTTTGTAAAAAAAAATTAAAAACCACTTCTAACTTTTTCCATATATAATATTTCAGCAACAAAGTAATAACAGTGCTGCCGCCCCCAAAATCTCCGCTAATCAAAATATTGGAATACTGATTTTGTATCTCTGAAAGATCTTTTAACTCTTTTTCATTCATAGCTAACCATTTAATTAAGAGACTTTTAGAAAATGTGTAATTTAAAGAAGTTTTGTATATGAAAAAAGTGCATAAAATTTCGGAATTTTTTTCATTTTTAGTTTACGAATATTTTTTTGTACAGCCGTTACTGTTAAAGGTTCGGATACCTAGTACACTCTTTACCAGAGGTATAATATACCCGGAATTAATAAAGTTAAAAAATTAAAATTAGGGAAAAAGTAGTTCGGTCCTGATAGCTTAATGTTCCTCAAATCTTAAATGACTAAAATGTGAAATTTTGCAACTGTCAACAAAATTTTTTAGGTGTTGGGTATTACTAAGTTCATTGCATCGACTTAATACTCTTTTGTATATGTATCATGTTTTTTGGAACATGTTTTTAAATGTTAACGTTAGATACAAATTCTCCAAAAAAACAAGTATGTTAGGTTGTATATTTTTCTTTATTTTGTAATTAAATTATTAATATTTTTAAAATTGAAAATTGCCTAGAAGCATGCTACCGTTTTTAGTATATGCTATAAACTCCGTGTCTCATACAATTACTTGTCATATATAAACTTCAAATTAATTTAATAGAACGTATTTTATTTATATGAAACTAAATACTAAATCAATATAGGAGCTTTAGATCCTCCTAAAAACTTTTAACATTGTACAATGAATGTCCTGCCTCTCTAAAACAACTTTTGCGGAAAACTGTTTTTACTCATAATGTAGACGTCCAAATGGATGTTTTCTGAAGTAAAATTAAAATTTTCCATGTCAAAATTATATGGACAAAAAAAATTAACTTTTTTAATTAAATTTTCATTTAATATTAATTATTTTCTTATTTTCATTTTTTTTTTGAAAAATTAAATTTTATTTTAAATATCCAACAGGACCTTCGATATGGTTTAAATATTCGGTAGTACATGCATTTGTATATCTATACATGCATATATATGTGTATCTATGAGACACCACGTTATTTTCTAAAAAATTAAAAGCAAAACAGCGTAAAATTTATTTTTTAGTGAAAGAATTAAAGATTTATAATACGATACCATATACTGGTATCCAACTAAGTTTGTTGTCATTTAAATAAATTTAAATAGAAGTTTAAGGAAGCGTATCATTCTATTATAAAATAAAAAAATAGCAACAAAAATTTCAAAATAATTTAACATTAATCTTTTTTTTTTTATTTTTTTTTTTTATGTTTTTTGGAAGTTTCAGGAATAACATACATAACTTAATATTCTGATAATATAATTTAGAGAGCTTAAAACTTTTTCTGACATAAATAAATACTAAAAAAAAAAACGTTAATTTATCAAGTTACCAGACATGGTTATTGCTGCGGTAGTGGTCATTCTCTATTTATAAAAATAAATTTAAAGAAATGAGATTAAAAATGTGGTGTGTAACCATAACATGAAGTTTAAAATATAAAATAAATAAGTTTGTAATTTTCCCTTAGGTAGCGATTTTTTTAATAAAACCAGGAAGATTATAGTTGCGCTTGTCAACTTTTAGATACCTATACTACTATGATGTATAAAATAAAATAAACAAATAATTAAATCCCTTATGCTGGTCCGAGTAATGTCTAATTTTACCAAGTAAGTCGTCCTGTTATTTTACTTGATCAGTTTTAATTTTGACGTCGTAGCTTCATTAGATTCATAGTTATCTAATTGACAACTTTACTCGACAGCTCCCCGAAAATGAAGCTGTAACATTTTGAAACGTCATTTAAGTACTTGTCCTATTATATAACTAACCGTATGTAATTTTCATCTTCGAAGTGTTATTAGTTCAAAAATGTTGTATGGAAGTTTCTCGAAAATGAAGCCGTAACATTTTGCAACTACATATAAGTGCTTGTTCTATATATATAACCAACCATATGAAATTTCATCCTCCAAGAGTTATTAGTTTTCAAGAATTCTAATTGGTTCAAAAAGGTTATGTGGCAACTCCACGAAATCTTGGTTCAATTTTAACAAAAAACAATAGGGGACCTAGAAATTGTCTAAAAATGACTTTGTGTGAGTTTCAAAACTTAAGTCTTTTTAGTTTTTGAGTTATCGTGATGACACATGGACGGACAGACACACTTTGCGGAATCAATGACACATAATTCTGACACTATATCTAGGATGTCTAGATCTATGCGTTACAAACGGAGAGGTAATTTGAATATACCCGTGGCCTTATTAGTATGCACAGGTCTAAAAAATTTTATTTTGGAAAAATATTATAATCCTTTCTTTAATATTAAGTGGAAGTGCCGTTTAATAACTGTACAATTATTTATGAATATTAACAACATATCCCTTAAGCAAATACAGTAGATTTAAAGTGCTAATTAACTATTAATACAAAAAAAAATTTTGTAATCTATGAGGAATATTGCGGCTCCCATATTACAAATCCAAATTTTAAAACAAAAGCGAGAAGATATTTTATTTAACAAATAGACATCACCGACCAACTTACTTATAAGCCAAAAGGAAGCCTAACTTTTAACATAATCATAATCATTGCAGTCTAGGTTGGATACGAACTTGTTAAAGTTATTTTAAAAAAGTTGTTAATTAATGTTAAATGGAAAATTTTTATCAAAGTAAACTTGATAGTTGTCATCATCGCTATTTTATTAGTAATTGTATATCCCGATTATTTAAATGTGATATCGGGATGCTTATTATTGCAGATAAGCATTTTTAGCAATTTCAGTTCTGCATTTGATTTCATAATGCGAACTCCAGTCCTCATGTATCTAAGAGCCGAGATATTTAAAACAGATTACACGTTATATTACTATCTACATAGTGTTTGCGATAAAATCATAATTTTTGTTTTTGCAGTATTGATATGGACGTCAAATTCCTTACTCTATTGATTATAATGCGAACACTAGGTGTTTTATTTTCCAATCGTCTACCTAAATGAATAAAAGTGATAATAATGCCATCTTTTGCTTCTCAATCCAAACAAGTTTCTCAATCCACAAAAATAAAATAATTACAGCTTCATTGCTTTTATTGGGTCGAAATTATCTCAATCTCGAAAATTAAAATCTCAAAATATCAAATCTAGAAATATCAAAATCTCACAATTTCAATATCGCGAAAATCCAATTCTCAAAAAATCAAAATCTCCAAATCTCAATGGTATCGACTCGTTTTTAGCACATTTTCAAAAAATTTTGTAGAAATGTGCCTATCTAGCTTCACTCTGTCCGTCCGTCTGTCCGTCCGTCCGTCCGTATGTTTACAAAAACTTTTACACCGTTTAAAATACAGTAAAAGAAATGTTAACCTCGGGTAGGTATTGTAAAAACAATATTTCGTAGAAGAATTTTTTTCTTTGGCCCCACCCGTTATGGAGCAGCAGCCCCTCCAAAGTTGAAAAAAGCCCTATATTTAAGTAGTTATAACAAGAGTTATGTTAGGTGTAATTTCAATCTGAAAACGGCAAAAGATAGCAGGTTTTATAAACTTTATACATTTTTAAAAGGCAAATGTTAAGGGTTGCTATAAGGTACTAAAATTTACCATTATGCTAAACTCAATTTTTGCAAAATTTTTGGACACACTTATCTTCTAATCGGTTCAGACTAGGGCCTTGAAGTTAATAGCCCTTAAATTGATGAAATAACTAAATTATGATATTGTCATTTATTTTACTATATATTTTTAAAATATTCAGTAAGAAAGCCTATATAATTTTGATAATGTGTTTTTTAAAAACCCTTGATTTTTTTCATCACTTGTTAATAATAATACAATTATAAATTACAATATGTATTACTTTCATAAAATATCAAAAGAGATTTCGGTGAATTCCTCTTGCAAAATTTTCAATTAAAATAAAATTAATTTTTCTTATACTCGTATGTATTTAGAACAGCAAATTTCGAATTACTTTGACTTTAACTTATGTCAAAAGTAATTTCTTATTAATGAATCAATTTCTTATTTGTTATGATGACGTTGATTGTGAATAAAATATTTACTATATTGTATTTGAATTAAATTCTTGAAAATCTAATTATTTTTTCATTTTAAATTTTAATTATTGATTTAAAAAGAAGTCTTTTGTTTAAAATCAATTAAGAAAATCTACCCACTTTGAAAGCGTATTAAAATAATAGAATTTGCTTTATAAATTTATTATATTTATTTTTCTTTCTTATTCTTTCTCATTTTTATATTTCTCTCTTTCTTTCATATAATATGTTGACTTGTAGATATATTTGCAATATAAAGTATCGACAAATAATTAATTAAATTTTTTATTTATTCATAGAATTACAAAGGTGAATATACACTCATGGATATCCCAATCTACAAGACATTAAGGTTAATTTAAGGTAATCCAATTTTGCGAATTAAAATTATTTGTAGAGAAGTCATTGAAAAATTCCAATAAGAACCACGTATTTATAGATTTTCATAATTGTGTTAAACTGTTACAAGGTATATACCCTTAAGAAACATATATTGTTTTACTTCCATGTTTAGTGCGATTAGAGTGGGAGATTGGAACACTGAATAAATTCATAAATGTATTGAACCACACACTTTGTAATCTTCTCCTCCATCTCATACTTTTGATACAAATTTTGGTTGTATTTAAGTTGGGTAAGTATTTTAGAGAAATGATGTTAATAGTTTACTTGGAATAAAGGGGTTTTATAAATCAATATTACGCGATAATGGAGATTATTTTAAGAATATATTGATAATATTGATAAAAACAGTTAGAATTTAAGTTTGAAAGTGATATGGTGCTGTCTTTGAAGTATTTTGAACTCTTTGTACATTTAATCGATTTTTCACTTGAATCGAATTTTATATTTATAACCAAAAAGTACGCCAACGGCTAAGTGGAGTAAGCGTAGCGTTAAAGCGTTGAACACCGGGATCATTTCAAAGATGAATTGTTCTGTTTTTTACTTTATTGATATATCGCGTGCTAATTGTGGAGCAAACATGTGCATTATTCTCCAGTCCGGTCTAAATATGTTCATTATACTCAAGTTCGGGAAAAATTACCTCTTCAATACCAAGCTTGTTATTTGATTGAGAATTTTGCAGCAGTCGATATTGTAGTAATTAAAATTTTATAGAAATTAAGGAGATCAAATTTAGTAAAAGTAAATTGTACAGCGATTCACAGCGGTTCAAAAAACTGCATTTCCTAAACATTTAACTGCATCTTTAGTTATACTAAAAATTTTATTTCACCAGGCCAAATTTTTGATTTAACTCGATGCCCAAAATGTTTAAGTCCGTCAACTGCTGCCAAAATTTCTCTCTCAAATACCAGGTTAAGAATTAAAATGGTAATTTTTCCCGAGATAATATAAAAAGTACCTACAAGGTTCCCCGAAGAAGAAAACGGGAATTGCTCATTAGAACTAGAAACACAGTCTTAGATTTTAATGAATATACCGAAGGTTCGGACAGTTTTTTTGTATTATAAGAAACGTTTCCTGAACCTAAAGATGTTAACAGTCTTCTTCAACTTATTTGAACCCAAATATACTGAACTTGAAAATGCCAACCGTCTTCTTCATTTTATTTTCAAAAAAAGAATTGTGAATAACCGACAAAAAATTGAAACCGCCAGATACATTGAAATAATTTTATAATATTATATATACAATCGCAGACACACCGAAAACGTTGCCACAGTTATAAAAGTCTTACAGAAAACTACTAATTACCATTCTTTTACACAAATAAATATACAAAATAATGTAGGTGTCTCGAATCAAGTTCCCGGTATTATTAAATGTTATACAATATAGTTCATTTGAATCTGATCGTATCGATTGGTTGTTATTCTATAATATATTTTCATTAATTATTTAATTTTTTTAACAAAAGAATAATTAAATATTTCAAATTATACAATATTACTTTTGTTACAAATACTTGTCAAATGCAATATGTATTTATCTGTAAATATAATAAAATATACGTTTTCCAGGAAAATAATGTTACATAAAATAAATTTTCAAAAAAAGAAAACAAAAAACAATTAATTATAATTAAATTTTAATATAAGAGTAATTTTAAATTAAATTTTTCCAGAAAATATAATAAAATATTTTTAAAGTAAAAACATTTTTTTAAAACCTGCAGCATAAAATTTACAGCTGGCAGAAGGTGAAATATTTTTGTGAAAATTGATTTGTTTAATAAAATAATTTTAATTTGGAAAATGTATCATCCTCAATTTCAAAACAAAGTGCTACGTAACATGGTGGGTGCTACCTGGTACATATGAAATTGCAAGTTACATAGGGATTTGAAGATTCCTAAAGTTAGCGATGAAATTAAATATGTAACAAAACATAAGACTACCTTAGGAGATCACATAAACATAGAAGTGTCAAAACTCCAACAATATTCAAATGTTAGAAGCCTTAAAAGAATTTGGCCCCTTGAATTAAAGATAATTCAGATCAACTTAATGGATGTCTGTAATCACAATAAATCATTAATAATTAGCGCAAAATTAATAATTAGTTTCTAAAACTTTTAGTGTTTTAAAGTCACCCATAACATTATTTGCCCGCAATATCTTTCGATGATTTCCACCTTCCTTACCCTCAATAAAAGTTTCATCAATTCCCTATAATATTGCTACAGAATATACCTGATTGGTGAACAATCTTTTGTTCTTTGGCATTGAAGCGTCAAACATTTGTTTTATAGTATTATATTTCAAAAGAATATTTTGCATAACTATTATTTTTGGTAGAAAAAGTGTTAAATGATTTACAGAAGCGCAGACGTCCTATACTTCGGTCCTTCGCGTTTACAGTATTCTGTGAAAATTTACGGGACAAAAAAAAAATAAACTTACCATCACCTTATTTTTGGGGTTAACTCGTTATTGGTACCATAGATATGGTATATATATTATAACAAATGGGCGGTAGGGTACACAATCACATTTAAAATTGAGGGTTAAATTTCGGTTGGGAATAGATTCATATTATTAGAATTGATCTTAGTGAACTCGTCAACAATTAGTTAGTGCCACATCACTAGGTGATTAAGTGAGTTTAATGCGTAGAATGTCCTTAATAGTATTAGATTATTAATTTTGCCCTATACTGTACTTGATTATTTCATTATAATTTATGCGTTTTTTTTAAATCTGCTAATAACGCATTTTCAAATACATTCCTTGTTAAGGTTAAGGTATCACATTTCAATGTTAAAAACTAATAAAGCAAATACAGTAGGTTCCATAATAGGTTAGGTATAATAAAACGTTTCACCTTTACTGAATCCAAAACCAAACTCAAAGTATTCGTAATTTGCTTTGGAGTTTTTGAGCTTTCTGTGCAAAGTCTGAAAACATTTCACAGATTTAAAAAAAAAATTTTAGGAATTCAATTCAAAGAAAATTTGTGAAGCACATTATAGACTCATTTCAATTTATTTAGGCTTTAAGAAATTGTGAAAATATTGTATCCTTAAAGATCAGATACTGGATGTCTATAATAACTAAAGTGAGAATTGCAATTCTGGAATTGATAATTTCCGCCAATTAAAAATGTGTTTAATGAAATGAACTTAAAAATTCTCATATAACTCTTATAAGGCTTTTCTATAAGACTTATTATTTCTTTTCTATTAAACTCCCCTTTCTGCTGAGCATTTTTAATATCTGCGATTCGGTGCTCAATTTGATGAAATTCCATAATTTTGTTCCAGAAGCTCTGGCACTTCACTTGTTTTGAAGCTTATTAATTGTTCCCGTATGACTATAAGTTCAAAAGGCAAACTAAATTTGCCATAACGTTTGTGACGCTGCAGAAGGGAGTAGATAAAGACTCAAGGGTATGGATCGAATCAGAATCGAAAAATAAAATCCGTCCTAAAGGTCTACTGCAGTGGGTTCGAATAGTTGCCATATAACTTCATATTTCACATAAACATTACTTTATACATAATAAAGCTGATTGTTTGAAATTTTGTCAAGACAAATTAACCGGATGATATAGTGTTTATTTTACGGTCATACGGGTATCTTAGAGTTGACACAGTTCACTCTACTACACTCTTCCTCGTTTTTTCTTTTAAATAATTCATTTATTATTAGGTTCTTGTACATTCTTTTAAATATCTAAATACACAATGCAATAAGACTTTAAGACAGTTCCAGCAGCAAAGATTTTAAGTTGGTTTTTCTCTACAGTCTTTTCGATTTATTTGTATAATTCGAATTAATAAATTCCGAATAACTTTTAGCATTAAAAGTATTGAAAAGTGAAATATATTACAAAACTTATAGAAGGACAAAAAATGAAAATGCTTTCATTCTAAATAAAGGCAATATATTCAACAGTTAAAGTTTAGTTACAGCATAACTAAATTTAATGTAATGTGAAAATTATGTGCACAGACATTATTTTTCACAACAATTTTCTCCTGTTTTTACAAAATCCCATTTTCATTTAAAATCAATACACACATGTATTTATCTTATATAAATTGTATTTTATTTACTAATGTAAACCCTTTTTATTTACGCCTTGTACTCATTTAAAATTTATTTAATATTAAGTATATAATATTATAGTATATTCTTCCACTTTGTTTTTTAGAACTCATAAAAATTCATTTAATTCTATATATTGTCTATATTATATTTTATATAAATAGTTATATATTAAATCTTATATTTATTTTTACTAGATCTCTTATATTGCTTATAAAATGTGGTAAAACATTCTTTTTAGTTAAACATGATCGTAAATCGCAACGAAAGTTAAAAAAAAAAACAGATTCATCTAATACTCTACCATTGATGAAATTTATACAATTTTGTGTCGTATGGTTTTTATTGGAAAATATTTACTAAATGCAAAAAAACAAAATAATGGATTTTCCAAGGTTTCTCAAACGGAATTTATCGGAAAAATCAATTCCAAGGAAAGACATAAGTAAATAACCATTTTATGAATGAATGCTTTATTGTATAAGATCTACTTACTACTTTTGCAGCTGGGAGGATCTTCGGTACCAGGTTACTGTTTTTAGTTCCAGTTTTCAGTTTGCTTTCTATAGTTATTTAATAGTTAAGATGATAAGCTTATAATTCCTCAAACACTTGTTTTGTTACAAGGGAAGTGGAAAACCTAAAATACTACCCATCGAAACAGATTTTAGTTCTTAAAGGAAGTGTGGGACATTAACACATCAAAACCACCAACCTGTTTTAACCGAACATTAAAGTGGGTCCTATGATACAAGTGTACAGTTTAGTGTCAAGAATAGAGAGGTGAATAAAGTTGAGAATTTAGTAAGTTTAGGATTATAAGATTATGGGGGATGGCGAAAATTTGATGGGATATTTAGAAAAAAGATGTTATTGATGTTCTTAGATTTATTAAAACCGTACACATATAGATTACCAACTTAAGAGAGAACATTTGATGAATTTGATGGATGGAATATGATTCCAAATTTGTGATAAGTGCATTACAAACGAATTTCCATTAGTTGCGTTACGCCTACTTGAAAGTTTGACTGTGTAGGGATGATAATCTGTTGCCCTCCTTGTGTCACATTGGAAAATTTTGAGTGGTGGCATTAATTGTTTAATTTCTTTAGATCAGGTATTGTCACTAAAAGATATCTATAAAACATCTAAAAAACATTCTCTGCCCATAAACTACAGATGGTGCAGATTCATGGTTGGGATGATAATCATTCATTAATTATTACTTTCATATTTTATTTGCTTAAAGTTCTTTATAGAAAGTTTGAACTGAGAAATTTTTATCATATCACGCTGGTATTTTATCAATAGACGGCTGCATTTATATAGCACCCTAAGAATTTGAAACTTAAGTAACCAATTTCTTTTTAAAAAACTTGCATAATTTTAAACCACTTGCCTATTTGTGGGGATTTAGAGTATGCCAATTTTGTCTTTGCGGGGAATTTGTACCGATTCCCAAGAAAATTAAAACAATAAAAATGAATTGGAAATAGGTAAGTGGAAATACTTAAATACTTTGCTTGCCAGCAAATATTCGAACGACAATTAACAGAATTGACGACATTTCATTGATTAGGTATCACTGTACTTTAAAACTGCTACATGTAGGAAGGTGTAGTATAAGCTTGACATAAAATGCATTATATATTTTTGAATTCCAAGTGACTTTGATAATTTGTTTATCAGTAATTTTTCTTCCATTTAAAAGTAATTTGACCTGGAAAAAATTCGAAACGGTACTTCCTTTTTTAATAAGCCGCGTGATCGAATAACTGAGACCCCTTAAGTTTTTCACTTTTTATGTGGTATAAAAAAAATAAATTTAAAAAAAATTTAAGAAACTCTGGTGCATTATTATAAACAACTAAGAGCTTTTAAATTAATCAGCAGTAATTCATGTTACCAGTTTTCTTATACTCGTATAGTAAATTTAATATATATGTATATGTATTTACTTAAAATGCAAATTTATTTGGAAAAAAAACGAAAATAAATATATATTATTATATGTATATAATATATATAAAAAAATTAATTTATAAATCAACGTAAATAAACATTAGAAATAAATAACGATAAAAACAACTCTTAGAAAATCATTGATAATATCAAATAAAGTTTTCTCTGATATTTTGCTTTTTTCAACTTATTTTTCATAAAATAAATTATAAATTTTCTTATTTTTTGTATTTTTTTTATCTGACATGTTAAGATGATGCAATTTTTTTTATTTAATGGAAATCTAAAATATTGGTTTCGAATAATAAGTATATAATTTTAAAAATATGTTTACATACAATTATCTTGTTCTACTTTTAATCACAATCTTGATTTTAAATTTTTTTTTTCGGAATTTTAGTAGATATAAGGCTACCTTATTTTGTAAGGAATCTCCTAGGAAACCGAATTTGTTAGGAAGGAACTAACAACTGGCATCGAACCATAGCAGCAGCATTGAAAAACGTACAAACTTGGAAAGAAATTGGGATATCGCAAAAAATTGAAACTAAAGGAGGAGGCAAATCGATATGTTAAGAATCGACTAAATGGTGACAGGAAAAGAAAACACATTCAAGAGTATTTTGTCCATTTTGGGAAATTGGGAAAAGTACTTAGAGATACTGTTCCATAGGAATAATAGTGGTTTATATTTACTGGGCTGCATCATCAAAAAAAGAAACACTAATTGTTGAAATCGTATAGAAAATGTAATATTCTATTAGTAAAAATAAAACATTTTATTCTGTTAAATAACTCGGCCGGTTACCTGTACTTTATATTTTCCGAATCCTTTAAGTTAAAAAGATTCTTCACATCGTTTCTTGCTGATATTTGTCCACTCTTACCTGGAAGTTTGCGTTAATCTTTTTCTGGTTTTAAAGTGGGCGCTCTAAGGTGTGAATTAAACACTATAGGTTTCTGTTGTTTTATGAATTGAACTACTAAAGACCCCCCTTAAAGTTGAATTAATTTGATGTTTTGTCAGAATGTTACAATCGCCTCTAACTTTTCTTTAATCTCTGCTACTGATTTTAAGTTTTCTTCAGTATTGATACTTTATTAGAAAAGTTAAATGATTTCTTCGTTAATAGTAAGAGTAAGTTCGTAGACGGGCCAAATTGGAGGGAAGGCTTCCATAAAACATACCAGACTTTTCAAGAAATCTTGTGTTGTAACCATCGGAAATGTGGAAACTCAAATTTGGTACATCAAGTATTAGTGAGTACCCATGAATAGTTCCCATTAAAATTATTTCTAGTGTTGTGGGTTATCGACATTCTGGGGATTCGAAGAATCTTTAGCTCTAACAATTCATCAAAACGTCAGCCGAATATTTTAATCAAATTTGGACTGCATGATTTTTTATTCAAAGGTAACAATGAGATTATAGATTAGCCAAATCGAACCGCTGCATCGGTGGGCGGGCTCCCCTGCAAAATAGACTTTTCTTCAGTTCAGTTTGCCGACCTGAATTTATTCAGTTCCATTTGCCGGAATTTGAATTTGGTAGATAAACTATCGATGAATACCCATGTCAAGTTCCTATATTAAGTTGAATCCAGTGATATGGGTCAAGCATATTCCGGAATTTCCAGATAACTCAAGTTCTATTAATAAGAATAAACATAGAACTATTTAATTCTACGTTTTTTAAGGTATTCTAGTCCATATATCCTGAAAATGCGGGATCATATTTAGCATTGAAAATTTTAAAACTTTTATTAATTGTTCTAAGACTTAATTAAATTTTAATTGTTCTAAGACTTCAAATATAAAATTCATTCCTTAATTATCATGGTCATTAATTTTAAAACAAATCAATTTGTCGCTCTAAAATATTTTATTAAATTTTAATTAATATGTGGTTCTTACATTTTATTTTATCTACCTATATTTGGGGAAATATTTTCATAAATTTTAATCAGATTTTATTTGATTTTCATTAAGATGTTACCACAAGGATGTGTTATTTCATCATATTATTTTTGACCACAACAAATTTTATTTTAAAAATAATTTTAAGTATTTCCATTTTAATATTAATTTCTAAAATTTTGGAAACACAATTTGAAATTATAAAATTCATTTGTTCAATTTTAAATAGATTTCCTTAATGTATCTAGGTTATGCGTACTAAGAAATTCAATTTTAATTGAACAATATATCAACTTGTACATTTTAATGAATTCTATTGGTTATTGAAGATCTATTGTCGTTTCTCTGATACTAAAAGGTTATGAAACTATTTGTAAAAAAATTAATAATTTAAAACTTATTGAAATAAATTGTTCAATAATTCACAATTACTTTTGAGAAATTATGATGATCTGATTTTATTATTAATTATTTTTTTAATAGGCAAAGAATATTATTTTAATTATTAAGTTTTTGAATTAAATAAAATTTTTGATGAATTTGAGATCTTTTTACGCAACTTAAAGATTTACTATATGAGAAGTTTTTCAGCGTATTCGAAACATTTTTAATAGTCAACAACCTTCAATGCTGCTCACACCGTAGTTTGATTTTAATTTTAATTTGATTTCATTATGAAATCCATGATCCCAATGTTCTATAGTTGATGCCGCAACATTACGATGACAGATTTGATATCCTTAAATTGCAGAACCAATTTATTTTACTTCAAAAACGAGGAAGAGTGCGGTGGAGTAGGCTCTATCAAGTTTCGGTTATCCGTATGACCGTAACATATACATTATATCATCCAGCTAACTACTTTTGACCGAACATCTTCCGAATCTATTTTACTCAGACTTTTGCAATTCAAGTTCAAGTTGCCAACAGTAATTGGCAAAATTTCAGACATTACCAAGACATTCCTAAAATTTCAAACAGTACCTAGATAGGTGTAGAGTAATTAATGTTCATATAAAAAAAAGGGTTGTATGAACAAGTACTGCACTACTCCAAATAAATTTTGTACAAGCTGTGGTCATAAAACTAAACTATTTTTGACAAAATTTTAGACACCCTGCTCCATTATAATACCTAATGAAGATGCTTATATGAAGAAAGAAGTTCTATGGAAGCTAATCAAACCCGTGAAGCAAACTGGCTGGATTTCAATAGCAATGGCGGCTATTGCATAAAAACGAATTTCTCTAAATTTCAGAATCCTAACTCTTTTATTTTTTGAGTTACCGTGCCGACGGATGGATATACAAAGCTAAAACGATTTTTTTCCATTTCATACCTTTTAGTCTATATTAACAACTCCTTCTTCTCTACGTCACAAACGTAATGGCAAATTTATTATGTCCTTTTTACCTATAGTCATACAGGTATAATTATTGATTGTATTCATATAAGAATTCATTTTTTAAAATTTTAAAATTAAATTAAAGTACTATCATTATAGCAAATGGGAAAAAACTTCTTGAAATTGAAGGTCGTCCTTCCATCTGTAATCCATCAAATATTTTATATGCAAAACTGTAGAAATAATAACAAAGTAACTTTGATATTTTATCAACAAATATCTCAAAATGCTTTTGCAACAAAATCAAATAACTGACTGAAAGGTTATTACAAATGCATGCCTGCTTTTATCACGCGGTACGCTAATTTTTGTGGGTAAATGCTACAAAAGTCAAAAAATTTAGGAGAGGAAATACAGTTTTTGATCATATGTGTCACTTAATAACTAAACTGACAACAAATTGAATGTTCTAATTTATCGAAAAACCACTTATCGTCCGTGACCATATTGAAAATACACTTATATTAATTCTGAAATCTTGAGAATGGATTTACGCAAGTTTCAAATGAGTCAGCGTGTTATGTAGTACTTTTTTTTTGTTTGACAATTGAAGATCTTTTTAAAATGTTTTTATGGATCCAACGACCGGTTCATTTGTGCTGAGAAATCTCCTTCTTAAAAGATCTTTTTCATTCTTGCCTTTTTTATTGCTGTATAGTGGCGGAGTAAGCGTTTTTTTCTTCTGAATTATTTGGGCTGAGATGGATTTTGTTAAACTTTTCCCTTTATTGCAGTAGTACATTAAAGGCTACTCTTCAAACCGATAAAAGATCTACTACGCTTTTTTTCTGCTGCGATATACCTCGTTGATGCTTTTGACTAGCGCGATTTAATTGTCGCGCTAGTGCGTAAAATTTTTATCAATTACCTAAGTCTTAAGTTATAAACAACACAAGATTAAAATAGATAACAAGTGATGAGTTAATTTTTCCTCTCTCTATATGAGTTAATTTTTTGTCACTTTAAACTGTACTGCATACCTGATGTGAGGAAAGCCTGCATACCTGAATTAAAATGTTTATCTATTTAAAATTAAAAAATAAGATTTTATATTTTTAAATAACATTTCATTTAAAAATAAATTAAGAGATTTCGGGTTAAAAACAATATAAAATGAATTTCCTTATACACTTTTTATTTTGTAATTTAAAATTAAATAAAAAAGCAAATCGTAAAATGTAAAGCAAAGAATAAATAGAAAATTTGAAATAGGTGGTTTTCAATTTATAAGTAATTGCCAGCTGACATAAATAAATTGTTTAGGAGAAAGTGTCAAATAAGAAACACTTTAAAGTGTAATGGCAAATTAATTTCGTAACTTAACAATCATTTTCGGTTTGTACTATGTTTTCATTTACATTTTTTTTTTCTCTGTCTCTTTCACATTTTATTGTTTTTTTTTTTTGTCTCGTTTCTATCTGTAACATTTTATGTATTTCCTTTTCTTTCTTTTTTTTATTTAATTTTTTTAATTTTGCCAAAAATAAAAAAAATAAATATAAATTCTTCTTCCATCTGTATTAGATAATACACAAAAATGAATTGTACTTTATGTTTAAATTACAGTCTTGGATAAAATTTGATGAACAAAACTAGAAAAAGAAATATGTGGATATAATTCATAAGTTTAAGCCATGAAATATGATTTAAAAATATAGTGAGTTGAAAAATGTGTATACACATATAACATTATCTAGAGCGATGATTATAGGTAACAAAAGCGGTTGTTCATTATTCAATTACTCCTCGAAGTCTAGTGAATTATAAGCTTCACATATTATTTATGCTCTGTGCTTAAGTCAGAAGGGTCAAGTTCGATTTTACGAAATATTAAAGAAACCATATATTTTCAAGGAAATACTCAAGTTAAAGTATACCAACTTTTCCTTTGCTGTCATTTTGAAGTGGATATTATTCCATTGCTACGTCTAACTATTAGAAGTAGATTCTATATTCCAAGTCGATTAGAATCAGATTCAAATCCAAGTGGATATTATTACTTTGCTAATTCCGTAGCTGTTGGTAGTAGTAGACTCAATTGCAAGTGGATTTAAAATAGATTTAATTTTAAGTATTGCATTGCTACTTCTAGCCATTTGACATTTTAATATTAAGTGGCTAAAATTTAATAACTTTGCTTCTCAATCTTGGTTAATTGATCAACTTGGTGTATTTTGGTATTTCTGAAAGCATAGTCAAAAGTTTGGACTTATTCAGATCACTTCAACGACGTTTTTATAGTGTTATAGTAATAATTTTGCAATGAAAAACTATAATTGAGTTTAGGGTTTCCCCCCTTTTCCAACGAAGATTTTCTTAAATATATTTTTTATTATTAAATATTTAATTTTCCTCTTGAATTTGGCATATTTAGCAAAAAAATGCCATTTTCGTAGATGGTTACTTTTTGCTGTAAAGCGACGAAATGTACAATAACTCCCCGATGCTTTCAAATCTTACAGTCGCATTTTTTAATTACATGTCTTATACTTATGTGTTTGTAAATTTTCAAATTAGGAGTAATTTTTCGAAATTAGGCTAATATCTTATTTTCAAAGTATTCATATGCATGCAGATAAGATTCTGGTGGGATCTTAGGTTTCACGCGAGATATTTCTCTCAAAATCAAAATCACTCTAGATATTTCCCTTTTTCCAGAATTGTGAGTCTAGATCTAAAATCCTTCCTAATTTAGAATCTCACCAACACATATACCCTCATTTCGAAGCAAACTCCCTGATTTCGTATTCAATTATGAAATTTACGTTAATTTTTAAATTACATATGCAAAAGTATAAGAAATAAGGCTCTGGAATTTTATTTCTTATTTAATGCGAAGGAACATTCCCGGCATTTTATTTCTCAAGAAGCCGAAAACTAAATTAAAATATAAATAAAATCCCAGACCCTTAAACCAAAAAAGTGTAAAGTCAAACCAAAAAAGAACGCAAATCTGGCAAGTTGTTTATCATTCGATATGAAATTTTACCACGGGATCTTATGTCTTCTTTAACAATTAGTTATAACACCTCGGGGTCTTTATATGACAAAACTTTCTTTCACGGCTTCGCCTAAAATCATTTGACATTGGAAAGAGTTTATTAAATCCCTCAGTAGGTTTTAATAAATCCTTCAATTAATTCGTCAATTCAAAATTAGACTCTCATAAACGTTAAAATTCTTTTGAGATCTGATTGAGTTAAAAATTAGTATTACAAACATAATTTCATCCAAAACTATATTATATTATTAAATAAGTATCGTTTATATTTTGGTACCATACAAACTTCACTTTATCTTATCCATGGTATTGCTTGTAAATGACATACAACACGAAAAAGGATGCCTTTTGTATAAAGATTGTGTTATAGTTGTTTGTTCTAAAGTGCAAATAAAGTAAATTATATGTTATATAGCTAGTATGTATGTATAAAAAAATATTGTTTAGTAACTAAGTATTATGGTATTTTGATTTTGATTTGGTTTTGTGTTTTCTGTTTTTTTCACATTTAAAAAACGATACAAAACTTTACAATCTTAAAATTTTATCCGTTTATCACATTTTCTTATTATATGACTTTTGATATAGTAATGTGTAATGCACTTATGGTAGGGGGATCATCTAATAAAATTTTTTTTTTTTATTCTCATTTAAAATTCTCTAGAATTGTGTTATTAAACCATTGTCATCAAAAAGTATTTTAAGAATGCTTTTGTTAAAATTTAAAATATTTTAAATCACTAAATATACCACCATTACTTAAACTATAACATAATCTAATAATGTAATGTACAAAGTGGGTTAACTTTAATATTTTAACAAGATATATATATATTAGAATTTACTTACTCTATACGAGAGTTTTATTATGTGAAATTTTAAAAACTTGGAGTTTTATTAAAATGTATTTGGGTGAACATAAATATAAAAGAGATTATTAAAAATATGAAGACAATTTTTTTGAAAAAGATCCAAATTTATGTAATATCTCAATATTATACCTTAAATATTTTAAAGTATTTGCTGTACAATATAATTTTTATTCGCGTTTTAAGTGATTGTACTTAGATTATAAAAGTTTTCCATGAAGTTTGTTCTTACAAGAGTTCATTTAAAGGGAATGGTTTCAATTTTCGTATTTCATAATGAAGAGTTCTTTAAATCTATTGTACTATAACTTTTATGTATTAAAATTTTAAAGGGTTTAACCAAATATATTTTTCAGTAATCAACTGATTTGGCAATTATATATACTATATATGTTCAAGTACTTAAACTCTGATATTCCATACAAATTTGAACTGCATTCAAAATTAATAATTAACTTAAGAGTTGCGTGATGAAATACGTGTAATAAGATTGAAGGGATCATAAGACCGTGAACTCGCAAGAAACTTTTATTAAGGCTTTGGAATAACTATAGATACATATGCTATAGATTTTCTTCATTAAGTAAAATATTATGGTTTCTTACTAGTAGTAGGTTTAAGAGATCCTTAATTAGTCCCTTTTCTTTTTAAAACATTCGTCTTCACTTAATTTTTAGCAAGCCGACTGAAAACTTCATTCAATTTTTAGGAAGCCGACTCAAAAACTCACTCAATTTTTTCATACAAATCCATACAAATCATGACAGGAATTACCGTAATTATTTTTTCAGTGGAAACATGAATGACGGACCTCATTGAGAACCTCTTTAAAATCAAGAAATATCTTTTAGCATGCTAAAATATAATGTTGTTTAAAGCTCCATTAATATTAGCATATTACAAAAAAAATTTGGACAAGTTTTGAAATAAGAAGTCCTTACAAAGATCAAAACTTCAATGTTCAATTTCTTACTGTTCCTAAACAGTGGGCTTCACTATAAAATATTCCTTAGTGACTCATATTAATTTCAAAGGATCTAAATGTTTCCAATTTTGAATTTTTAACTTCAGTCGTTTAGAATATAATATGAGGAATGAAAAATTTTGCATAAATGTCAAAAAACCGTATGGCTACCCTTTACATGTGAACGATATACTCTAATAAAGTTAAGTGTTAATTGGAAAGCATCTGTCTCTCATCGGTTGTTGATTGAAATTATACTTGTAATAACAATTTAAATATTTGGCTATTTTGAACTTTGGGGAGCTGCAACTACGTAACAGGCGAGGCTACAAGAAAAAAATTGTCCATGAAATTAATTTTTTTTTTTTCAAACCTATTCGTAGTTAAAGTTTCTTCCCTCTATTTCAAACGGTGTAAAAGTTTTGTAAACATATGTACTGACGGACGGACATAGTAAACCTATGTAGACACATTCTTTCAAAAGTTTGTGTTAAAATAATATAAGTTATAGTTTAATATCATAATATAACATTAAATTCCCACTCTGTAAAGCAACCTTCCCACCTGTAAAGCAACGGCTGAATCAATCGCTTATCACGTCGCATGTGGTAGAGGACTTTTTATACCCGTATGACTATAGGGCAAAGGGTATAATAAATTTGCAATTACGTTTGTGACGCAGAGTAAGAGGGAGGTAGATATAGACTCGTGTATGGATTCGATCAGAATCAAAAAATAAATTGATTTAGCTATGTATGTCCGTCCGTCCGCACGATAAATAAAGGAGCCAGGATTTTGAAATTTTCACAAATTCACAATTTTTATGCAATAGCCGCCATCGCTAATGAAATGCAGCCATTTTGGTTCACGGGTTCGAGCATCTGCCATACAACATCTTCTCTTATATGAGCATTATTCAATACCTTTTGAAGCTGGGTTTCTAAAATTTTGCCAAAGACAGTTTAGTGTTATAGCCAAAGTTTCCGAAAAATTTGGTTGGTCTACTGCAGAGGGTTCGAGTGGCTGCCATACAACTCCTTACTTTACATGAGCATTACAATACACCTAATAAAGCTGCATTTTTGAAATTTTTCCAAAAGTAATATATCGGATGATATAATATTTATATTACGGT
Organism: Dolichopus griseipennis; assembly: GCA_963082915.1. Classification (NCBI taxonomy): domain Eukaryota; kingdom Metazoa; phylum Arthropoda; class Insecta; order Diptera; family Dolichopodidae; genus Dolichopus; species Dolichopus griseipennis. Next base: position 314,356,593 of record OY720441.1, on the reverse strand, counting down.
CATACGGGTATCCCAGAGTTGATACAGTCTATTCTTCTACATGCTTCCTCGTTATAAATAAATAAACAAATGTTTCAGTAAATGAAGTAAAAGATTTATGAACACTGTCTTCAGGTTGTCGTTCGGTTTTCTGCACGGGTGGATTTTGTAATAATTCCGATTATACAAGAAATTTAATTAGCACTCTTTAAATAAAATTTTATTCAGAACAAATTGGAATTATAAAAATATTGTACAACTGAAGGATTTTACTTAAACTAACACTGTTTCTTGCAAAAAATCTTATCTAAAATTCAAGTGACTATACAATTTAATCTCATTTGCAAACAATTTGAAAAAAATTGCTTGATTATAAATTTCGATTTTTTTATTTATTGCACCTTATACTATCATTTGTTAGATGCATTGTATGTATTTGCATTATATATCTCTATTTATATTACAAATATTTCATATAAATCTAATTATTCATCTTTATGAGATCCTCTTTTGCATTACTGGACATAACATGGATTAAATTGTATTATATTTTTTAATATCCCTATTTAAAATTTTATTTTGTTTTTTTGTATTCATTAAAACACTGGACAAATAGTTGCTTACAACACTGGGTAATCATTAGAAAATATTTCGTTCTCATTTCAAATTGGTGGATGTTAATTTATTATATTTCTCTCGCATGTAGTGATTATATGTGGAATTCATCAGGATCAATTCGAGTTTTTAAAATATTGTGTACAGTTGGCTGTCTTCATTCTAATCTTTCATAGGACCATCGTTTAGATCTATGAACAAGAAATAAAATACCTTACATATATTCAACTCCTACGTGAATATAATGCTCGGATGTTTGCAGAAACACGCAGCACCGCCGTTCGGGACAAGATCGAAAAGATACAAAAAAGAGCTGTTCGTATGATTTATGCGTCTTTTGCCGAAATGTAAGGGCTGTTTATATTTATCGATTTTAAAAATATTTACTAGAAAACACATTGGAATAAATTAAAAATATTATTGCCAAACTTCAACCATTCTGACGTAATATTTGGTCAGTAACTTAATCACCTTCATATACTGTAAGGCTATTTTCAACTATGATTCCTTTAAATTTTAGAACACATTACCATCATATGTGTTTCCTTATAAGCTCTTATTTTTTAGAATTTCTAAGCCACTCTACTCCGCAGAGGTTATCTGATTTTTTGCTTACAGGGCGGTGTTCTTTTGTGAGTAGTATTTTAAATTTACTCAAGTGTCGTCCTGCTAAACTGTATATAAGACAAGACTTTCTTGCAAAAGCGTTTTTATACCCGAATAACTATAGGTCAAATGTTATACTAAATTTGTCATTCCGTCTGTGACGCAGTGAAGAAGGGGCCATATATAGATTCAAAGGTATGGATCGGATCTGAATCGAAACGTTAATCGATCTAGCTATGTATTTCCTTTTTAAGTTTTCTAAAATTAGTTCTTATCTTAAAATAGTCGTCATCGCCATTTACATCCAGCCAGTTTGCCCGACTGGTTTGAGTACCTGCTATACAACTTCTTTTTTATATGAGCGTTAATCTGTACATATTGAGAAGCTGGGTATTTAATAGTTTGCCAAAAATAGTTTAGTTTTATGGCCAAAGTTTTTGCAAAATTTAGTTGGGGTAGTGCCGTGGGTTCAAGCGGTTGTCATATAACTTCTTATTTTATATAAGCATTTCTCTATTCCTAATAAAAATTTGAATGGTCTGAAATTTTATCAATAGTAGTTAACTTTAATGGCCAAAATCTAAATAAAATAAAGTGGTGCAGTGGAAGAGGTTCGAAGAGCTGCCTTTCAGGTTATATTTTCTTAAGTAAATAACTAAAAGCCTAATGAGTTATGGTTCATTAGGGGATCATTAGATGATATAATGTCGATATTAAGATCATACGGGTATCCCAGAGTTGAGACAATATATTCCAATAAACTCTGCCTCGTTTTAGTCATCACCATTTTTGAATTTATTTTGGAATATCCGAAATTACACTCATCATAACTAAAAAAATTTTAACACACGAAACATAAGTTTCATTTATCATAGAGAGCATCAAAAAAATTTCGTGTTTTTAGCAAAAACTAAAAAAGTTAAATTTTAAGAAAAAAGCTGTGCCCCAGGTACTAAAAAAAAACTTAGAAGAATTAATGTCACGTAAAAGTTTATTACAAAAAAATGAATGAGATGAAAAGAATATCTCATCAAATATTAGTTTAAGATTTACAAGCAAGCAATTTAATGCTCGGTTTTTTTTTGTTCAAGTTTTAATTTTTTTTTACTTTTGTCTGTTTTATGTACACGTTTCTACTTTAATTTGATTGAGATGAAAGAAATTACTGTCATTTTTTCTTCCAAAGCTATTTAATTTTATTCAGTAATTTTCATCACTTTTTTTTTTTTTCCAAACTCACCTTCGAGCAATAAAATATATAAAGTTTTGATTTAAATTTAATTTTTCATTAGATTTATAAAAAAAATAATAACTTATTATCTAGAATAAGTTTTTTTAAAAAAAAAACTGAAATACCTTTAAAATATGTTTCTTTATTTTGAGTTCAACATCTGTGCGTGTAATTTTAGTTTAAGTTAAATTTAAGGTAATTTAAATTGATTAAGAAACAAAGGTGAAATTTTTTCTTTAAAATGCTTATTTCGTTTGAACTTAAATTTCTTTATAGAAATATTTGTCTGAAGAAATTCAATTTATTCAGTCACTATCCAATACCCGGTGTGCACTGCTTCGCCTGTCAATGCCAGTTTAATTAAAGTTTATATATTGCAAAAAGTTAACACAAAATTTATACATGGTGTATATGTTAATTTTAAAATGAATTAAAGCAATTTTATACAAAACTATTTTGCTAGGATTATTTAGCACTTTTTCAATAAATTTATCAAATTTCACTTGAAACTTTTCAAATTATTATTAATGCACAAAAATATTATTTCACTTGACATTATTCAGCAGAAAACCACCATCCTTAACTCAATCGTCGAGCTGTTTTAGAAAAAACGAGGAAGAGTGTAGTAGAGTAGACTGTGTCAACTCTGGGATACCCGTATGACCGTAACATATACATTATATCATCCGGTTAATTACTTTTGGCAAAATTTCAAACATTCAGCTTTATTAGGTGTAGCGTAATGCTTATATAAAAGAAGGAGTTGTATGGCAGCTACTCGAACCCTTTGCCGTAGACCAACCAAATTTTGCAGTAACTTTGGCCATTACACTAAACTATTTTTTGCAAAATTTCAGACACCCAGCTTCATTTGGTGTAGTGTAATCCTCATATAAAAGAAGGAGTTGTATGGCAGCTACTCGAACCCTCAGCAGTAAACCAACTAAATTTTGCGGTAACTTTGGCAATTACACTAAACTATTTTTTGCAAAATTTCAGACACCCAGCTTCATCAGGTGTAGTGTAAAGCTCATATAAAAGAAGGAGTTGTATGGCAGCTACTTGAACCCTCTGCAGTAGACCAACCAAATTTTGCAGTAACTTTGGCCATTATACTAAACTACTTTTGGCAAAATTTCAGACACGCAGCTTCCATAGGTATAGAGTAATGCTCATATAAAATTAGAAGTTGTATGGCAGGTACTCGAACCCGTGGACCAAAATGGCTGAATTTAAATCTCGATTCCGTTTTTTGCATAAAAACGAATTTGTGAAAATTTCATAATCCTAGCTCCTTTACTTTTTGAGTTATCGTGATGACGGACGGACTGACGGACGGACGGACGGACATACATAGCTAAATCGATTTATTTTTCGATTCTGATCCGATCCATACACTTGAGTCTATATCTCCCCCCCTCCTTCTCTGCGTCACTAACGTAATGGCAAATTTATTATACCCTTGGACTATATAGTCATACGGGTATAATTAAGGGTAATCGTTCAAACTGTTTTAGAAAAAAAATTTATCAAAGTTTTTGTTTCGCAATCGGTTAAAGGAACTAAACAAAAATTTTTTTTAATTTTCCCCTAATTCAAAGAATTACTGAGTCTAAAATTGCACGTAATTTGCTTCTAAATTTTTTTTTTTGATCAATCGTAGGGCCGGCATTGGTTAACAGATTCCAAATCTGTTAATAGTGTCAACTCAATTCTCAAGGAGCATCACGTATAGAAAAAAAGTACTTGCACCTCAGCCCCAATTTTGCGGTTCGTTAGAGCAAAATTTTCAGGTCGATATTTCTTTCCGTACCCAAAAACCTCTATATTTTCGTGATAATCAACTAAGCACTTTAGGTGCCTATTCGGTAAATACAAACAAACAAACTTTCGCTTTTATAAATATAATAAATAAATTGATATACGACAAATTTAAAAAAAAAAGTATGATACTATTAAAAACTATATTTAATATCAATAGTGCCATTAAACTTATGAAATACTAGCATCAATAATTGACTGGAATATAATTTATTTAAAGTCAACGATCAAAATTCTAGGGTTGTTTCTACGATTGATATTTATATATTAAAAATATTAATCATTGACCTTTTTTAAAGGCAAGAAAGTCTTGTTAGTGGAATTAATACAATTAGGAATATAAGAAAAGTTCCAGAGTTATAATGTCCACCCGTAAGATTCTAAAATCGATTTAGAGATGCAGTTGTGTCCGTCCATACTCTGCCTAACTAAAGAATAACAGTGCCATCTTAAAGAAATTTATATAGTTGATTACAAATGGCGGAAGAAAACGGGGATTGAAAATGGGCGAGATGATACCAGGGTTTCGGATCCTGGAGATCAGGTACGAGTACTTCCAACACATTCGGAAGACTCAAAACCATATCTTCGAAATTAATATGGTTAAAAACTCTAAATTCAGTACTTTGAGTGTTTTATCCTGCTTTTAATATGTTTTTTAGGTTTAGAATAAGATGGACTAGTGGTTCATGCAACCCCCACATACCTCTTAAGATCTTACAGAAATATCTTCCAAATTAATAAAGGTAGAAACTTGAAATTTGTGTAACAGTACTTTGACCTGTTTCTTTATGTTTATCAAATTTGGAGAGCAATTCCCGTACTAATTTGGGTAACTGATGAAATTGATAAGGGTAGAAAATTGAAATTTAGTACAAGGTAATTTTGTTGGAAAATTAGACCACAGGGTTAGGGTGGGATTCCAAAAATAATAACTAGACTACAAGAAAGTACAAGAAATATTAACAGATTTACCAGTCTTTACAATACAAACCACATAATGCAAGGAGAAAAGCTTATACAATCCATCTTTACGTATTTCCTGTCACAAGATAAAACGTTTAACCATGCATTCTAATTTGTAAAACTTTAATATCACTTCCTACAAAGGTTTGATATAGAAATAAATTAATTCTAGAATAGTCTATTTTTTAGGAGTTTATACCATTTTTAAAAAATCTGATCTTTTACAGGTACATGTATCAAATGCTTTAAAAGCCTAATTTTCAAATTAATTGACATAAACTTGAAATAAATATTTTATATTCGATGCGACGACGGGACTGTACATAAATAAATACCAAAAAATTAAAATACACGTTATACCTTACATTTTATTTAATACACAATTAATTTTTTACCCAAATAAAAAAATAAAAACTTTATTAATTAAAATAAAGGAAGGACTTTTCAATAACAATTTTGATGACTGATACAATTGAAAACAGCACATAGATATAAACGCTGGTTTAAACTGCTCATAAGGCATATTATTATACCTTACACCTATAAAATAGGTAAAGGGGTATATTAACTTTGGTATGGTGTTTGTAACCACCTAAAGGAAGTGAGTTAGATATGGAAAAGTTAATATATTTGTGATCAGTGTGAAGTCCTGAGTCGATATAGCCATGTCCGTCCGTTCGTCCGTACGTAGGCACGATAATTTAAAAAATAATGGGGATATCTTGATGAAATTTTAACTGTAGGTTGCTAGGACTGAAAGTACGGCGGGAATTGCAAATGGGTGAATGGGTTCGGATTCTGGACCTTTTAATCGGTCCATGAGCTAATGAACATATAAAAGAAATCACAAAAACTCAACAACTAATGACACTATTTTCATCAAGTTTGTGCTTTAGGTTACGATGGGGATTGCGTACGGTCAAGATTGGACCATGGTTTTGAGATCTAGACCTTTTTGATAGAATTTAGGTCAAACGAGCATAATTCCGAAACCAATGAAGATAGAACTTCCAAATTTGGTATCAGGGTCTTTGAAATTTGGACCCCATTGGAGTAGTAAAGCATATCATTAAAATTAATAAAGATAGCAACTTGAAAAAATGTAGAAGCTTCAAATTTGGAAGCTTCAAACACATGGGTGTTCTTTATTATTTGAGGCCAAACGAATATAATTTCGAAGCCAAAGAATATATTTGATATTCCCTATGTGTTCTCAAATTTAGACTTAATTGTAGTGGTGGTTCAGGTGCCTCCTAAGAAATCCCAAAATTAAAAAGCTTATCTTCGAAATTCATGAAGATAAAAGTAAAATATATTATATCATGTGTTTTATTGAACAATTACCATGGATTATAATATAATTAAGACATTGGGTACGATGCTATATTCAAAGGTACTTGCTGCATTGATGTAAAATTAATTTTCTATATTTTATACGCATATTTTGCGTTTATAAGCTTTTCTAATAGGTACATAAACTAACAATTTAAAATAATTGCAATTTTGAAAAATTTTAATTATTAAATATATTATGCTTTGATTAGCTTTTTATCACAAAATTTAATAATTCAAATTCTTTCACTTTTGAAATCGAATTGAAATAAACATATTTTTATTTATTTCAAGTTTTTTTGATTTTTAAATTTCTTTAAATAGATAAATTTGTAAGAATTTGTAATATTTTTGAATAGATAAAGAAATTAGAAAATGTTTTTAGTATTATAAAGTTAATATGTCTTACGATCAAACTAACAACAGCTTTTATGGTTAAAAAATGACTTATGGATATCTCATTAAATTTGAATCAAATAGGTTTAGGGTATTTCTAAGTCGGTTGCACCGACTGACTGTTCTTTACTAATTTTAGTTTGAAATTAAATTAATATTGATGACAGTTTATCTGCAATTGTCATTCAACTTTTTCTGAAAGTATTATTAACCTTTGTTACAATGTATATTGTCACAAACTTGAAACGAACTTTATAATGTAATACTTATTATTGCATTATTATGTTGTTTATTTAATTGAGTAAAAAAAAAATGTAACAAATAATTTTTTTTCTTAACATTGTTGTTGCTATTTTTTGTATTTACTGTTAATTAAATATCATACCACTTTTTCTATTTTTTATATAACATATTGAATTACAATAAAGTCAGTTGCTTGCTAAATTTCAACACAAGAAGACTATTTATTTCACAACAGGTTATGGGCCCAGAAAACGTGGCCAGAAATAGTCTATAAAAAAAAAAAAAAATAAAAAATAAAATCTTAAATATTAATTTAAAAAAAAAATTGAAAAATTTTAAAATTCGTTTTTGGTTATTTTTCGGATATTTTTTTTAATATTGGAAAGGTGAACAAAAAAATGGAAGATTCCATTAAAATAGAAAAGTTGCAGGAAGCTGAAGATTTTCCGTTATGGAAATTTCAAATTGGCGTGGTTTTAAAAGCACATGATTTGTATGCATATGTTGTTGGAGATAAAACAGATTTGCCAGTAAAGTCAAGAACGGAATCACATGTGGAGTATTCAGCTAGGGTAAGATTGTGGATGAAATCGAATAGTCAAGCACAAAAAATTATTGTTACTTCGTTGGGAAAAGGCGCGATGTTACACATTATTAACTGTACTTATGCAGCACAAATGTGGGAAAAACTAGTTATGATTTATGAACAAAAGAGTAAAACCAGCATTCATCTACTTCAACAAAAATTTTAGAGTTTCTTAAAAAGTCAAAATGACGATATGGCTACACATATTTCGAAATTAGAAACTATCGTCAGACAACTTAGAGATAGTGGTGAGACAATATCTGAATCTATGGTAATAACTAAACTACTGATGACATTACCTGAGAAATACAATCATTTCCATTCTGCATGGGAATCGACGTCTGCAGAACACCAAACATTGTTTAATCTGACTTCTCGATTAATTATAGAAGAAACTCGTCTAATGGGTCAGCAGAAAGTTATTCGTCCTTCAGAAAATGCATTATTGGCTCAAAATACATTCAAACAAAAGGTAAACTATAATAAAAGAAATAAACAAAATCAGAAACCAATTCAAAAAGAAAAATGTTTTCTTTGTCATGAACCTGGTCATTGGAAGAAAAATTGTCCTTTGAAAAACGGAAAAAACAATAATGCTGTAAATTTGTCAAAAATTGTTGAAGATAGTGATGCACTTGTATGTAAAGTTAATATAAATTCAAATGATTATGACAACTGGTATTTAGATTCAGGTGCTACAGATCACATGTCTCCAAAACGTGAATAGTTTGTTAACTTTATAAAATTTAAAAATCCTGTAAAAGTTAGGATAGGAAATGGTAGTATAATATTGGCCGTTGGTAAAGGTGATATAAACATTTTGGCCTATAATGGTGAAAAGTGGAGCAAAAAATATATTTCAAATGTTCTTTATGTGCCAAATATCACATTAAATTTATTTTCGCAAAATAGTGCTTTCGATAAAGGTTTGGTTTTCTTTTCAGATAATAAAAAATGTGTTTTTAAGAAAGGTGAGCGTATTGTGGCAGTGGGAGTTAGAAAAGAAAAACTATTTAACATGAGTTTTCGTGTTATAAATAATGAACAAAAAATTGAAGTAGAAGGACATATGGCAAATAAAGAAGATTCTTTGCAATTGTGGCATAATAGGCTTTGTCATCAAAATCAAAATCATGTTAAAAATTTATTAAAAACTAAAAATATTCAATTTAATGATGATAACAGTTTTTTCTGTGAACACTGTATGATGGGTAAACAACCTCGTTTAAAATTTGAAATAAGTGAGAACAGAGCTTCTATTCCTGGACAATTAGTTCATGCAGATCTCTGTGGGCCAATGGAATTTACATCATATGGTGGATGCAGGTATTTCTTTCTCTTGAAAGATGATTTTTCTAATTTTAGGGTTACTTATTTACTAAAATCAAAAAGAGATGTTACACATTTTATGGAAAAATATATTAAGTTTATTAAATGTGATACTGGATTTGATTTAAAAACCTTGAGAACAGATAATGGCCTTGAATTTATAAATAATGATATGAATTTAATATTACAAAATTATAATATTCGTCATGAGAAAACCGTTCCATATACACCACAGCAAAATGGACGAGCCGAGCGTGAAATGCGAACTCTTGTTGAAGCGGCTCGAACCATGTTACATAGTAAAAATCTAAATAAAAAGTTATGGGCAGAAGCTGTTAGTCATGCAGTATTTGTTTTGAATCGTGCTGGACCAACTAAAATTAAAAATAAAACTCCTATTGAATTATGGCGTGATGTAACTTTTGATATAGAAACTCTTAAAGAATTTGGCTGTTTATGTTATGTTCATATTCCAAAAGAAAAAAGGAAGAAATGGGATAAAAAATCTGCTAAAGGTATTCTAGTTGGCTATGAGGAAGTTACAAAGGGATACAGAGTTTGGATTCCGGAATTTAGAAAAGTTGAAGTCACTCGAGATGTAGTTTTCAATGAAAATTGTGCACTTACATATACAGATATGGATGTTAAAAATGATACAAGCGAAATATTGCAAATTGATAATGAAATCGAAAATGAAGAATCCCAAATTAATACGGTAATTATAGATAAAATTTCAAAATCAGTTTTAGGTGAACATCAAAATGCGGTAAAAGAAAATAATATTGAACTGGAGGACTATGAGCCTAAATCTTTTGAAGATGCCATTCAGAGTAAAAATTCGGAAAAATGGAAAGAAGCAATGGACGAAGAAATTTGTTCATTGAGAAATAACAATACATGGGTTTTAACAGAAGTACCATCAAATAAAAAAATTATTGATTGCAAGTGGGTCTTTAAAATTAAACCAGGTGATTCACTCAATGGAAAAATTTTTAAAGCCAGGTTAGTCGCTAGAGGCTTTTGTCAAGAGTATGGAATTGACTATGAAGATACTTTCAGTCCAGTGGTAAAGTTTAGCTCTTTACGAGTAATATTTTCATATATTGCTGCAAGAAATTTAAAAATAAAACAGTTCGATATAAAAACTGCATTTTTATACGGAAGTCTGAATGAAGAAGTTTTTATGTGCCAACCACAAGGGTATGACGATAGTACAGATAAAGTATGTAAACTTCAAAGGAGTCTTTATGGGTTGAAGCAAGCCCCAAGGTGTTGGAACCAAAAATTTAGTAAAGTACTAAATCAATTTGATCTCCAGTGTAGTGATGCAGATTCTTGTGTATTTATTCGAAAATCAAAATCAATACTAATTTTGGCTATTTATGTTGATGATGGACTGGTGGCAGGTGAAAATGAAGCTGATATTATAAAATTGTTACAACACTTAAAAGAAAATTTCAAAGTAAAAATATTTGAGGCTAGATGTTTTCTTGGTTTAGAAATTGTTAAACTTAAAAATGGGTCAATTTTTATTAATCAAGAAACTTATACAAGGAAGATTGTTCGAAAGTTTGGTATGGCTGATTCTAAGATTGTTGCAACTCCTTCGCAGAAGTATCATCACTTCGAAAAATCGAAGAATTACCTTCAACAAAGAAATTTCCTTTTCGTGAAGTAGTAGGAAGCTTAATGTACCTAGCTATTGGTACAAGACCTGATATATTTTTTGGTGTTGGATACTTAAGTCGTTTTTTGGATTGTCCTTCTGATGAAGACATAATCAGGGCGAAACGAATATTGCGTTACATAAATGGAACATCATCTTACGGTATCCTTTATAAGAGTAATATAAAATTTTGTTTAAATGTTTTTAGTGATGCTGATTTTGCTGGAGATATTTCTCGGAAATCAACTACAGGCTATGTGACGATAATTAATGAAGGAGCTGTATCTTGGTGCTCTCAACTCCAAAGGTCTATTTCTTTATCGACAACAGAAGCGGAGTTCATAGCGGCTTCAGAAGTGATAAAAGAAGTGTTGTGGCTAATTAAATTGTTACAAGACATTACATCTACTTTAGAAAAACCAACGTTATTTATGGACAACCAAAGCGCTATTCGGCTAATTAAAAATCCCGAATTTCATAAGCGCTCTAAGCATATAGATGTTAGATACAATTTCATTAGAGAAAAATTTCAAGATAAATTATTTGAGCTGAGTTACATACAAAGTGAATTCCAGTTAGCAGATATTTTAACAAAATCCTTGCAAAAATCTAAATTTCAAAATTTAAGAAAATATTTGGGATTAATTTCAAATACAGAACTTTAAGCTTGTGACAAAGTGGGAGTGTTACAATGTATATTGTCACAAACTTTAAACGAACTTTATAATGTAATACTTATTATTGCATTATTATGTTGTTTATTTAATTGAGTAAAAAAAAATGTAACAAATAATTTTTTTTCTTAACATTGTTGTTGCTATTTTTTGTATTTACTGTTAATTAAATATCATACCACTTTTTCTATTTTTTATATAACATATTGAATTACAATAAAGTCAGTTGCTTGCTAAATTTCAACACAAGAAGACTATTTATTTCACAACAATCTTCATCAATTAACTGTTAATAAAATATTTTGTGAATCACACAAGCTAGATTTTTTTTGTTGAAGGATGTCAAATACTCAAAAATATTCAAGTACTGCAGAACAAGTACATACAAATTCAAGAATAATTACAAAAAATTCAATTACATAATAACTAAAACAAAAGTGCCTATCCAAGTATTGAATATCACTTTAATAAAACATCAAACCACAACCATCATCCGTTAAAAATCCCATTTAAAATTCGCAAAAAAAAAACATGTATTATTTTTGTTTGAATTTAAAGTCTTCTATATTTTGAATTTTCAATAACCTTGGATCATTGAAGGATTCACTTCAAGCTTTTTCCAAATAATTTTAAATAAATTGTCTTTAATAATAATATTAAAAAACAAAAATAACCTCTAGTTAATTAAACACAAATCTTAAAAAAATAATGTAAAAATAAAAAAATAAAATTAAAAGAAGTCTTATATTATCTAATTACAAAAAAAAATTTTTAAAATATGTACGCAGTCAAGATGGAAATGAACTTAGAACAAGGAAAAATAAACGATATCTTCTAGAATTACTACAAAAAAATAAAATTAGAATATAGAAGAATTTATTTTTAATGGATACCTTAGGCTTTTTATGCTATTAAATTTTATCAAATTTTTTTTTTACAATAAAAATTCTAAATTTTTTTTTTTTTTTCTTTCACCCTACCATTTTGTTTTTTGGGAAATAATGAGATTTCTAAGATTTTGCCTGTTAATTTAATATTATCCACTGCCAAAATTTATTTAGTTCCTATATATAATAATAATATGTAGGTAAGTACATGTTCTTTAACATCCATTTATATTCTTTGCTATAATTTAGTTTAAACTTTGTTTTTGTATTTTGTACCATTCTCTAGTGTTACATCCGTTTAAAAGCCATTAAATTTTATTTTTATTAATTTTCTTATTATTTTGTACTCTTGTTACTTCTATTTCAGTTATTTAAGAACCTAGGCCTCCAAAAAAAAGATTTTTTGTTTTTGTGTACGTGTATAAAATGAAGTACTTAACAATCTTTTAATGTTTAGCACGTTTGAGTATTGGAAGATTCTGCACTTCTAGGTAAGGACTCAAAATTATGTCCAACCAGTTTTTTTATTCAAGTTTTTGTTTTAAATTTGAGTACCAACTTATTAGAGTTTCAAGCTGTTAGATTTTTCCAAAAATTTTGGAGTAATTCATTTTCAACAGTGGTATCTTTTAACATTTCTAAAAAAAAGTGCAGATAATAGAGTATTTATTTTTAATAAGAGTATTTATTTTTTTCTGGGAAATAGAAACCTACAACGGACACTAGAAACCTTGGAACCCCGGTAATGTGAAAAATCAGCTGTCTTCCACCTTCACATTGGATTCTAAGGACCTTCAAATTGGAGATTCTAATCTTTTTTTTTTTTAAACTTTTGCAGGAATCAATTCCGAGTTGTGGTTTCTTTTAAATTAAAAAGATTAGGATACTTTTAATTGGGCATTTCTTTTCAAAGGGAAATATATAAATCTTCAATAGGTTTTGGAAAACCTGGAACTCCTGTTAAGAATAAAACCTACGCAATAAAACCACCAACTTTTTTGAGTCTAAAACCGTGTTGTCTTAAGATTAGTCGAAAAATCTTAAAGGTGCGTTAATGTTTTTGTAAGGAAAACATGTAAACCTTCAAAAGATACCAGAAAGCTTAAAACGTCTTTAGCGTAATGAATTTACTAAATAAAAGAATATAATGCCAACGCAGGTATTGTTGATAGTCAAATTAAAAATGGTTTAGGAACAGAGATTAGAAAAAGGGGGATACTTTAAAGTACGCGTAGCTAAATTTTAAGGACTTGAAGACTTCATAGTTCTCAATCCGGGAATCCCGAAATAGATTCGAGGCATGAAACTAAATTCTTATTACTTAAATTTTTCAAGACAGTCCTTCGTATTTCCTTCCAAACAAAAAGGATCAAAAAGGTTTTAAAGTCCTGAGAAACTTATTTTAAACCTTGTTGCCGTTAGCACCTTCACTTTGCGTTTCCATTTTGATACCAACTATACAAAACGTGCTTCGAAGAACTACTCAAATGAACTTTTAACTTGAATTTTAAAAAATTTTTTTTATAGGCTGAAAAAAATTTCGCTAATGTCCTTAAATTTGATCGCCTTTAGGCATTTTTCTTGTAAATTTAGAGATTTTGTGTTTTTTTTCGTTTTTTTTCAAACATTGGTACTTTTGAAGCAATTTTAAGGATTTTGTAAAACATCGCCTGATGGCATGTACCTATTATTGACAAAGAGGTGAAGAACAGTACAAAATAACTGGGGTTTTTTTATTTTTTTTTATTTTGGTGCTCCTTTATTTTAACAATTTAATCCTTATTGTATTTTTGGTTGTTTAATTCGTTAGCGGTGTTTTTTGATAATTTTTAAATTTTCCTTCTAGTAACAAAATAAAAGTGGGAATCAAATCAGAAGAATATAATTTAATATTTGAAAAAAAAAAAAAAAGAGTGAGTCTAATGGGGTAATAGTGCGTACATTTTTTGGTGTATACTTGAGCTTGGGCAAATTAAAGAAGAATAGCTTTACACTATATTGAGGAAGTGCCAAAAACTATTTTGAAGATTTTTTTCATTTTGAAATACAATAACCTTATTTCAGTGTTTTCTTGATTGCAGTAATGGTGGTAGTAAATCATAATTTACATCTCCTATAATTAGTTTTATGTCCTGCTTGACTGAATAAATGGAAGCTCAACTTATGGACAAACCTCTTTACTCCATTATGAATTGAACAAAAAGTGTAGAATAGTGTGACACTTTTTAAAAATTTTCCAACTGGAAAAAACTTCGAATTTGCCCTCCCAAATGTAATACGAAATAGTATCGACGGGTATATCTTGATAATCTAGCAAATCATATACCTTTTCATCAAACAAACCGATTGGTAGTGAAACGAGAAAGATAAGCTTTGTAAAATTGAAGCTTTATTAAGATCAGTCCTTGATAGCACTCACACTAAACCTTCATGAATTACAAGAACTGTTTGATACCTTTTAATAAATTGAATTAAACACAAATGAGATCAAATATATGAATAAATTTATAGTTTTAACTGTAGGATTCAAAGTTATATTTCAGGAATTTTTGAAGACACTTTAATCACAGCGTCAAAACAATTATAGATTAAACAAATAGTTCGTGCCTATGTTCCTAACTTCTTTTGTATCTAAAGTCTGAAATACAAGACAAATTAAAATTCTTCATCCCAATTTCAAGACTTGAATCTTAATTTTGATGAATTATGTATTTTTAATATTGGACAGGTTTAACTGAACCCATTTTAATTCTAAAGCAACACACTGGGATACATTTATCGTCATATTTATATTATAGTA
This sequence comes from Dolichopus griseipennis, assembly GCA_963082915.1. Classification (NCBI taxonomy): domain Eukaryota; kingdom Metazoa; phylum Arthropoda; class Insecta; order Diptera; family Dolichopodidae; genus Dolichopus; species Dolichopus griseipennis. Next base: position 314,341,462 of record OY720441.1, on the reverse strand, counting down.
CATGTTTAATATGGAATTATGACATAAAGTCCTTTGAAATAAAGCCCTCAGAGTGTTATTTCTCATATATAATAACACCGAAAAATTTAAAAATAAAACGCTGGATGTTAGTTTTCCTTCAATTTAACTTTCGATTTTTTAAGAAATAAAGCCCCAGGTTATTTTTTCTCAAGCGGCGAGAAATACTATACCTTTGTATATGAATGATTTTAAATTATAGAATGAAATTTAGAATTGTATTCGAAACTACATGTGTAGGTGAGATTCTGAATTAGGAGAAACTTTAAAGTTGCATTCCAAATTAATTCCATGTAAAGGGGGAATATCTACTCGGATTTTTGAATCTAGCTCCAAAATCCCTCAAGTTTATGATCTATTCATTAGAATTTGCACTCATATGGCTTTATTTCTTAATTACACCCTTAGAGAAATAAAAACCCCGAATTATGCCTTAATTCGTTGGGCCTTATTTCATTGCTCCGTCTAATATAGGTATATGAAAATATTAATTTGCTTGTTCATTTTGCTTTTAAAAATACTCAACATTAAGTAGTTATTACTTTATTTTGAATTATAAAGGATTAAAGGGTGCCAACATAAATATGGATTATAATGATCTAAGTTTAACTTCTTTTGCTGTTTTGTTTTTCTATTTCTATTTTTGATTTTGTGTTTTTTTTTTTGGGATCTGTTAAGATTGTTTTTAGGAATTGCTTTTATTCCAATTGTTTTTATTACTATGAGATATTCTTGAAAATTGTTTTACAAAAAAAATTATATTTATAAGTGCCTTACTTTAATATAAATATATTTTATATATTATTTTATACATATAGGTATATAATTAAATATTGTGCAAAACAATTCCTTAAAAAGTTTTTTAGTAGGAAAAGGATTTTTGTTTTTTTAAAAAAAAAAGGATTAAAAATTAGACGTAAACATTTTGTAATGGGACATTTAACAAAGTACCTACAAAAAAATCAATAAGAGCTTGTGCTTCTTACGAAAAGTGTTTTCAGAATAGGATTTTTATACATTTGATATTTTTTAATTAGTTTTGATTCATTCTTTAATAGTTTCGTGGAAATTTTTCTATAAATACAAAGAAAATCTAGAATGTAATTAGAATGTCTAGAAAGAATAATCGTCATTTGAGAAAGGGTTCCGCTAATTGAATACCTTTTTTATTTCTTAAAAGTATTATGTCCTATCAAGAATTGTTAAAAATATTGAATGAAATTTTGGATCAATAACTGAATAAAATTTAAAAAAACAAAGTCAAAAGATTAACCCTAAGATCAAATCGAAAAAGCTACAAAATAATTCATTTAAATTTAATTAAGGTAAACTTCTAATGTTTGATATTGTAGAGCCTAAATAACACCAATAAATCGAGCTCCTGGCGGTTTTTGAAAGCATTTTGCTAGTCTGATGCAGAACTTCAGTACCTACTTAGTTGTAATAAAAAGTCATGCCGCGCAAAATAACGGGTCTAAATGAAATTGCAGTGGTTTACTTAATAATATTATGATGTACCGGCATGGATTGCTTTTGACGTGCTTTACAATTAAATATAACAATTTAATACACCATTATCACAGACTAATATACTATAGTATATTAGTCTGTGCCATTATGTTCTACACTATGTACAGGAAAAGAGGTAAAACACTTTTTGAATTGAGGTATGATTACTTTGGGAAACATGTCCATCACTGACATATGCTTCTTTTGTTAACAATAAAGAATGTGAAATATAGACATGTTTACATATTTTTGATAATCTTCCTTTCCTAAATCGTTTTAATGATGTTCGCCAATCCGATCGGATGTTCGCACAATAACTCAAAAACTAATGAATCTATGTAGATGAAATTTATGCAGTAAGTTACTTAAGATTATAATTTCTGAAAAAAATCGGTTTTTATATTCTGTTTAGTGTGAATAGTTATGTTTAATTTTGTTTGTGACATATAATACTACAAGATTTGAAGTCTTTAGTATCCGTTAAAGACGTTAATCCATAATTTGTAAACCTTTAATAACTTTAATTCATACGTGTACTTTTTGTTTTTAAGTCTTCTAACCTTTTACTCCTTAAGGTTGATAGTGTGAATGAATTTATCTAGGTCAGACATCTGTTCATTACTTATTCCAAAAGCGGGTCTTGGAAAAAGCTACATGTATGTGAGCATTGTCGCATAAAAAGTTATGAGAAGCGTAGGGTTTTTACAAGTTACTTATTATTTCAATGAAAGCAGTGCTTCCATACCATTTGAAAAAAGTGCGAGTTTACATGCCACATGAAAATACTGCTATGGATATTGCACTTGAAGCACAATGAGTGTGTCAGCACCAGAGTGGCCTAACCCTCATGCAAAAAAAATTTTTATACCCGTATGACTATATAGTCAAAGGGTATAATAAATTTGCCATTACGTTTGTGACGCAGAGAAGGAGGGGGAGTAGATATAGACTCAAGTGTATGGATCGGATCAGAATCGAAAAATAAATCGATTTAGCTATGTATGTCCGTCCGTCCGTCCGTCCGTCTGTCCGTCCGCACGATAACTCAAAAACTAAAGGAGCTAGGATCTTGAAATTTTCGCAAATTCGTTTTTTTGCAATAGCCGTCATCGCTATTTAAATCCAGCCATTTTGGTCCATGGGTTCGGGTAGCTGCAATACAACTTCTTTTTTTATATGAGCATTACTCTGTACCTATTACAGCTGCGTGTCTGAAATTTGGCCAAAAGTAGTTTAGTTTTATGGCCAAAGTTTTCCCAAAATTTGGTTGGTCTGTTGCAGTGAGTTCGAGTAGCTGCCATACAACTTCCTCTTTTATATGAGCATTACTCTATACCTATTAAAGCTGGGTGTCTGAAATTTTGCCAAAAATAGTTTAGTTTAATGACAAAAGTTACTGCAAAATTTGGTTGGTCTACTGCAAAGGGTTCGAGTAGCTGCCATACAACTTCTTATTTTATATGAGCATTACTCACCACCTAATGAAGCTGGGTGTCTGAATTTTTGCCAACAATTGTTTAGTGTAATGGCCAAAGTTACTGCAAAATTTGGTTGGTCTGCTGCAGAGGGTTCGAGTAGCTGCTGTACAACTCCTTATTTTATACGAGCATTTCTCTCCACCTAATGAAGCTGGGTGTCTGAAATTTTGCCAAAAATAGTTTAGTGTAATGACCAAAGTTACTGCAAAATTTGGTTGGTCTACTGCAAAGGGTTCGAGTAGCAGTCATACAACTCTTTATTTTATATGAGTATTCCACTACACTTAATAAAGCCAAAAGTAATAACCCGGATGATATAATGTATATGTTACGGTCATACGGGTATCCCAGAGTTGACACAGTCTACTCTACTACACTCTTCCTCGTTTTTATACCCTACACCTATAGAATAGGTAAAGGGGTATATTAACTTTGGTATGGTGTTTGTAACCACCTAAAGGAAGCGAGCTAGATATGGAAAAGTATATATATTTGTGATCAGCGTGACCGCCTTAGTCGATATAGCCATGTCCGTCCGTCCGTCCGTCCGTCCGTCCGTCCGTAGGCACGATAACTCAAAAAATAATGGAGCTATCTTGATGAAATTTTAACTGTAGGTTACTAAGACTGAAAGTACGGCGGGGATTGCATATGGGCGATATCGGCCCATGGGTTCGGATTCTGGACCTTTTAATCGGTTTCAGGGCTAACGAACAAATATAAAAAATCACGATAACTCAACAACTAATGACGCTATCTTCATCAAATTTGTGCTGTAGGTTACTAGTAATGAAACTACTTCGGGAATTGCGTAAGGTCGGGATTGGACCATGGGTTCGGAACCTAGAACTTTTTGATCGAATTTAGGCCAAACGAGCATAATTCCGAAACCAATGAAGATAGAACCTCCAAATTTGGTATCAGGGTGTCCCTTCCTATTTCCTAAGTGTCTTGTGAATTTGGGTCCCATTGGAGTAGTGGGTCGGGGAGCAGCCACACATTTCTGAAGACCTTAAAGCATATCTTTAAAATTAATAAAGATAACAACTTGAAAAAATGTAGAAGCTTCCAATTTGCCACAAGGGGTTCTTTACTATCTCTTGCGTGTTCCCCTAATTTGGGATCAATTGGAGTGGTGGTTCTGTACCCCTCTCAGACCTCCCAAGTTTTAAAGGCTTATAATCGAAATTACTAAAAATAGTTACTTAAAATTAGGATAGACCGTTCAAATTGTGTACAAGGGTTAACTAGTACTATAAGTACAGCGCGGACTATATAAGGGCGAAATCAGCCTAACGGTTCGGATTCCGGACCTTTTAATCGATTTCAGGGCTAAGGAACATATATAAAAAATCACGATAACTCAACAACTAATGAGGCTATCTTCATGAAAATTGTGCTGTAGGTTATTGGCAGCGAAACTACGGCGGTGATTATGTACGGTGAGGATTGGACAATGGGTTCGGAACTTAGAACTTTTTGATCGAATTTAGGCCAAACGAGCATAATTCCAAAACCAATGAAGATAGAACCTCCAAATTTGGTATCAGGGTGTCCCTTCCTATTTCGTAAGTGTCTTTGAAATTTGGGCCCCATTGGAGTAGTGGATCGGGGACCAGCCACTCAGTTTTTAGGACCTTAAAGCATATTTTCGAAATTAATAAAGATATTAACTTGAAACAAATGTAGAAGCTTCAAATTTGGCCCAGGGTGTTCTTTACTATTTCTTGCGTGCCCCCCTAATTTGGGGTCAATTGGAGTGGTGGTTCAGAACCCCTCTTAGACCCCCCAATGTGTAAAAGCTTATCATCGAAATTAATAAAACTAGTAACTTAAAATTAAGATAGAGCGTTCCAATTGTGTACAAGGGTTAACTAGTATTGAAAGTATGACGGGACTGCATATGGGCGAAATCGTACCATAATTTCGGGTTCAGGAACCCTTGAAAAGTTCAAGGACTAACAAACATATATCTTAAAAACACCATAACTCAAAGAATAATGCCGGTATTTTGATGAAATTTAACAGTAGGTTACTAGTAATGAAAGTACCATGGGAATTGGTTGTGGTCGAGTTTAATTTCGAAGCCAAAGAATATATTCCCTATGTCCTATGTGTCTCCGAAATCTAGACTTAATTGTAGTGGTTCAGCTATGTTCAAAGGTACTTGCTGCATTTATGTAAAATTTATTTTTATATTTAAATGAATTATATGAAAAGGTGTAAATTTTTAATTGTATTTTAGAAATACATTTATTGCATATTTTGCGTTTATAAGTTTTTCTATTAGGTATATAAACTAACCATTTAAAATAATTGCAATTTTTAAAAATTTGGATTATTAAATATATTATGCTTTGATTATCTTTTTATCACAAAATTTAATACTTAGAATTTTTTCATTTTGTAATTGAATTGGAATAATTGTTTTTTAATATTTTTAAATAGATTAATTAGTAAGAATTTGTAGTATTTTTTAATAGATAGTGTAATTAGAAAATGTTTTTAGTATTATACAGTTAATTTGGTTAGCTATGACTTACGATCAAATTAATAACAGCTTCTATGGTGTTAAAATGACTTATGGATATGTCCTTAAATTTGAACCAAATAGGTGTTGGGTATTTCTAAGTCGGTTGCACCGACTGACTGTTTCTTTACTTGTTATTGTTTTAATCGATCGTATATGATTTCTAGAGTCGATGGTATTAATTTGCTATTTCAGAAAATGGGGTTTTCCCTGTTATTTATAGCAAAAATTATTTTGGCATTCTAATATTTAATTTTTTTTTTAAAATCCAAAGTGGCCTAATCCACATTTTTGGTTAGGCCACTTTGGCTTTTAAAAAAATTTCAAATATTTTATGGAGTGCATTGTAGTTTTATTACTATATTGTGTTCAAAAAATAATGTATTGGTAAAAATTAAATTATTTAAACAAAAAAAAATATACATATATGTAATATATATATATATGTATACATTTTATTTTTTTATTTTTATTTTTCATACAAACAGTAAAAATAAAGTTAAAGCAAATTGAAATAACAATATCACAATAATTTTATATCTAATATTTATATTTAATTTACGCACGTGCGTTAATATATAAATGGACAAGAATAACCTATTCTTAATCCTTCATTAAACTTTAATTGCAATTAATTACATTTTACTTGCATTAAACAACGTCTTCTATTAACGGAATTCAGTTTGTTATTAATTTTTTTATAATTTCAATTTTATTTAAAAATATATAAATATACGCATATTTAAAAATGTATATATATTATGCATACATATATATATACATACATATGTGTAATACCATTATAAATAGAAAATTTGATATACCAATTTCATCCATTTAATAATTCATCAATTATTTCTTAAGTTAGTCTGATCTTATTAGGTACCTACTCTGTGTAATTTTAAAATTATTTTTTCCTTATCTTAAATGTGCGTAATTAATTTATTTTAAATTCAAGTGCAAGTTGAATGTTTAAATATCTATATTAGTAGCTTATAACAATCACCAGTGATGGAAAAAATAACCCTGGTTTTTCACTTCTCCCGGCATTTACATAATATTGCTTATTTAAAAGCTTTTGTAATTGTTTTAATTTTAAATTTAGATATTTGTGCAAGATCTGAGTCTGATTACTCGCAGCCTAATCAAATTTCAGATGTATCATAATTTGAACACCAATCCTAGTCAAGGTATTTTGTGTTGGTTCAAAAGTCAACTGTTAAAATTTGAAAAATTTTTAAATATTCAATTAACCCTGAAGAAAATTTTTCTGTTTTAAATATTCAGAAACGATCTTGTCCCACTCACAATTTCATATCTTAAATGTTGGCGTATCCAAATGGGAGGAAAATTTCGGTTGAAAAACTAAAAGATTTGATAGAGTTACTACAATATATTCCACCAATTCATCATGAGTTTTATGAAAATCTGCAAACTCAAAGTCTTGTAGAAGATATAATTTTTTCGGAGTCGGAGGAGGAATAAAAATTATAATATTTTTACTTATTTAATTATTAAGAAATTAAGAAAAAAAATTGCTCATCATTAGCTCAGATAAAAAGAAATTACCTTATTTTTTATCGAAAATATTTTTAGTTAGATAATTTTTATTTAATTTTTAATTTATTTTTTTATTAATTTTTCTTTGAATTTATTTTCTAATTACAATTACTTTATTACAAGAAAATAAATTTTTAGAAGCCCAAAAAATAAATAAATAAGAATATAAAATTTAAAAATTGGCCTAAGCCACCAGATTTTTTATTTATTTTCATTTTAGGATAATGCCAAAGTGGCCAATCCCACAAAAAAGGACTTTTTTTTAAGGATAATCAAAATTTAAAAAACGTGGTGAAAAGCAAATGAAAAACTAAGAATAATTTGCTTTTGTTTCACTTAATTTGCTCTTAAATAAAAGATTTAACAAGCTTTTTAAAAATTAAAAATATTAAAATGCATTTATTTCTGAATAAACTCAATGTGGGTTAGGCCACTCTGGTTCTGAGCCACTCATTATTAAGATAGAATGAGCATGTCAAGAAAAAGAAGAAAGAGCTAGAAATTAAATAAATGCAACTGCAGTGGCTATTTGGAACAACAACTTGCCTTGAAACATATAACAAAGATTTGATATACAATCTAATATTATTGCCAGTCTTTGTATACGGCATTCAAATATAACATTGTGCTTATATGCTTCATATTCAAACAATCCAATAATTGCAAAATAAATGACTGTGTTATATTGTCGGCGTCCCTTGGTGGATGTGCAATACTGACATTCGTGTTAGACTCTTAAATGAACAAAATCGTTTAAACTATATTAGGTAAAAATCTTTTAGCTTTCAAGTATTCATACGGGATTTTGTTACGTCAAATATAATACATATGAAAGCAAATAGCCACCAATTAATTTTTGGGCTTACAGACTATAGTTTAAATGATAGCAGATGTGATATTAGGTTTTAGGCTAGTTAAAGTCTGGACACTCCCTCATACAGATTACGCCTATGCATAACCAAGTCTTTAAGAAGTTTTTAAAATGCTGATTAAGTCTAGACAACCAATTGTAGTATATATTTTTTCAATAAAATTAAATATTCTTTGCAAAACGCAGTGTCTTGGTTTCAACAGGATCAAAAAGTATCGTAGTATTTTAAAAAAAGTTTCCATTTTTGACTTTAATGCACCTTTTTAAAAGTAAATACTATAAAAACTACAAATAATTTCATCGTATGATGTAGAAACCTTTAACAAAGTTTTTCTTCAAAATAATATGCAACATGCGTACAACAATTCCCAAACAAACCCATTTATATTTGTTATAATGTGTTAAAGAATCAACAAATAAATACAAGTTAACTTTTAAACAAATCTTTAAAAACTTTAAAATCAAAATGCTCCTGAAGTTTTTAAATTTTAAAAAATTTAAAATGTCAAATTCCAGATGAAAAGCAACAGATTTAAAGTATACTGATAAGACCCATCCACATCCACCAAGTAATAGAATCCCCTTGTTTATATTTTTAAGAAATCAGAATAGAATGGCAGCTTAGGTATATGGTGGCTTTACATTTTGTGTAGTTCATCTGGCTAAAATGGAATCTTCTTCAAATATTACAAGACAAAAAAAAAACTTTTTAATGTTATTTGATTTTCAAAATTTAATAACTGTAATAAAAAAGTACAGACAAAAGAAAAATTATGTTGATATTGCTTTTATGTCATTCTTGTCGCAAGAATCTTTAAATGTTCTTACAATACTAAATTTTATGAAATCAAAATCATTTGTAAGAATTTACTTTTAAATTTTATAATGTAATTTAATTTTTAGCACATTTTCAAAAAATTTTGAAAAATTGCGCTTTTTAGTTTCACTTCTCACCTATGGCTTGACCACCTGTCCAAATTTTTTTTTTTGTAATATAAAAAGGGCGACGAAACACAAACCCTCCCCATTCGGAAAAGGTTCTAAACTTTAATTATCATAAAAAGAGTTTCTATTAGGTGTATTTTTAATCAAAAAACGGTAAAAGCTGTGATTAGAGACTTTACAAAAAAGTATCGCTTAAATGTATAGGACTGGCCATACGATACTAAAATTAACCGTTATGTAAAACTCAGTTTTGTGAATTTGTTTGTCCCTCATTTCTTCTAAACGGCTTAAACAAGAGACTTGATATTTTAGGAGAAGTTAGATACTCATCAATTAGTAGGAGTAATTTCAGAAAATTTGTTTGTTCCGTCATCTGTTTAGCTCTTTAGGAGCTGTAATTGGTCGAAAATACAGTTTCGCTATTTTTAAGCACCTGTAACTTGAATACCCGTCCAAATTCTTTTTTTATAGCAATGGACAAAATTTAAGGCTCCAACATTATGTTTTAAAATATTTTAAAGGCTTTTCTTAAATTCAAAATGGGTCCTTAAAATTGAAGAAAGTGTCTCTTCGTTTTAACCATTTTTGCTTAGATAATAATGTTCTAAGAAAAATTCCAAATCTTATTGGAAGTCATAATTTATATCCAAGACTCTGAAAATTTCGGCAGTGGATAATGGGGTTAAATCATCGAGAAATACTATAATTTTTCTCAGTAAAAATTTAGGAACTCTCCCCATTCAAAGTCTATTAGAACTTAAAAATTTCCAATTTTTATAAATTAGGAACTTAGTTACCAGTGCATAATATGAAACACTATATAATTTTGAAAATGTGCATTTTTAAAAACACTGGCGTTTTTTCACTACTTTTTGTTTTATTCTTTAGAACTTTAAACCAAATTATAAAGGAAATCCAAAAAAAGAATTTCTTAACTTTAGTTAGAATTTTCGTCAATATTATTACAAATTCATTTCTTTTATTACATTGATAAGAGTTTTTTTTTATTATATGAAAATAATTTGTAACATAATGATGTGACCTCAATTAAATTAGTGGGAAGAGTTTATACGCTAATGACATTAAAGAATGGAATTGTTAATTTTACCACGTCTTCTAATGCTATTTATTTAAAAAAAACTAATTTTAAGTTTAATTTTCTAAAGTGTGAGAGAGCTTCTTCAATCCATATGGATGGGTTAAGGTGTACAACTGTGAAAATTATTGGCTAAAGAATTGAAAAAATATTTTGGTGTACATTAAATCTGTTTTTGTGGTAAAAATTTCACATTTTTATGTTAACTCTGCACAATAACCAGCAGGTGGGTAAAAAAGTAGATTTTCTACAATTTAAACCTTTGATTTTTTTAAATTTAATTGTTCACTTTGATTCAGTCAAAAACATTGTATTAATATTAAACCCGATAATAAAGTGTTAATGGTAAAAAAAAGATGTCTATGTTTGGTTTGAATACCACTTAAGTAATTAATTGCCATACTTGTATAACATTTAGGGAATCGTATTAAAGCTATATTTTGCCTTTTCGCTTTTGAATACATTTTATAAAATTGTACGAAATAACACTACAGAGCAAAATTGATACTAATTCTAATTGTTTCAATAAAAAAAAGTGTTCTCAGAGTTAATAACAAAATCAGAAATCAAATTAATTATCTACTAAGGGTTCGGTTTGGCAGCCCTGATAAATAAAACGCTTTAAATTACTGATTTATTATTTTATATATTAGTTTTTATAAAATAAGAAGTGTTTTGAGGGTTATATTCAAAATTAGAGTTTTAATAATTTGCTGGGGAAGTGGGAGTTTGGAAACTTCAGCCTCCATTATATAAAATGCTTTGGTGCTTGACTTATAATGTATGAAAAAATAAAGATTTTAGAGTTAAATATAAAATCAGCATTCCAATAATTTGCTTAGCTGGTGTTCCTTTGCAGAGTTTCATTAATTCATTTAGTCATATATTAAGCAATGTTTCAAAATTTAAAATATTTTTATTTTAACAGTCTAATATAAAGCTTTGCTGTAGTGTTATTTCATGGCGCCATCACATATTCCATAATTTCAATACTTAAAAGCTATAAGCCCATATTTATTCAAAATTTTTACATTCGTTATAATTATGTTAAAATATCCAAATAGATTTCATTAAATACATATTACCTACCAAATTTAGATTGAAAAGCTACAAAAAATACCCTTTTTATAAAATTTGAATTTTGTAAAACATAAAAGTCTACACGATGTGTATGCATATACATTCATACGATATATAAAATTTAAAAACAAAAACTTTTTTCTACTTTACAGTAGATATTAGAATGCATACCAATTTAATATTATTTGGAATTGAAAAAAAAAAAAACATTTCCCTTAACTGATATTTTTTAACTTATGCGTTTTTCATTAATCCAAAAAGATTTTTTCTAACTAAAAAATAGGAATGGGATCAGATTATTCAATTATTCGTTTTTTTTTTGTTTTGATAGACCATTTATTTTTCAGTTTAATGTTGTCAGTTTACATACCGAACCTAGTACAATGAGTTATGAAAATAGTTATATATTACATTTTATCAAACTGTACATTTGTATGATAGCTCCAACCCTAAAGTTTAATTTAAAACGAGGAAGATTATATTTGCCCTTTTCAACTTTTAGATGGCCGTGCATACTCACTAACCGTTATTTATTTCCCTTATGCTATTATATACAAAAAAATATAAATTTATAAAAGTAAAATAGTTAAAAAAATTAACAATGTCGCATAATTTTTGTTTAAAAAAAAAAAACCCAAAAACAAAAAAAAAAACCAAAACAAAAAAAAAAAAATAGGCCCACCTTAAAAGTTTGTCCGAGTGATGTCCAACTTTGCCAAGTAACTTGCGCTATTACTTTACCTACCCTATTTTAATTTTAACCTCGTAGCTTCATTAGATCCACAGTTATTGAATTGAAAACTATGTATGACGGCTCCCGGAAAATGGGTACATTTCGAAACTTCATATAAGTGCTCGATACATTATATAACTACGCGTGTAATTTTCATCCTCGTAGTACAATTAGTTTTAAAGAAATTCATATTGGTGCTAAGAAGTTGTACGGCAGCCCCCCGAAAATGGGGCCTAAAATTTTAAAACTTCATATAAGTGCTCGATTCATTATATAACTAACCGTGTGTAATTTTGATCTTCGTGTTATAATTAGTTTTGAAGAAATTCATATTGGTCACAAGAAATTGTATGGCAGCACCCCGTAAATAGGGCCGCAATATTTTGAAACTTCATATAAATGCTCGATTCATTATATAACTAAGCTTTTGTAATTTTCATACTCGTAGTATAATTAGTTTTGAAGAAACTCATATTGGTGCAAAGAAGTTGTATGGCAGCCCCCCGAAAATGGGGCCCTAACATTTGGAAATTTAACATAAATGCTTGATTCAATAAAACCAAATTTGTGTAATTTTCATTCTCGTAGTATAATATTAGTTTTGAAAAATTTCATATTGTTGCAAAAAAGTTGTATCGCAGCTTTCCGAAGCCTTGGTCCGATTTTAACCAAAAACAATTGGGAAACTAGAAATCGTCTAAAAATTACTTTGTGTGAATTTCAAAACTCTAGCCCTTTTAGTTTTTGAATTATCGTGCTGACACACGGACGGACGAACAGACTTAGTTATCCGTGTGTCAGCACGATAACTCAAAAACTAAAAGGGCTAGAGTTTTGAAATTCACACAAAGTAATTTTTAGACGATTTCTAGTTATTAAACATAGCTAGATCGGTTTATTTTTCGATGATGATCCGATACATGCCATTGACACTATATCTAGCTGGTTTAAATCGATGCGTTACAAACGGAAGAGCGATTTTAATATACCCGATGTCATATATGTATGCACGGGTATAAAAAATGTAATAGAGGTTTTTAATTGCTTAAATCTCACACTAACTTTAAGAGATTTGCACATTTGTTAGCAAAGTATTTTTAGTGTACTTCCTCATTGTGGTAGAATGTATAACATATTATACCATTTTTTGGAATTCTCCCAAGTGGGTTCGGTTTTTTTTAGCTTTGAACTTGCAGAACGTTTTATCACTTTATAAATTTTAAAAATATCTTTAGTATGCCTAGGAAAATTTTACAAAATGATTTTCTTTATTTTATACTTAAGATTTAAACTATTATTCCATTATTTGTATCTTAATTTGAATCAACATTTTATATATATTAAATCCTAGACTAACTTATCCCAACTTAAATAATTTGAACTAATTAAAATCAGGTACATTGTACATTGGTTTTTTTTTTTTTTTCAGTGTTTTATTTTTCTATTCATTATGTTATTTTTTACAATTCAAAAACAAAAACTTAAAAAGAATTCTTATATGCTAAAATGTAATTTGTACATGGCTGACCAATATGTCTGCTCTCACAATTTATTTAGAACTATATTAATATATATCTCTTTTAATGTTTTAATATTGATATTTTGATTTCAACATACATAATTTAATTTTAGTTTTAATTTAATATTAATATAATTGAATTTATTGGAAAAATTTTTTTTTAAAAACCAATTTTTTTTATTTATATGTTTATATAAAATCTTAAAACTAAACTACCCTAATACTTATACCTATACCTAAACCTACAATAAACTACGTTACATCTAAATTTTTTCAAAAGTATGGTTTTTTAATTTCCAATTTATTTTTTGCTGGAATATACTTATCATATTTAAACAACTCATTGTCATTAATATTTATTATATTTAAATTTGAAGGTATTTGTTTTATTTTCGCGTTTCTTTTATAGTGGTATAAAATCGGAATGTTTTGATTATTTTCGATATAATTATGTTTGTCCAAAAACACGAATGCTTCTGGAGGCAAAAAACCTGTAACTAGGCAGTTTTTAATGTACTCAAAATTTTCGTACCATGGATGGCAGATTAATGAGTTCTCGCATGATTCACTACTCCTTTGTATATGGTTACGTATGAGACGAATGATAAAATTGTCGATTCTAATTATGTTCGCCTTATCATATATAAATTTATTTGAATAATAGTGCATATTAGTGTTAGGTTTTCTATTGTAATTTGTACAATAGTAATATTCTAGTTATAATGACGTGTTACATATTAAAATTGCATATTTTTAGGCAAACTTCATTTCATTTGTTTTTTGACAGAAACAACTTGTCAAACATAAAACGAGCATAAAACTGAAATCTGATATTTAAAATTCATTTATTTAAAATTTTTAAAGTTATAAGTTTTTTAAAATATTCCCCTACCAATACTTACACCTTCATATTTTTTTTAATTTTTTTTTTTTGTTTTTTTGTGGTTTTGGTATTAATTTTAATATGGTAATTTTTTCTTTGGAAATTTATATTCATTTATTGAATACACAAAAAAACAAATCTGTAATACTAGTATGCATGTACGAATATTAACTGTATAACATAAAAAAAAAAAAAAACAAAAAAAAAAAAAATAGTATAAAAATTTAATGGGATAAAAATACAATAGAATTAACACCAATATTCGTTATATTTTTTTCTTATTTCATTTTTTTAAGAGATACAAAAAATGAAAATAATTTCAATAGGAAATTGAAAACGTGTCAAGTAATTTTTTTTATTATTATTTTTTTTTTAAATAATAATTTTATTTTATTTTTCTTTATTTTTTGTTTTTGTTTTTTTTTTGTAATGAAAATAAAATCTTTATGGTCTTTTATTCATGTAATGTCGTAATTTAATTTTTTTTTTGTGTGTACTGAGTTCTGAGTACTGTGAGCTGCGTACAAAGAGACGTAGAAATCCAAATTTCCAAAAGAAAATCTAAACAAAATAATAATATAATAATAAAATGTGGAAAAATATAAAGGGAAAATCAAATGAAAATGAAAAAAAAACAACACAAATAAAATAATTTCATTTTTTATCATTTGTTTTCTTTGTATTTTGATTTTTTTTTTTTATCTAATTTTAACTTTTTTTCCCACAAATATTTAAGGAATTCGAAATGAGAGAATCCCCACATAAAAAATAAAAACATGTTATTTCATTAGGAACTTTTTTATTTTCACAAAAGGTAATAAATTAAATTATAAAAGTTATGCTTAAACTTTTCATTTTGTCAGTCAGTTTCATAATTTTTAAAGAGAAGAGGAGTTTTTTGTAATTTAAAAATAATAATTTAAGCTTTATGTAATTATTACTTAATTTAAAGTTTTTTCTTTGAAATTCAAATAAGAGCCTATATAAGGGTAAAGTGTTCGACAGTCATTGTTTAGGATTCTAGATTATAAGGTTTTTGAATGGCTAAGCCGAATTAATACATTTTGAATTTCAAAGTACTTAAAATTTAAGTGAACAAATTTAATTTGAACGTCTTAGTTTTGAAATCTCTGCTAATTTACTTACGTCAGTTCAATTTTGATATTCTAACTATTGGTATCTTGTTTATTCTGACTTTAGTATACTAATGGTTTTTTTAAATCCTTTTCCACCACCGTAAGAAGTATTTTATTTTTTATACCCGTGCATACATATATGAACATCGGGTATATTAAAATTACTCCTCCGTTTGTAACGCATCGAAATATAAGAGCTAGATATAGTGTCAAGGGTACGTATCGAATCAGCATCGAAAAGTGAATCGATCTAGCTATGTGTGTCCGTCCGTCCGTCCGTCCGTCCGTCCGTCAGCACGATAACTCAAAAACTATAAGAGCTAGAGTTCTGAAACTTTCACAAAGTAATTTTTAGACAATTTGTAGGTTCCCTATTGTTTTTGGTTAAAATCGGAGAAAGGCTTCGGGTAGCTGCCATACAAATTTTTCGATATTTTATGAGTATTTTTAAAATTAATAACGAAAAATAGAAACCAAATATAAAAACAAACAAATTGTTGTTTAATTATTAATCGATTCATGGTGTAGTGGTTAGGACATGTTACTTGTAGCAAAAATGTTTCGGTTCGAATTCAGGCTACGGATATTTTTTTTTTTTTTTTTAAATTCATTTTTTTTATCTATTTTTTTTTTTTAATAAAATATATGTATTTATTTTATGTTTAAAAAAATTTTATTTTATAGAAAATTAGACAGAAGATTCATTTATATTAAAAATTATTAATTTTTTTTAATATTTCTATAAAAAAATTCAAAACTGTTATTTAAAACAAACAATTGATACTATAGCAACTATGATTATTTAAAACTGTTATTTAAAACAAACAATTGATACCATAGTAACTAGAATTATTTAAAAAAAAAAAAAATGAGATAAATAAAAACTCGTTTTGTAAACAAATTATTAATTGTTCTATGGTATAGTGTGTAGGACATGGGACTGGTAGTCATAACGTTTCGGTTCGATTCCTGGCTGGGGCAAAATTTTTTTTTTTTTTAAATTCATCTTAAAATTCTCATTTATAAATTATTTATTTTTTTTAAAACATTTTTAAAAAAATTCAAAACAGTTATTCAAAACAAACAATTGATACCATCTCAACTATAATAATTTAAAAAAAAAATTGGAATGGACATAAGGTCGATGGCTTAGTGGTTAAGACGTCGACATTTTAATTGGAAAGTGTGGGTTCGAATCTCGTTGAGAGCATATTTTTTTTTTAGATTCATCTTTTTTTTTAATTCATTTTTTTTTTATTAATTTTTTTTCAATTAAATATAAAAAAACAAATATTTTGAATTTTCTGTCAAACAGTTCAATTGCAATATAAGAATTTCTTATATATTTAATACACGCACGGGTATCTAAAAGTTGACAAGGGCAACTATAATCTTCCTCGTTTTTTTATTGTTTATAAAGCCCGAAAGCCATTTATTGAAACTGTGCGGTGCTTTTTTGGGTAGAGTGCGATTTTTACACCAAAACCAAACCCTTGTTGAACCAAACTTTAGGAGGGAACCTGTGATACAAATATTAAATTTGGCTACAAGGATGGCGATATGGAAGTATTTAGGATTATGACGGAAGTTATTTGGGATTTCTGGATTATGGGGGATGGTGAAAATTGGATGGGATATTTGGAAGAAAGATGTTAATGTTCTTCTTAAATTTGGCTAAATCTTACTTACATACATTATCAAATTTGGGGTAAACATTTAGTGGAATATGGTTCCATAGACATGATGAGCGCATGACAAACGAATTTCCATAAGCCGTGTTACGCCATTTGGTTACCTCAACTGTGTAGAGATGAGCATCTGTTGCCCTCCCTGTTTCCTGGTGGAAAATCTTAAGCGGAGGCATAAGTTGTTTAATTTCTTTAGAACAGGTGTTAGTCCCTACAAGACACCTTTAAAACAAGGTCAGTGACCCAACTGTACGACGATGGCTGTGTGGGGTAAGCGTTGAAGCAAAACTGGAATCATTTATAAGACGAAAAGCGGTTTTTTGCACTTTATCAAAATATTCCAGTGTCGTAATTGGAGCTTCAGCTCAAATGTACGCATAATACTCCATTTTTGGCCTAGTAAAATTTGGACCTAATAGTTAAGTATTTTTGGAACTGGTGGAACACATTTTTCATTTTTATTCTTTAAGCAAATGCAGTTGTAATACATTTTTCTCAGCAAATCAATCTAGGATGACATTAATACTTCATCTTTTAAATGAACTTTTAGGTAAAATTTTATATTTGCATATATTATAAATAATAATTAGCCCTTTAGTTGGTTATACTGTATATATAAAATGCTGAATAATTAAACCTTAAAAAAAGTAATTACAGTCTAGGAAACACTTGGAAAAAAACTGTATTAAAGGAAATTAATTAAGTTTGCTAATCATGGACATAAGTTGGGACTTCAAAGGATGTTGAAAGCTCCCTTATTAATTGGTAATAGTTTACTATGAAAATTTGATTTGAATTCTAAATGCCTCTACTGGACGAACCTTTTCTTAAGTTATCATATATTTTAATTTGATACCACTGGATTTTACAAATACCACAAAATCTTCTTAGACAATGTTGAAAGACGACTTAATTTGTACCTTAAAATTAAATTTATTATAATTCTTACAAATGCATTGTTTATACATTATATAATTTATATAAATGCTTATATATTTAAAATATTCTGTTAATATCTGTGTAAATAAAATAAATATGAAAGTGGAATTTATTAACTGAATTGTAAATAAAATAAATTGTAAGCCATTTAACTTTCTCGTGATAATTGAAGCAAAGAAAATTAATTTCAGTCAGTTTCTCAGAAACCATTTTGTATTAAATAAAAAAATTTTATACGTGGGATTTTTTAAAAAAAAATCACTATCCCCACTAAAAGTTACTGCAGTGGGTTCGACTAGCTGTCATACAACTTCTTTTTTATATGGGAATTACTCTACCTAATAAAGGTGGTTGAACACTTTGTTTCCCTAATTCTAACGTTTTTAGAATTGTTTTTTTCTTTCAAAATGAGCTTAGAAAAAGTTCGATTCAAGAGTTAAAAGAAACTGGACTAGCCGAGACTCGCGAAAATATAATTAAGATTCGACTTCCTTAGATTTTTTTTTCTTTCATTACCGCAACTTGGCGTTTACTTTTTTTTAAATTGCTTATCTCAAAGATCTTAGAATTATATTTAAATAGTTTTGGGTTACTTATACTCGAGTAACGGTAAATTTTTAATTCATATTAAACTCCACAAGGAGGGCCATAATTGACAAGGAAGTCAATTCTTTACACTTTTAATAGAATTTTAAAATAGCTAAGTTTTCTTTATACACATAATAAAGGTAAAACCCCGAAAATGTGCAAAATTTGATGAAACCCTGATGAAGGAGCTTAAGTAATGTACAGCCTTGATATATTTTTTTGAATACAACTTATTGTGTTGATTTTTAAGGTTTTACACTTGAAAGCGTAATAACCGTTGCTTGAAAGTGTCAAAATAAATCCAAATATCGAGGTTAAAGTTTAATTTTTAACCTCTAGCAATACTTTTCTTACTCTGCCCTTACTCTGAGTATATCAAAAAGTAGAAGAAAGAAAATGGAAGGAAATTTTTTTTATATAATATAATAAATAAAAAAAAAAACACAAAAATTTCATTCTTTCAATATTTTATAGAAAAATTTGAAATAAAATTAAATCCATCAAAACAGAGTCAAAATGTAATGTTTTTCTTTATGAGATTGTAATAAAGGTGCAGAGATTTTATACATATTTACGTACATTCCTACGTATATAAATTTTTTTTTTGATTCTGAGAGTTTAATAGCTGTTATATTTCACAGACTATATTTTTAGATATTAAAAAGAGGCTTATCGTGTTTTTGTTTTGTCGTTTAGTACTTTTTGGTAAAAAAACAAAGTTTATAAAATCTTAATACAAAAGTACCAAGCAGTATATTACAGTTAAAAAACGAGGATGAGTGTATTAGAGTAGACTCTGTCAACTCTGAGATACCAGTAAAACCGTATAATAGATTTAGCAAAATTTTTAATGCACAACTTATTAGGCTTTCGAACCTCTTCAACAGACATCCTGTTCTATTAGGTATAGAGCAATTTCCATTTAAAAAAAGAATGTGTGGCAGCTACTTGAACCGGTGGAGTAAAATGGCTGGATTTCACTAGCGATGACGGCTTTTGTATGAAAACGTGTCCGTGAAAATTTCAAAATCCTAGCTCCTTTACTTATTAAGTTATCGTGCAGCCTTTTGGACGGGCTCACGGACATAAATAGCTAGATCGATTTACTTTTTGAGTCTGATCCGATCCATACCTTTGAGTCTATATCTCTCCCTCTCCTTCTCTGCTTCACAAACGTAATGGCAAATTTAGTACACCCTCTTGAGTTACAGCCATGCGGATATAATAACAAAAAATTGGTATGACAAATTCGTTTTTTATGTAAATGACAATTGCAAGAAAATATAAAATAAACAATTCATTCACTTTTTTTGTCTATTTTGATTCTAAAAGTGATTATAAAAAAAATTTGTAAGTAGGTATATTTATTTATTTTTAAATTTTTTTTTAATTTTGCTAATAATCTACTTTAAAGGTCGTGTTCAGAAAATTGTACTTACAAATTGTAAAAAGAGTTGTATGATTATTTTAATATAAATTTTTTTATAATAATTAAATAAGTGCGGGATGAAATGAGATTTTATAGTATTTAATGGTAAAATCCCTTTCAATGTCATCAAAATTTGCTTGTGTTATTGCATTATCTATTTTATATTAAATTAATGACTCTTTTCTAAAGCTCAGTTCTAACAGGAGAACAAATATGTAAAAAAGTTAAGACAAAAACGACGCTTGTTAGTATCTATAGGCTTTCTTTGGATATTGTGTTCGGCCAGAATATATGGCATATTATCCTAAGACATTTATTTACGAAAACCTGGTGCTTGTGACTACAAGCCAGGTTTCGCTGCCATATGCCAAGCCTGTTCCCACATGCTCGAAATATTCTTAATTTCGTTTTCCTGGATATTTGGGAATTCCTCCATGACGGTTGTAGACTACGAAATGCAGCTCTTGCTTTCTTTACCTTGTGTTCCTTGTGGTCTTCGTGGGGCCCCCATTGGTAGTTATTATAAAGCCCAGATAGCAGAAGCGGTTTACAAATTCTATCTATTGTCCTTTCGATTGGATCATTGCCGTGTTGATGTTATCCTCATCGCTTTCGTTTTTAAACCATCAGTTGATAAACTAGAATTTTCAGCCCGAAATTACCAAAAGTTTAACAGAATATATCGGTAGAGCTCTACAAAATTGTGTTAACGTAAATGCAAATATAATCAAACCCACGCAAATTTATTTTTCCTATTCTAAATTTTTACATTTTTTCAAATTAAATGTTCTTGTAAGGAATTATATATTAATTTAAATAAATAAAAGAAACAAGGCTATTAGCCAAACCAAACCTAATATTTTTGAATTATTACACATTTAAATTGTGCTTATTCTTATATCAAAATATAATTTTTCTTAGAAATTGTTTTATGTAACGAAATTTGTAAAACATTAAAATAATTAACACAAGCATATACAAATTTGATCCTTGATATTTCCGTGTTCACCTTCAAAATTTAATTCTTAATGCTAAATTTAACTGTGAAAATTCAAACAATTTTTTTATTAATAATATATGGAAATTATACTATCATTTATAAGTACATATTAAGTAGAATAATACAGGCCTCAAAAAAGTTCAACATCGGTTAAATCTGGTATATGAGATTGAAATCTATTAATATCTAAAATTTGATTCTTTAATCTTAAACGTATTAAAGTTTAATAAGCAGATGAAAAGACTTCTTATACGGATAATCACGTACGAATTTATATTTTATTATGTAGTTCCAAAATTCTAGAAAAAATGTACTAAAAGCTTACTAAGGACACCTTAATGAAAAATTATTATTTTTTGCAAACTATCTGAGAACACCACGTTTTTAAATAAGCTCAAATAACTAAAATTACTACATGCCAAATTTGAAGGTAGTTTATGCCAAATACTTAATGAGTTCATCTCAATATTATTAACTGATTCCCTTTGATGTTTTTATTAAGCTTTTGTAAAGTAGTTAAAATCAGTATTACGATAGAGTGCATGACGCTTCCTGAAAAAACAAATCCCAAATGTTCCAAAATCCCGAAAACTAAATACTGAAAACCGAAAATCCTGAAAACCATAAATCAACCCATATTAAATTAAATTTCTTGTTGTTCACTTATTATTAAAAAAAGATTTCAGAAGTGGATACAAAATCAAGGTTCCAATAACTTGTTTAGTGGGGTTTGGAGGTGGCATTCCCTATTATTTTAAATGCTTTGTTCTTAACTTAATATTTATAAAAAACAGTTAGAAAAGATTTCAGATTTGGATACAAAATCAGGAAGGAATGCTGCTTTTTCCAAAGTATTTATATTTGGATTTTACTAAATATGTATGTATATTTAAATGGAAGTTTTTATTGGAACTTCATACCCAACTAGATTAAGGTTTCATAATTCGGGATTTTGATAAAATCCCATTGTTTTTTCGGGATTTTTTCATTTGGGATTTTTTTTTCAGTAAAGTGTCATAGGCCCATTAGGAAAACTGATCGACAGACTTACCCTTAAGGTCTCTTAAAGGAAAATACAGCTTCAGTGTCAGGATTTATATTGAGAGAAGTAACAATTTCTTATTTAAAAGAACATTTTACATTGGTTAAATTTGGGTTATCCCCTTTTCTGTAATATTAACATATTTGTACATACATATATGCAATAAAAAATGTGTTTAAAAAGAATCCATTTAAAGAATCATTTTAAAGAGTGCATTGAAAAAAAAGTTTAAATAATTTGATTAGTCGGGAAAATAGGTCGGCATCCTTTAATATTTTGCATGCTTTCTTGTTAATATATATACGGATAAATCCATAAGGATAAGGGACTTGAGATTGTTTTAAAACCCAGATAATTTCTTTTTCCCGAATATTTCCATGATTTAGTTCTGCAGATTTTATTTCCTTTGCTTTTGGTAATAGAGTAGGTTTGAATTTATTTCACAATCCTGATATACAAATCTTTTAACTTTGATATTCATTAAAATGTTTTCTACACTCAGAAAAATATTCTTAAAGCATCAAGCTACAAGCTTTAAGTTTTAATTGCAGAAAGATTTTCAATTTATTTATTTATTTATTTATTTGAACCAAAACAAGGTTTTTACAAAATAATTCTTAAAACTAAAACTTATAATTAACATGAAATTTGATTACATAGCCAAAAAAATTTTAAATACATTAAGAATTTAAACGAGGAAGAGTGTAGTAGAGTAGACTGTGTCAACTCTGGGATACCCGTATGACCGTAACGTATACATTATATCATTCGGTTAATTACTTTTGGCAAAATTTCAAACATACAGCTTTATTAAGTGTAGTGGAATACTCATAAAAAAGAAGAAGTTGTATGGCAGCTACTCGAACCCTCTGCAGTAGACCAACCAAATTTTGCTGCAACTTTGGCCATAAAACTAAACTACTTTTGGCAAAATTTCAGACACGCTGCTGTAATAGGCACAGAGTAATACCCATATGAAAAAAGAAGTTATATGGCAGCTACCCGAACCCATGGATCAAAATGGCTGGATTTAAATAGCGATGACGGCTATTGCAAAAAAACGAATTTGCGAAAATTTCTAGATCCTAGCTCTTTTAATTTTTGAGTTATCGTGGTGAAGGACGGACGGACAGACGGACGGACAGACGGACAGACGGATGGACAGATGGACGGACAGACGGACGGACATACATAGCCAAATCGATTTTTTTTTCGATTCTGATCCGATCCATACACTTGAGTCTATATCTACCCCCCCCTCCTTCTCTGCGTCACAAACGTAATGGCAAATTTATTATACCCTTTGACTATATAGTCATACGGGTATAAAAACATACAAATTAAAAAAGTAATTGTACAATTCCAGATTTTCCAGTATTAATATATGTATATCCATTTTTATTTCCAGGAAACGTTCTTAAATTTTCCTAAATAGTTTTACCATAAAGCAGCTAGGTACCATTCATTAATATTAAATGGAAAACGATTAAAAAGTTAAAGAAACAAATAAAAAATTAAAGTTTAAAGCTACTACATGTTCAAATAAAAAAGAGTACATTAATAATGAATTAATATTGATTTTCTATTTTTTTTTCGAATCACTAATAGAAAACATTAAATTTTATTAAAAGATGTTAAAATGTCAATGAACCTTAAAATAACCTAAAAAAATTTTGACACAATTTTTAAGTCAAATATAGAGTAGTAGTGGTAGTAGTTGCAGATATATTTTAACTATTAGTATATACTAAATAAAAATCAATATGAAATAAAATTTAAGTGTTAACATATGTCGTACGACTATTAAAAAAAAACAATTTCTACAAACAATGTGTTTTTGAACATTTAAAACAATTTTTATTGAAAGCAATATAAATTAAGTATCTGTACACACTATTTTTTAATTCAATAGAAACTATTAAATAACATTTTAATATTATCTAAAAAAAAAAAAAAACAATTAATTTTTATTTTATTATAACATAGATTTTTAAACAAGGTTAATTTTAAACATCAGAAATGGATATTAAAAATCAAATTCTCTAACATCCGGTTTATGACAAACGAATTCTTATTTCTATAGTTTGATTTACAATAAGGATTTGTAGTGATGAGAGTTTTATCTATGAAATGAAAGGAAAATTTTATTTAGGAAGTGAGTTGTAATAATATTATCAAAAACTCTAAGAAAGTTAAATATATTACGTCTTGTAAAGTGGTGAATTAAAAATAAATAATGTAACTGTACCATCAGAAAGAAAAAAGATCTTAAAATATTATGTGCTGGAATTATTATAAAGTCAACAAGTGATGAAAAAAAACCAAGGGTTTTTAAAAAAGCACATTTTCAAAATTATATTGTATTACATACTGAGTTTAACTTTGGAAATATTTACTTGGAAATAGTTACTACTGACTTATAAAATTTACTGCTAACAGTAAATTTTTTATTTAAAAGTTGTTATAGCCCTTCAATGGGGAAGGTTGCCAAATCCCCCCCCCCCCTTCATCCTAGGAATTAAATTGTGAATTACACAAAAATTTGGAATTTTATTTAGAATTTTATTATCTAAGCAAAAATGGGTAAAACTAAGAGACACTTTCTTCAATTTAAGGAACCCCTTTTAAATTTAAGAAAAACCTTTAACATATGTTAAAATACAATGTTCGACGTTTATATTTTGTGTATTAATAAAAAAAAAATTGGACAGGTATTCAAGTTACAGGTGCTTAAAAATAGCATAATTTCAACTTTCGGGCCATTATAGCTGCTAAACAGGGTACGTGACAAAAAAATTTTGTTAACTGACTCCTATTATTTTTTTAGGATCTAACTTCTCTCAAAATTTCAAGATCCTAGCTTGAACCGTTTAGAAGATATGTGGGGCCAAAAATTTTGCAAAAATTGAGTTTTATATAATGCTATATTTTAGTACTGTATGGCAACCCTATACATTTAGGCGACATATTTTTGTAAAGCCTATAAAAGCAGCTCTCTAATACCGTTTTTCGATTGAAAATAAACCTAACAGAACCCATGTTATATCAATTTAAATATAGGGCTTTTTTGGAATTTGCAGGGGCTGTAACTTCGTCACCCTTCAAAATTAAGAAAAACCTTTGATACATGTTGAAATATAATTATAGAGCTTCCAATTTTGTTTATCACTAAAAAAAAATTTGGACAGGTATTCAAGTTACAGGTGTTTAAAAATAGCAAAATTTCAATTTTCGAGCCCTTATAGCTCCTAAATAGGGGGCTTGACAAAAAAATTTTGTTAACCGACTCCTACTAACTTCTAGGTACCTAACTTGTCCCAAAATTTCAAGACCCTAGCTTGAACCGTTCAGAAGATATGTGTGGCCAAAAATTTTACGAAAATTGAGTTTTGCGTAATGTAAAATTTTAGTACCGTATGGCAACCCTAAACATTTTCCTTATAAAAATTTATAAAGTTTATTAAACCAACTATCATTTGCCATTTTCAGATTGAAAATATATGTAACAAAACTCTTGTTATAACAATTTAAATATAGTGCTTTTTCCAACTTTGGGGGCTGAAGCCCCGTAACAGGTGGGGCTATAGAAAAAAATTCTTCTACGAAATTATTTTTTTTGCAAAAACTACCCACGGTTAAAATTTCTTTTCTCTATTTCAAACGGTGTAAAAGTTTTTGTAAACATACGGACGGACGGACGGACAGAGTGAAGCTATATAGGCACATTTTTACAAAATTTTTTGAAAATGTGCTAAAAACATTAAAAAGGTCAACAACAATTTATACTACAATTTTACATGTTATGTTCAAGAGTAAGAAATAATGAATCTCTTTTGATTACTTTATTTACCTCCTACTTTATCTAAATACTTAATACAAGACTTGATGAACTGGTAGTAATGTAATGGGAACACTAACCGGGCACTATCCTATCGGCATACATACCATTAGACTAGTGTTTACTTCAAATGATTTTTGCAGAAGCTGCAAATATGAAGTGGAAGAGAAATCGGTCGTTCATCTGTTATGTGAATACCTTAAAAGAAGTCATGAAATCATTTTTCTTAAGTAATCAAACATACTATGCTTTTTAAAAAGCTTCAACTGTCATAATTTAAGAGAATGGGGTAAAGGGGCATCACAGGGGGCCTAACCTTTCCTAAGTGCGCTCTAACAGCCCTATCTTCCTACCTACATAATAAGAATCCTCAACCCATAAAATAGTTGATACCTACCATTAGCCATTGTTGAACAAAATACGGCTTTAAAGGAATGAATATTACAGGAGAATTAAATTGAACGATGGAATATTGCTTCGTTCTGCTTTTAAGGTACCCAATTAAAATTATATTTTACCAAAAAAGGAAAAAAAAAACGTATTTCATTGTTATTGTTGTTGTTCTTGTTTTGATGTGGGGAATAGCATTTGGCATCCTAACATGTAGGCCTTGCGTCTGATTTCATAGTTATTAGTTAAATTCATAGTTATTAGTTATATAAATTAATTCTTATTTTCAAAAATTTTCATATCAGCTGAATCACATTTTTGAAGACAATGTAAAAGTACAATATTTCATTGCTTTCCCATTAAATCTCTAAATAAGGCTTAAGCTTTGTGCTGCTAATGGTATGAAATCACCATATTTTTGATGTAGCTAAAAGTGCAGCCAAATGCTTAGGTTTTCTCTTTATAGGTGTAAGTCATATTACTCTTCGAGGGAGCAATCCAAAATCTATAAACGTATAAAAATATACCATCTGAGATTAAATATAACTCACATATTTGGTTTGGCGCACTCATCTACTTACTTGAAATTTCTCTATACAGTTCAAAAACGCGGCATTCTCTAATTAATGAATACAACGTGAATAAGCCCTCGCTTAATATCCGTTGTATAGTGACAAACTGCTGTTATAACAATTCGTTGGAACTGCAAAAATGTGGAATTTATGACCATCCACTGTAGTTCCAAAAGTTAAAATTTTTGATATTTCTAATTTGCTACAATTTAAGAAGAGTTTCAACAGATTGTTACAAATTTTGTGATTAACCAGAATATCATAAACTAATATTAAGAATAAGTTAAATTTATTATTAATATTATCTGAGTATATTTGAAATAATATTTTAATTGGATAATGTAAATTAATGCGTCAGAAACGTAATGGCTGACTATATAGTCATACGGGTATAATAAATTCTTTAGAGGATCCTAGTTCTTGGAACAACAGAGTGTTAAATTGAAATAAATTGTTTTTTGAAATTTCATGCGAGCACTAACCGGGCACTATCCTATCAGCAGACATGCCAGTAGTTTTTAATACGTCTGGTATTTTTCACAAAAGTTACCAAACCACAATATGAAAGAAATTCCCGCACATTTGTGTTTCAATTTTGATTTTAACAATTTTGTAAGTAATTGTAGATTTACTGGATCATATTCCAAAAATAAGTTTACCTCTGAACACCTGTGTATTTGGGAATAATTATTTGATAATAAACAAATTAGACATTATTACTTTATAAAAACTAAGTAAGTATATATTAAATAAAATGTGTGATTAAGTATTTTTACATTTTTACCTATACAAACAACATAAGAAATGATTAACTAACTAAATGCACCCCATTTTCTTATATTATTATACAGGAACCTGTTATACAAATGTACCCAATACTCAAACCTAGGAGATGATATAAAATTGATAATAATATGATTATTAAATTAACTTAGAAATTATTTTAACCGAACTCCTGTAATAAACACAATAAAAATATTATCTGTATTTAATATGTACTTTTAAGTCCTAGGATAACATTAAGAATATTGTCACATTTATATATTATACATTCAGATTATTATTTATTACATAATATACAGAATTTGTTGTACGAAAACAATGTTTACAACATTAAGATTTTACAACTCTGAGCATCCGATCCTTTTATTTTTATCTAGATGAAAATAATAAATAAAAAAAACAAAAATTATATAATATTCAAGTATGTAGATGATGAAATACCATTAATATATCACTTATATTGGATACAGCCTACAAAATATATAATATAATGTATACATATAATATTAATGTAAAGTATATAAGTATAATATATATAATATAAAGTACTAAAATTTAATACGACCCATTAAATTATACCGAAAGTGATTTAATTTAACAAAATGTATATATTTATGTATGTATGTATGAATGTATGTATATGAAGATATAATATAGAAAATTTATGACAAAATAATTAACACCATATATTAGGCATATTTTTGTGGGTAAAAGATTAATATGAAAAGGAAAACAATATTAAGTTTTAACTTTATTTTAATTTTATATTGTTGGTTTAACTCAATTTAAGTTTAACTTAATTTATATTATAATTTTTTTTTTATAATATATTTTGTATCTTGTAACTTGTAAACAAATTTAATAACAAACAATTTAAGTTTTTATAGCATTCAATATAAGAATTAAACTATTATATATTTTATTTTATAGTATTTTGTTTATTATGTGAAAATTTATAGATCAGTTAAAAATAAGTCTAATTATACTACTATGAAAATAGTTAAATTTTTTTTAAGATTTTGGGTATTAGCATTTCACTTTATTTCATAACATCATAATATTTTCAGGTATATTTATATAATATACCTATAGCTATCTTGACGTATACTAGCGAGATTCAAAATTAGAAGGTATTTAAGAGTTGGATTAAAAATCGGGTTATTCCTCTTGTTCTATATCCATGCAATATGTAGTTAATTTAAATATAGTTTAAACGAGGAAGATTGTAGTTGCCCTTGTTAACTTTTAGATATCCGTGCATACCCACTATGATGTATAAAATAAAATAAACCGTTATTTATTTCCCTTCTGCTATTACATATATTACAAAAAACATATAAAAAAGTAAAATAATTAAAAATAATTTAACTCGTCCTACCCCATAATTTCTGATTAAAAATAAAAAAAAGAAATTAATGGCCCACCCTAAAAGATGGTCCGCCTGATATCCGACATTGCCAAGTAATTTGCCGTATTAGTTTACCTGCCCAGTTTTAATCTTAACCTTGTAGCTTCATTAGATTCACAGTTATCGAATTGACAGCTTTGCATTTTGAAACATTATATAAGTGGTTGATTCATTATATAACTAACCGCGCGTAATTTTCATCCTCGTAGTACAATTAATTTTGAAGAAATTCATATTGATGCAAAAAAAATTGTATGGCAGCTCCCACAAGCCTTAGTCCGATTTAACCTAAAATAATAGGAAACCTAGAAATTGTTTAAAAATTATTTCATGTACATTTTAAAACTCTAGCCCTTTTAGTTTTTGAGTTATTTGCTGACACACTGACGGACAAACACACATAGTTAGATCGATTTACTTTTCGATCCTGATTCAATACGTACACTTGCCACTATATCTAGCTCGTCTAGATCAATGCGTTACAAACCGAAGAGCAATTTTAAAATTAAAAACTATTAATGGTAATAATTTCAATTCATCATACGGGTATATTTAAAAACTATCAATGGTAATAATTTCAATTCATCATTATTACTACAGTAAATTGAATAACTTTCAAAATTGAGGGGAATGGAAGGCTGTGAAAGCCACTTATTCGATGTGGTGTTCCTTTTAGTGCGACTTGAAAACCACGTTTACTATCCACTACCCAGACTTTATGGAGGAACCGGTGATACAAATACAGTTTGGTTTCAAAGATAAAAATTTACAAGGATTTTGATTTGAGTTAAGGATATTTACCTGTTAGTTTGTTAGATTATGGGGGTTGGGAATATCGAATAAGATATTAAAAAGATAAGTATGTTAATGTTCTTCTTAAATTTACCTATGTCGTTCATTATCAACTTTGGAGAATACATTCGATGTAATGGTATTCTATAAACGAATTCCCATAAGCCGTGTTGTACCATTTGGATAGACGTTTGTCATAACTTTGAGTTAAGGAATTAATTAATTTTTTTTCTTTAGAGCAGGTTTCAATTGTTATACTAGATATCTATTAAACTAGGTTAGTCACCCAATTGTACGAGGATTTTCTGGTGTATAGCTGAGGTGATATCAATGTTCATGAGATATATTTTATAAAATGACCTTTTTTCAATGATATATTTTGACCTTGATCAAGATACACCAGTGTCGTTATAAGTTAGATCTGCTTACAATTATTGAACTGCACATTTAGAGATAATTATAATTATTCTGACGTGGAACTCAACATTTACTGTTACTGTATTAATTGTTCTATAAGCTTCTTTATTTACCCAACATATTGGTAATAAGAGTTAGAAATTGCTTATTTTGTTGAAAAAAGAATTGTTTAGATTACTCATGCACTGGATTTGTTTTGTTTTTATTCAGGCTAAAGCAATTCGCTCTCCAGCAATGTGCTTAAGTAATTAAGTACTGAATTATTTTTGAACAAATTTTATTTACGAAGATTTGCTGAAGCTAACAGCAATGTTCCTGCAAATTGATGCTCCCTTGACCTATTTATGTAAATTAAATTTATTTTAAATCAAAAAGAAAAAAGAATTTTAACACTAGATACAGTTTATATAACTAACATTATATCATTACAATTTTACATGTACATAATATCTACTTTATACACTCTATATTCTTTAGTAGTAATGGAAAACATGCATTTACACAATATGTATAATGATAATGGAAATGAAAATTTAATTTTAATTCAACTAACATTTGGATGACATGTATTAACTTTCTACACCTTCTATCGAAATAAAATTTTTATCTTTGATGAGGAATAATAAAACCACATTTTAATGAAAAAAACAGCGACCGTTATTGAAATAGCAGTATCACCTAATATATCAAATAAAGCATCTTCAATGTTTAAGACTTTTTACTTTAAGTAAAATATGCTGAGGAATTAGAAATGTGAAGAACTTGTTGGGGAATAGGAGATAGATGTACATATAAGAAAAATAATGATGGATATAATAGAAAATATTTTAGAACATTAGATCTATAACAGTTAATTGCAAAAATGTTTGTTTTTAACTTTGTAGCTTTAAAGTGTGACCAATATAAAGTTTCATATAACTAATTGCGTAGTGTTAAAGAAAGTCTCGGGTTAAAATCCCGATCAGATCATATCTAATTAAAGATTATCGTAAAATTGTATAATTATTATATCGTAATATTTAATACCATAATATAGGATTTAATATATCAATAACTCTAGTGTAAGGTAGCAATCAGCAGCTTAGTGAATATAACGATTAAAGAAACTGAAGCTAAATAGACTTGGGGAATGCGCTACAATCCGCAAAGGAGCGGAAAAGGATTAGAAAAATGTATGAAGTTTTAATGCTACTCTGCCTTACCTACCTTGTTTAATTTTCTTTTAATTCAACTTGACTAATTTTGAACCATTTATTCCTTGTGTTGTTTTTATTCCTGGTGTTGTTTTTATTTCTGGGTTGGATTGCATTAAATCACCAGGTCTGTATTCGCATATGAAAAATATTCGTTAAACACTTTCCATTTTAAAATCATGATTAAAAGTACCTAGTTCTGTAAAAATTTGCACGGAATTCTTAGCTAAAAATTTTTTTAACAGTCTTCGGGCCCTAATGGTTTAACAAAATCTGTTCCATAAAATGTTCACTTCAAACCGTCTAAGAAAATTTTAAAATACACGTACTGATCTCGAAATGGATAAAGGAAATAAGACAACAATTTCTTAATACTCATTTTGGATCAAGCAATTCTTTTGTAAAATTAACATAACTTCTTTCAAAAACCTTCCGGGGAAAAAACCTTATGGAAAAAGCCCATACATTGTGCCGAAAGGAGTTAAAAAGACTCTCGATTAAAATAAAAACCAAGTTAATTTTCATAGAGTAATGAAGTTTGAAGGAACTCGGTGAAATCACAATAATTATAATACGTAATAGAACTATTAAATTAAATTTATGTTCCAATTGCTTTAAGAGCTACACAGGCGTCGTTTATTCGAAATAGTAGTGATCAAAAGGGTTTACTTTTTTATTTATACATATATTTGAAAATATAATTGCTTTTGAGTGTTTTGTATAGCGAACTCCGAAAGTGTTATTATTTTCCGAATGTTGGACAGACCAACCATCAGAAAAGCGTAACATTCTGCTTCACTTCACAATCGTATTGAAATCATCTAAAATTACAACCACAGGCACCATATACTTTGCATATACACCATATACAATTTGATACTACTGTGTAGTGAAACTTGTCATTTAAAACACAAAAAAACAAAGTGAATTCTATAAAAAGTGCATTTCAATTTTAATTAGAAAGTTTTTTTTTTTTTATTTTATTCTTCTCTCATTTTAGATTGGATTGCGTTCTTTTATTCATTCGATACCAAAGTTTTTGTACTAAAAGTTGGGAAAACTTTTTTTTCGAAGTGTTTTTCGGTTTTTCCTCCATTTCGTTTCGTTTTTATTAGTTCATGTTAGTGGGGAAAAAAATCTCATTTTAAATATTCATGATGTTGACCATCAAAACAACGAATCAACTTTTAATGGCATTAATTATTTTGCATTACAACAAAATTTTCTAATGTGTTAAAAATTTCAAAAAGTTTCTAGTTACAAAATAATCAAGTGAAATACAAAAACTTGTCAATTCTGTATATGGTCTTGATGTGCATAAATTTATTTTGGTGTAATATAATATACACTATGTATATATTATATTGTATGTATATAGATGTTACAAAAATATATGACGTTTTTTACAGATACTTGAAATTAAATAATAATTAAACTTGACCGTATAATATTCAAGTATATGTATTTAAGTTCAGTGTCACAAAGGGTATTTACATATTCATGTAATGGTCATTTTCTTTACACTTATGAAAGCAGTTACATATAATATATGTTACTGGTTTAGTAGTTTTATAGGACACAAAAAAAAAAAAAAATTAATTAAATTGTGCAATTTATATTTAATATTTTCATTAAATTGATAAAATTTAAATACATCATGAAATGAATTGATTCATTGAAGAATTAAATATATGTTTTAATTCTGATCGAAAATGTGGTAAAATGGTATTTATATTGAAAAGTTTTTATATTTTTTTTATTTCTAATACTATATTTATATATACATATAGAAATATTTCTAGAGCCCTCACTGGCTAGTTACTAAATCTAATATGTGCAATATATTCAAAATTGATATATTTACAATTAGCTATAATTTTACTATATTGAGAAGTTGAGATGTACTTGACTCTTAAATTGATTAACTAAATTGATTAACTTAATTGATAAATTTAACTCTTAAATTAATATACCTTGATATCGGTACATCCATTTAAGAGTCAATTCGAACCCAAGAGCCTTATTTTTCTGTTGAGACTCTTGGCAATTTGGTTACTTTTTTCATTTTGGAAAAAAAGAAGCACAGCAATTAAAAACGTGGATGTAGAAAATCTAATAGAATTGAATAGAGTTCTGCATAACTTGATATTTTGCATACTTTTAGGATGAATAAGAATTGTAGTATTATTTTAGAATGTGCAATATGTTTTGTTATCTATATTAATTCATCAGTGTTAAAATTAAAAAAACAAACAATGTTGAATCTTTTTTTTTTTAGACACTTTCAATATATTCTATAATCTTAAAAGGTGAAATGCTCAGGAACTATAAAACTTGTAAGCAAAGTCTTCTTAATATATTCTTCATTGTGGAAAGTATATTTGATATTAGGCAATTTTCTAGAGCTTTTAATGCTCTTTTATAATTACTTCTGATTAATTTTATCATAAAATTATCCGTTCTCATGATTTTTGGATGTACATTTTAAATTATATTTTAATTACACATGATATGTGATATAAGACATTGGTATGTTTTCTTATTAAATGTTTAACAAAATCCACTTTTATTATACTCAAACCTGAAAAAAATTAAAATTTAAAACTTTATATTGATAAGCCAGATATAACTAAAATAAGATTTAGGACCAATATAGTGATACATTAAAATTAATATTATAAATAGAAACTTAAAAGAAAAAGAAGAAATGTCTTAATTCTCATGAAACTCTTCAAAAAAGAAGAACTATAAAATATCACTTATGCTTTTAGAAATTATATTAAGATGTATTTAACCATCAATAATCTTTATTTATAAGTTTATCTTTTTCTGATATGGACATTTCATATCTTAAATTATCTCCGTGTTAATATTGCCTGGGATATACTAGATTTTTTTGCATGTTTTGCATCTACTAGTATAGGGACATGATCTTGGTTTTGAATATATCTATATTTGTCTAAGAAGTTGAAATAGTCAGGGGTTATAAAACCTGTGAGCAAAGTCTTCTTAATGTACTCTTCATTGTGGTAAAATAAAATGTGATATTAAACCATTTTCTGGAGTTTTCATCATAATCATAATGACTTTTGATAAATTTTATCATAAAAATATCTATTCTCATAATTTTGCTTCCTTGTACTTTTTTTCCAACCAATATCCGTCTACTTTCTGGGATCATATTTTACGGCTCCAGAAATTATACATATATCAAAAGAAATTTATAACTATTAAGAAATAATAATTAAAAATCTGACTGTGTCAACTCTGGGATACCCGTATGACCTTAACGTATACATTATATCATCCGGTTAATTGCTTTTGGCAAAATTTCAAACATACAGCTTTATTAAGTGTAGTGTAATGCTCATATAAAAGGAGGGATTTGTATGGCAGCTAATCGAACCCTCTGCAGTAGACCAATCATATTTTGTTGTAACTTTGGCCATTACAATAAACAATTTTTGCAAAATTTCAGACATCCAGCTTCAATGGGTGGAGAGTAATGCTCATATAAAATAAGAAATTGTATGGCAGCTACTCGAACCCACTGCAGTAGACCAACCAAATTTCGCAGAAACTTTGGCCATAAAACTAAACTACTTTTGGCAAAATTTCAGACACGCAGCTGTAATAGGTACAGAATAATACTCATATAAAAAAAGAAGTTGTACGGACGGACAGACGGACGCTAAATCGATTTATTTTTCGATTCTGATCTGATCCATACACTTGAGTCTATATCTACCCCCCCCCCTCCTTCTCTGCGTCATAAACATAATGGCAAATTTATTATACCCTTTGACTATATAGTCATATGGGTATAACAATTGCTAATTACCAATTTATAACTAAAAATAAATGAATATAAATGGATCTAGAAAATCTAATAGAAATGAATAAATGGGGTTCTCCATTACTTTATGTTTTCCATACTTTTAGGATGAATAATAAATTGAAATGTATTCATATTTTTGAATGTGCAATATGTTGTATTTTCTACCCTGAATCATCAACGTAAAAAGAAAATTTCACTTTAAATTAAATTAGATTACTTTAGATTAAATTTACTTTAATCTAATAATATTGTACACCTAAAATATATTCAACCAACCGATTGCGTAGTAGGCTAAGATGACATTAATTGTTGAAGATCTCGAGTTCTAGCCCCGTCCAAATCATACCTAATAAAAAAATAAATACTAAATATAATCATATAAATTGTATAAGTCTATCTTGATCATTTATATTGAAATACAAAATAATATTATAATAAAATAAGATATGTAAGATAATAGCTGTTGCAAAATATTCAACATTTATGTATTCATGATATACAATACCTGCAGCCGACTAATCAACTGATTAGGAACACTATTGTTGATTATTGATTCTGAAGCTTAGTCTGAGAGACTTGGTAAATTACCTGTACTTCTAAAAGAAACTAAAAAAAGAATCAATGTATTATTTTAAATATCTCTAATAGTTCGTCAAATGTCAATAATTTAGTAACGATGTATGAGAAAAAGTTTGGAAGAAAAGTTCTTATCCTAAGCTGCTAATGCTTACAAAATTTTTCAAAATTTTATAGTATTTCTAAAAATATCATAATAATCACATTATGTAGATCGCATTAATTTTTTTAAAATTAATATTCAAAAAAAAATTTATACTTAAACTCACCAACCTTTTTTTCACACCATTTTTAAATTACGCAATATTAAGTGATTCGAATGAATGTGTTCCTGAAAGATGGATTTTTTTTGAATTAAAAAAAAAAAAAAAACTTAAGATTTATATAAAATTCTTTTATACAACTCCATTTATTTATGTACTTTATTTAATACTACCTATATATTGAATTTAAATATTAATTGAATTGAAGCATTTCAATAATTTTTTTTTTAAACCATTATGAGCCCAAAATATTTTGAAAAGATTTTCTCTCATTTTATTCTCAAAATAATTTTATTAAGTGAAATTGAATACAAATTCTTCAACATATAAAACATCAATATTTGATAACAACAAACAACAACTATACAAAATGTCAAATGCTTCATTTAATTTTTATTTTTTTTTTTAATTGGATTTTTTTTTTTTTTTTTTAATACTTTCTAAAATTTTAAGTATAAATTTAATTTGATTTTACGTAGGCATTGAAAATTATTTAAAGTCAAAGTCAAAAAAAAAAAAAAAAAAAGAAAAAAAAAAATCATTTGATTCATTTAGAATTCATTTCTTTTCCCATTTCAAAACATTAAAAGCCATAAAAATGTGAAAGAAATATCCTTACAAATCCTTTTTTGAACACTTTTCCTTTTAATATTAGTTTATATAATAAAATATACATGCAATGTTATATATATTTAAATTTTTTCTTTTCTTCTTTCTTTTTCTTAAATTTTTCTTCTCTTTCTGTTTAACTTTATGTTGTATACAAAAATTTATGTATGCCAACTTAAAGAAAAAAAGAAAGAAAAGTTTTTATCCAAACAAAATGTTGTATGATAGCAGTTATACCAAAACAAATAACTGGATAAAAATTGGTTCTACAGATTACAGATTAATGGTAATATGGAAAAACATTTGAAGATGCTAGTAATAGCAATTGATTCGGGTGAAGTCAACTGCATGGAGATAACATCAGGACCACAAAGTTATCCACTAACGACTTATTCTACAAGCAGTCAGCTGCATAAACCACTTTCAGAATTATTTGGTTAGTTAATTGAATTAAATGCTGCCACTATTTATATATTTTTGACTTTTAAGTATAGATTCAATGCTAAGAATTTTCAAAAATATCTGAATATTCTTTTTCAAATAGATTTTCTTTAATTCAATTTAATCAGCTTTATAAAGATGCTTAAAGAATTATTTACTTAGGGATGGTGTCAGAATTCCAAAAAAACAAATTCCGAAATAAAAAATTCCAAAACAAAAAATTACACAGGAGATTCTGAATCTGCAGGGAGCAGGAAATTCTATTTTAGAATTGGATTAATAATCTGGATTGCCGCTTCTTACAGAATATTTATATATTTTAGAATTTTATTTTTTGAAATTTTTTTTTCCAAATTATGTAAATGGTATTTCGGAAACGGAATTTTTTTTTTTGGAATTTCGTGCCAAACCCATTTACTTAGCTACCGACGTGACATTTACATGCTGTCACTATTTCTAATGTAAACCCGTATTGACATGTACTGTCTGTGTTAAAGACAGCTAGCCAGCGCCGAAAATCAAAAATCTAGGAAAGCGCTCTCTCGGCACTTAAATTTCAAAGTCATATTTATTATGTCAAAAAAATCAAAAAATAAACAGATGCAGAAGTTGATTTTTAGAAGAAGTGTTCTCTCTGTTAAATGATCAGTTTCAATATCAAAGGCACTTCTACGGGCATTAAATGAGTTAAGCCATATTCTCGCCTAAATTGGCCTTTTATAAATCTTTAATTATTTTTAATATTAAAAAAGCGCTAATTTATTTTCTTTCTCGTTAATTTTTTAAATGGACTGTCAAGATAATATTCGAACCCAATTTCATTCTCAGACAGTAAATTGACAATTAGAACCAGCTATAGAGACTTACTTATTCAGTTCTATACATGTTTTGGTAAATTTTTAAAAAACTTAAAATGCTGATTTAAAAAACATTAATATGTATGCTGCATTATGAATGCTGTCAAAATAATTGTTAAACTTATATTAATATTGATATCAGCTACTGACGAATTATTAAATTAAAGGTACCTTATACTAGGACTTAAAAATTTTAGAAGACATATGATGTAGTAAAATATATTGCTACTAATACAATAAGAAATGTAACTCTAAATTTAATTAAAATTTACATCTCTTCATTATTATTTTGACAACCTTTACGTTCGCAAGCGTGCCGCTTTTTCTAGATATTTACAAAAATTTACAATTATTCTGGAAAAAGCGAAAAACTTTTAACGCCAACTCTTAAAGCTAAAAATTAAATTCCTTAATTACCTTAATTTTCTAAGGGAGCTATAACCCATTACTTGAAATCAGAAGTCATAGGGTTAAAAGTCTTTTAGTGTGAAATGAGTATTTTTTAAAGGGTTTAATGTCTCACTGAAACATATATTTTTTTAAATCAAAAGTACAAAAGAGATTCCTGACTTTCGACGCTGTAAATATTGATACAATCATCTAATATATTACAATATCCTATCAGCATCAAAAAAATTTATTTTCAAACACCTCCATTACTAGCAAGTCCTTAAAGAATTATTTTTGAAGAAGCTTACTTGATTTATTACAGGTCTCCAGGCCCTTTAGAAGACCACAAAATCTTATTTAAATTTAATTTAATTAAATTACAAAAACCTCTGCCCAAAAATGAATATACACATATATTTATTATTTAAAAAAAAAAGTTTTAACATTTAAAAAAGTTAAAGATAGGCGTAACGTAATCATCTTGTAAATTTAATCCTTATCGTTTTATAAATTTTTTTTTTTTTTTTTTGTATAATCATTTCCTTATTAATACGAAGGATTTAATCTTGATGAAAAACATTTTTATATAAAACTCATTTACAAAAATGTCACACACTAAATTTAAAAGTAAATAGGTACGTGTAACAGATGTTTTATTTTTATTTTTTTTTTTTGTTTTTTTTTTATATAAAAATTGGTTATAATATGGTTTAATATTCAATATATATTATTATACAGGGGTAGGTATGTCTATATTATGCAATATACTTAACCTTATATATGTTAAAACCTTTCATATCATTATACTAGTATATGTTTAATAACATTGAAAATGTCTTTTGAATATAAAATTTGTTTTATGTTATTTTAAATGTTTTATTTTAAAATATAAAAATTAAAAAAATAAAAGATTTTTTTTTTTTAAGATGTATTTATCATCACTCTTAAAAATTAATTTGAACATGACTTAAAATGTTTTTATATGGTATATAATATAGGTACTATATAATTAAAAAGAATTGAGATATTTCTTTTAGAATTTTAAAATATTTTGTTTTTTTAATATATTGAATAATTAATAATAAAATTAAGAGAGGGAAATATTATTTTATTTAGTAATATGTAAATTTAATTTAAATAATCACTTTTATGAATCTTCTTATGTTAAAAATTTTTTTAAGAAAAACTAAAAAGACTTAAAGAGGACTATATAGATTATAAATAGTTATTAAATATGTAATTTGAAAATACTCTAAAAATATATTTTAAAGATTTTTTTTGTTGTAGAAGAAGGAAATTTTAATTTTAATTATTAATATAATATATACATATATAAATATGTTCAAGGAATAATATTTTAAATTAATTCGTTTTTAGCACATTTTCTAAATATTTTTGAAATATGGGGGTTGGATTAGATCCTTAAGAATCAACATCAGAAAATACACCAAATTTCTAAGCAAGATGTCACTGTGTTTTGAATACCCCTATGTCTTGAAGTACAGAATAGATGTTTTGTTGGGTTATGTCTTGTCGCATAAGTATATGTCAATGGTGTCAATTTGACAGATGGATATGTTTATATAGATAAAGTTTATTTTTTATTTGCTATTTAGTTATAGGTTATTTCGGGAACACGATTATAGTATTTTATATTATTATTATTATTAAATATTTTTTATTTAACGGGCCTTCTAACGCTCATTTGGGTTTTTTCAGGCCCTAAAGTATTTTATATTTTTATTAATTATTATTTTTCTAATTATTTTTTTAGACTATTAGATATTTAATTATAAGTTATTATTATATAATTTTATATTGCTATATACTATTTATTGAGCTTACACAGCCAGGGATCGAAACTGGGACCTTTCGCCTTAAAGGCCGGTGCCTTCACCACTGCGGCAAGAGCAATTAGGACATAAAAATTAAAAATCTGTTTTTAAAAAAGCAAAGTTAGACAGCTTTTTAATTATTTCCATTAATATTAAAGTTCTAACAATTTTTTGCAACACATAGTGTTTTCTTGGATGTATTGGAATTAATAAATACAATATATTCTACATAAATATGGATTTGATTATTATTCATAATTAATAATTAATTAATAAAATAAATAAATAAATAATAACACTAACTTGTTGTTCAAAAATCCTAAACCTCAAAAAATCACCAGATAACTTAAACCTAAATAATTTAAGCAATAAGAACATTAAATGGTTTCTGCATTTTTTTGTATTATTTATGTCATAACTTACTTCTAAAACGATATTTAAAACTTTATTAAATTATTAATAAAACAGATTGAATAATAACTTGTCATATCTTGGTTTATTAAAATATTTTCATGTTAGTTTGAATGTATAATCATTTAAAAAAATTTGTCGCCCTTAGTCTCTTCCTTCACAGCTGCCTGTCTGCTTCTCTTGAAGAAGTGATAAGTACTGCTTCTGTAAAGGTGTCTGTGCAAGGCATCAAACCGAGAACGCTGTACTTCTGTCTAACGTCGAGGTCATTTAATAAATTTTCTAGTGTATAAAGAGCGTTTTCCGATTAAGTGAATAAATTTTTCATGAAACCTATTTCCAATTAAATGAAACCTTTTCAAAGTAATTAAAACATTTTTCAAAGAAAATGAAACCTTTTTGAAAATAAATTAAACCTTTCAAAGTAAATGAAACTAAAAAAAATTTAAAATAAACTTAATTTAGAATTCAACATGAGATAATGCTGGTGCAGGGTCATAACTTCCAGTGCAACATAAGTCCCTATAAATCCTTTGATTCATTTTAAACTATTTTAGTGAGTCATAAGTCCCTTGACAAGCGGGTCATAAGTGCCTTTTGCAATTCATAAGGAGTTATGACTCTGCACTGACAAAGCTACATATGTACCAAATCAGATTTGTCTCTTTTCCAGAAAATTTACATATCAGATAAAACGTATAACTTCATTTTGTAACCAACTCTAAAAATTTTATTATAATAAACTTGAACATTGGATTAAATTATAAAAATACTAACATAAAAAGCATAAAAAATTACAATTAGGTTTTAATTCTATTATTTAAAAATTCTTTTAACATACATGTTCCAACAAGTATACTACAGACTACCATGAAACCCCGACGAAATGCTCAAAATATATCAGTTTCTTATATTTAACTTATTTTTG
This sequence comes from Dolichopus griseipennis, assembly GCA_963082915.1. Classification (NCBI taxonomy): domain Eukaryota; kingdom Metazoa; phylum Arthropoda; class Insecta; order Diptera; family Dolichopodidae; genus Dolichopus; species Dolichopus griseipennis. Next base: position 314,299,877 of record OY720441.1, on the reverse strand, counting down.
ACAATCATTAACCAAGTCAATTAACTAATCTAACAGTACACTAAAATTAAAACAAAAAAATTAGCTAAGTATTTAAATTTTATGCTAATGGTAACAATTAAAAAGAACAATCAATTAATAAAAAAACAGACTATAAGAACTTAAGTATGCATTGCTCTATAACTAGTACCAATTCATTAAAAAAATATAATAGTAGAATCTTTTGGCACTTATATCACAAACAAATTTCTAAAATCTTTTATACAATACATGTACAAAAAACACTTGAAAAAGTTAAAACATAGATTAAAACAAAAAAACTTTAAACGAAATTTCTAAATTAATTTTAAAGAGCTATTAGGTGAATTGAACTTTATTTCTTTTTAAAACTATTTTTATATCTTCTATATCTTATCTTCTAACTCGAATACATACATACATACGTTTAGACATATTAATAAGTTATACGTTCTATAAAGACAAAAATAAAAGTCTACTTGAATTTTTTTTTTATTTTTATATTTTTATTATTGTTTTTATTTCTACTATTTTATAAATATTTAAGTATGCATGTGTTTTAACACCTATGTTTCCATACATTCTTTATTATGTATTATTATCTTTCGTAGGTGTTTATTTAGGTGCTGTGAAATAACGCCATACGAAATAAAACCATAATGGCTTTATTTCGCTATTGATTGAGAAATAAAGCCATATCGCATATATTTGCGTATAGCTTTATTTCCAATTCAAATGGAAGCTACAACCGCCGAACCCCCGCTAACTCAATTATTGAAGCTAGATTTTTCATTCACACCTATTTTATTTAAAAAATAATACCAATCAGTGTGAGATACGCACTGAAATAAATACTCTGTAAAAGGGGCCAATCCCAATTTTGAATCTCACTCTAAATCCCTCCTAATTCAGAATGTCAAAAGCGTGTAACTTTTATTTTGAATCCAATTCTTAAACCCATTGCTAAATATTTCAATAACAAAGTGATTAAAATAGTGTAAACTGCCGCTTCCTTACTCCCGCTAATCATAAATTGAAACACTGATATTATACTGCAATACTGAATTTGTAACCAATATTGTAAAAACAATTCACAAAAACTCATTTTTTCTAAGTAATATATATCTTAACAATAAAGTAATGAATTTGGATTTTAAGCATAATCCGTTGGTTTGAAAATCTGGGTTTCAATAATTTGTTTAACGGGGTTTAGTGGCGATAGCTCCCGCCATCTTAAAAACTTTGTAGCAAAAATATTTATATAAGAATAATAATTAGAAGGGATTTTAGAGTTGGTTTCAAAAGCAGAGAAATACGACTTTTACAGAATTTTTATATATACGGGATATATGAGATCTGTATATGCGTATATGTAAAATTCTCAATTAGGAGATTTTTTGAGTTGGATTTAAAATGAGGATTGCCGCCTTTTTACAGATTATTTATACCTATATATTAAATTTTAAAAGAGGTTTTTTTTATTTTTTATGACGTTATTTCACGGCACCGTTTATATACTCTATACGTGTGTTATTATTACATTTATATATATAAAAATAAAAATGTTGATGTGTGTTGATAATGAATTTATCGAATGGTCAATGTTTCTATAAAGTGTGTATTAAAAGTCCTAAGAACCCTCTTAAGACTAATCATTATTTACTAGAAAAAGCAAAAAATAAAAAAAATAAAAAATTGTTAAAGAATTATTAAGAGATTCTCTTCAGAATATATACAGTTCCTTGGAAAGAAGGTATTTACTGTGAATATTCTCATTTTTTTCACCTAGGCTCTAGGTATAAAAAATCCTCTTCATAATTTGAATATAAATATTTAAACACAAGATAGGTATAAACTATAAACGAAAGATACTTGGAAGAGGAAAAATATATATATATATATATATAAAAATTTTATTTGGAAAGGTATTTTTTAAAAATAAGAAAGGTAAAATACATTCAATAGGCTTAAATAGAATATTTAGAAGATGTTCTTAAATAAATAAATAAAAGGATGCTGTGTTACATCAATACATAATAATAATATAATTAAATTTATTCTTAATTCCATTCGTTTGTTTTCTTTGGATTTTGTGCAAAATTCAGTTCCTAGGAAACCTAGACCTAAATTTCGGAGTATAGAATCAAATAATGGATTTGAACTTCGATTACTTTAAAGATTAATTTAAAGCAAAATTTTGCTGGAATTTAATCACAATTAGCAATTTAGTTAAGTAGTATTGTTTTAAGTTTTAAGTTAATAAAATTGAGTTATATTTGTAAATAAGATTGAGTGATTTCCAATTTAATTAATTTTTAAAATTTTCAAAATATATGCACTACTACTGCGACACCACTTATAAATTGCTGTAATATTTCTGATTATTTTTTTTTTCCTGTATAGACCTTCAACTTAAAGTCTCCATTCATTTCTGTTCATAGTAGTAGCTGAACTGATTTATAAAAAAGTGTTCCTACCATATTAAGATTGAGAAAGTTGCAGGAGAGTACATCACCTTGTCTGAATCCAGCGTATGTTTGGAATTCATCAGACATTTTCCTTCCAACCGCTACCATACTTTTCGTGTTTTCCAAATTCTTTTTAGACTATCGTATGATTTTGGCCGGTAAACTGAATTCAGACATGGCGTCATATAATGTACTTCGAAATATACTGTCATAGGCGGCTTTAAAATCGATAAAGAGATGGTGAGTATCGATTTCCTATTCGCGAGTTTTCTCTAGGATTTGGCGTAGTGCAAACATCTGGTCGGTGGTAGATTTACTAGGTCGGAAGCTAAAACACTGAAACACTGAGAGTTACCTATCACATCGTCACAATGGGGCTTCAGTCTTACACACAGTATGTTGGGAATATTTTATAGGCGATATTTAACAACGAGATTCCTCTATACTTTTCACATAGTGTAGCATCTCCTTTTTTTTGAAAATTGGACAAATAACACTCAAACTCCACTCATCAGGCTTGATTCGACCTGAATCATTTTTTCCTTTTCAAACATTCGTTTTTTACTTCTAAGAACTTTCTTTTCTTTAGATCTTTTGTCTTTATACTCTTCTTCTTTGAACTCAAATTTAATTTTTTCAAACAATATTATGAGCGCATCCCAATTTTTGCTCCAAAGGCGAGTTATGTGTTCAAGCTCTTATGTATTTGCCCAAATGTCTATTTACAATTTAAGTTGCTATTCGATTGAGCGTTCCGAAGATAATAATCCAAAATTAAAATTTTAAAAGAATAGGTATATAAAATTATTCTTAACAATTTAAATTCACGATCAATTTTAAGAATTATAAGGTTAATATAATATGATATAATTGTAATAATTATTACTTTAAAGTTTATCAAAAACTAATTCATAAATTTTAACATTAGCAAAAAATTCGATTTAAAATCGATCAATACATACACGTAATGTAAACAATAAAATGAGAAAATGAAAATTGTCAAACTTCAAAAATTTTCAATGATATTCCATATTTTTTCCTTTATTTGATTGTATGACAGACAATTGAAATGTCAAAATAATTTATGCAAGTGCAAGTGCAAACTAGAAACAAAAGTGAAAATCTAAAAGTAAAAATAATGGAATTAAATTAAAATCAAAGAAACAAATTGTTAAAAAGAATAATAGAGTTAAAATCAAAAAAAAAGAACGAATTATTGTGGCGTTGTATTCCGGAGTGTGAACAGCCTTTGAACTTGCAAAACTTTCTGTTAATGATAAGTTGATCTTTTGTTTACATTACATTTCCATAATAATATGCAGGACAATGAAGACCATACTGAAGCTGGAAACAACTTTCAAATTAAGATAAGGATAAATTTTGCATTTATTATTGAATAAATAGTATTGTGAAAATTTTATTTATTTTAAGGTTATCATATGTGGATCTACTTGAAGATCCCAAACAGTTTATTATTAAAATTCAGTCTACATTACATATTTCTCATACTTGTTCTGTCCCCAAACCTCATCACATTTTTCAATTCTTAAAATAAATTAAAAAAAAAAAAATATTCGAAAAGAATCATCAGGTTACGATTTTATGTTTTTTTTTTTGAAAACCATATGTTTATATTTTAAACAGCACAAAACACTTAAACTTACAATATATTCCAACTTTTGATCCAACAATTCTGCATGACAAACTGTATTTCATTTTGAAAAACATTTTGTTATTGTTGTTGTATTTATATTTTACTATTTTACACTATACAGTTTTGTAATTGTATTCTTGAAATTGAGCATCTAGTGTCATCTACATGTTATCAAATCAATTACAATTTCATTCAAAAAAAAAAAAAAAAAAAAAAAAAATATCTAGCAGATTTTCAAAAAAGATTTCCAAAAAGACATACAAGACAAAATGAGAATTTCAATAATAATAATTTTTAAAAATTTGTCTACCCACTGGTGTCTCAATTTGTACAATTTTTTATTTTTTTTTTTTTTTTTTTATTTTTGAATAATTTTTAAATTCAAAAAAAAAAATAAAAAACTTTATCTGAATTGTAAAATTTATCTGCATACTAATGTTGAAAAAAAAATTTGTTAAATATAGAAAAATAAAATAAAAATTTGCCAAAATTGCAAAAAATTCTTTGAATTGAACCCATAGATTTCAACAGTTTTTCCAATTTTTTTTCGTTTACAAACAGCATGTGGAAATATAAATTTCCATATTAACAAAATGCAAAACTTTTTAAATTATATATGTACTTATATAAATATGTGTATATAAGCATATTATTAAGAATAATATATATATTATATATGTGAATATATTTGTAAATAACCACATACTTAAAAAATCCCTGGGAGACACTTATGTATCCATGCTTCGCCTTAAGATATTAAGATGACAAATAATGTGCAGCATCAGCATGATTTAACTAATCTATATGTAAAATGTAAAATATATTTGGATATAGTTAATATATTATATATATATATATATATATACTTAAATATATGTACTGTGTAAAACTAAAGTGAATTTAATCTGATATACAAAAATATTTCTTCATGACAGAGTAATTCAACATTTTTATGTTTTATTAAAGTGTAAATATATTTTCATTTAAAGATTTTTATATCTTAATTAAAATATTCTGAAGAAATAATGCTGAGTTCAATGAGTTTTTGTTTTTGGTAATTGTGAGTTCATAAATTTTTGAAATAATATGAAAAAACCACCTACACTATCTTAAAGTATTATATTTTTATTAGATTTCCAAAAAAAAAACTTTAATCACAGACAACACTCTAAAGAATGAGCATCCGAACTGTTTAAGAGTTCAGATATTCATATAAAATATCTGAACTTTGAAAAGGGTTAAGTTAAATGTATAAATTACTTCTAGGTAAAATTTTTTACATTTTATATGAAATTTAAGAAATTTAAAATTTGGAATTTGTTTAGAATAAAAATTATTTTATCATGTGATTTATCAAAGACACCAATATGGGCATGCTAGGTTAATCATAATGTCTGATAAATTTATCACATTTCCAAGTACTTTTGATAAATTCAGATAATCTTCGGAGTTCACCTATTCATCGAATTCGGTGTAACATATATATATATATATATATATAATTGTATATTGTAATCAACGGAAGGGTCAAAGGACTAATATATATCTCTAATAAGACGACCTTCAGAACGGAGTTAATTTAATTTAGATTACAGATCATTGTTATTAATTAATAAATAAGTTTAGTAAACTCTTTAAACGATAAACCAAACTTTTTAACACGGTTTATAGAAAGTTGTTTGTTATGTGCATGTCAAGACTATGGAACCATATTCCGTCCAATGTGTTCCCTAAAGTTGATAGTTCATAATGTGTACGACTTAATTAAATTTAACATGAATATTAACATCTTTCTCCATAATGTCCCTCCAAATTTTCCCCATTCCCCATAATCCAGATTAAAAAAAAAAAAATACATCATAATCCTAAATCCTTCCATATTCCCATTCATGCAACCAAACTGTACCCTTGTATCACAGGTTCTTTTCTAAAGTTTGTTTCAAAAAGTGGTCTAGTTTTGGTGCGATAAAGTCGCACTCTACCCAAAGAATCACCGCACAGTTTCAAAGGTGGCTTTCGAGCGTTCTATACCTCCGTAAAAAAAAGCCTTGTTACCGATTTAAATTTAATTGGTTCAGCTAATTTAACCGAACCAAATGAAGCTGAAAGAAACTCTTTAAAAGAGCATATAGACTGAGCAACTTAAAATAATAAAACCTTCACTTGACATATAAACCCTTGCGGGATCATAAGTTATGCATTGGATTAACTCGCATCAGTAGATGCCACTAACTCTAAGAAATCAATTCCACCAAAAAAGTTCAAAATTTTAGGCATAGACTGAGCAACTTAAAATAATGGAACCTTCACTTGACATATAAACCCTTGCGGGATCATAAGTTAAGCATTGGACTAACTCGCATCAGTAGATGCCACTAACTCTAAGAAATCAATTCCACCAAAAAAGTTCAACATTTTAGGCATATATTACTACGAAAATTAAAAAATGAAGTTTTATAGTTACATGGATCAAGGCCCTGTTTCACTGCAAGCAGTTATCACTAATCAAATCAAAATATTTTTCTAAAAAGTGAGTGTTTTAATGGTTTGTTATTAGATGGGAATTTGGTACTACAATAATTTATTGGTGCAACTGTATCTAATTAAAAACGTGTCTTTCAATTCGAGCAGTGTTTAGGTTATATACTTAATTTTATAGTATTGTAAAGAACCCCTCATAAAAAATTGCCCAACAGCTTTCAGACTTCAAAATATTCACTACATCAGAATGAATAATAAAAAACTCGACTCGACAATTTACTAATCACTGATAAGTTGATTGCAATTTAAAATTCAAAAACATATTTTGTCTGTTGCCTATAATTGTATCAAATCCTCTAAGCCATATGGTATTTAATTCTTCACATAGGAAAATTTAAATTTAATTCCCCCATTTTCCATAAATTCCACAAATCATTCCAAAATTTTAACTTTCTTAAATATTTTTAAATCAAATTACAAATACAAATTCAAAATTAGGAATTTTCAAAACTTTCATTAATCCAGATATTATACAAAATTATTAAAATGTTCATAGAACCATTCTGTCCAAAATAGCTCCTCATCTTAAGTTCCAATTTACTTTATATTGTATAATATAGTCTCTTCCATAATCTTAAGATAAATCTATATTATTCAAAATATCCTATCTAAGTATAGTTAATAACTTATATTAAATTGAATATTATGTACATAAAAATGAATGCAACAATGCCATAAGCCTTAACCAGCTTTATTCATTTCTAAATTCAATTTCATTAAAAATATCAATGGATCCAATAGACTCTAAAATTTTATTCCAAATATTAGTTATTTTTTTTTTTAGTATTGAAAAAATATATTTATGTAAAGAATCTTTTCATTTTGTAAGTGGATCCAATTTTTCTTTTTTTTAACATATAAAAGAATTGCATATTTTCATGATTTTCTGGGACATTTGCCAACTTTAAATGGTTTTGTTTGTCTACCAATTAGGCACTTAAATAAGAAAATGTACGTAGATATTTTACATTATAGATAATGTACTAAAGAATACCCAAAAAATATCTTATATATTGTGTATATTTCAGTTAGAAATACACATTCACATATACAAACTTGTCTGTAATTATCATGTCTGTAAACTTTAAAAAGAAATTGAACTTTTTTTTTTATTTTGATACCATTATTCATCTAAAAAAAAAAAATTCAAAGTTAGGTTGAAATACCTGCAGATTTAAGGACTAATAAAGGTCTATTCATAGATTGATTTCATTGTTCTAAGCCAAAGTATACAAAAAATAAATTGAAAGGCTGTATAATAAAGTGTCCAAGAAAAAAGTCCCCAAAACCAAAAAGTTCCGAAGCTTGGAATTGGAGGAACTTTTTCCTTTATTTTGGGGACTTCAACAAAATTGTTTTTTGAGGACTTTTTCCATATAAAATGTTCCAAAAAGTATTTTTGTAAATACTAAGTGAAAGGTTGATTGTGCGGAAACTTTGAAATTTTCTATAGCAAGTGCAGTTTTTGTTGTAAAACTGCTTCTTTGAAAAGGCAGTGGAGGTATCGTATTTTCCATCGTCTTATATCTATGCCAACTATAGATTTAATATAATGGGAGCTGCCCAACTCCAATGGCCTTCTAGATGAATAATAAGTTTCCAAAAAAACAGCAACAAAGCTGCCCCACCTCAAAGTGCCTCTAAACGAATAATAATCTTACAAAAAAAAATAGCAACAAAGCGTCGTAATATAATTGGGCTTTTCTATTCCAATTACTTATTGCATTTATTATAATGGGGCTGTCATTCACAAAGCGGCGCTAAATAATTTATAAGATTGCTGATTTTGTAACCAACTCTAAAACTCCTCCCAACTTTTTTTCATTAACTTTATTATTCGGTAAAGAAGTGCTAGTAAAAGAGTGGTTGTTGCGTCCGCCGAATGTTTTGGGACTTTTTGAATTTGAGAAAGTGCCCAAACGTCAAATTTGAACAAATAAAAGTTGAAAATTTTGGAAAATTTAAGTTTAACATTCATCAAAATGACATTTGCTTGATTGCTCAATTTTTTTTCCTGCCCCTTAAGCATTTTTCTATAACATACATGCAAAATTTCTTGTTTTTTTTTTTGGGGGAATCTTTTCTCAAAAGTTTTTTAAAAAATACCCTAAAATAAATAAAATACCAATTTAGAACTTTTGAATAACAAAGTTTGTAACATATTTTGATAAATATATTTTTTTTCTGATGGTATACAAAACTTTAATTTTTAATTTTGTCTTTTTGTTTTAACACAATCAACAAATTTTTCTGAAACAAATAAATCATAATTTTATAACAAATTTATCATTCGATGAATAAATATGGCCCATTGTTTTTTTTTTGTTGGAACTTGGGACGTATAATTTGTAAATTCAATTGGACCAAATGCCTTGAAATTTGTAAATGTAAAAATTTTTAGGATTGCCTTGTAGATAATTTCTTAAATTGAAACACTACAATTCTACTAAATATTTCGAATACTCCTTTATCTTTTTCGTATACTCAAATGTCGGAAAACTGATTCAATACAAATTATTATCTTTGAAATTGAGTTTCAAAAGCCTTTTTATACCGCACTTCAAACATTGAATGCATCCATATTTTATGTTAACTTGACAGTTCAAAGTTTGTTATTTTTAAAAATGGAGTCGTATAAATGGAGGGACTTTGCCAATTGGATACTGGAACAAAATGACGATTTAAAAAAAAGTCATCTTTTCGCTCGAAGCACATTTTGAGATCAGTGGCTATACGAAAAAAAATGCGTGATACAAGAGAAGTCAAGAGAAGCCATAACGCATCCAAAATGGGTCACTGTTTGTTATGCATTGTGGTATGGTTGTGTGATTAGTCCGTATTTTTCCGAAAACGTAGCTGGAGGAGCATTATTGTTATCGATCCAAATATCGTGACATGATTACAACTTTTTTATGCACAAAACTGGAAAATATTGATACAGAAAAGACGTGGTTTCAACAAGGTGAGGCTACGAGTCATACAGCCAGAAAATCACTGCAATTACTGATTACACAGTTTCCAGACCGTGTTATTTCCAGATTCGGTGACGTGATCTTCTAGATTGTGCGATTTGACAACGTTAGACTTTTTTTCTGGGGCTATGGTAAAGAACAGATCTGCAAGGATAATTCAAAGTCACCTATAAAATGTTAATAATATGTAATATAATATTAATAACCCAACCTTTTTAAATTTATTTACTTCTCTAAAATGACACAAGGAAAAGGCGTGGACAGCCCAGCTAGTGTATAAGAACGCATATTACATACGTATTTAATAAACACTTTCTGATGTTTTTCGAAATTCTATCTGTTTCCAAACATTTTCATAAGTTGGCAATTCGTATAGCTTTATATTTTGTTTTAGTCGCGAAAAGAGTTGTTCTTTAATAAGCCTTTGTTTTGTCAAATAAGGGTTGGCTACGAATTCAGAAAATCAAAATAAAACAAATCGTTAATAAAAATACATAAAATTCAAATTTGTATCCAAACAGCAAAGTCCTTAAAAATTGGAGGCCATGCTGCTCCAAATCTTGGCTAAACTTTTGATTTATAAAATCTCAATTATCCAACTGTAAAATCTTTCCGAATGTTTGTTTTTACCAAATATGTGAACAAAGAAGAGCTTTAAATATGGTTGTCTGCCGCCTTAAACCTTATATATCCACAAATTAATGTAGGCCTGATACCTATCCAACCCTAGAACACCAACAATTTTAGCAAATAGTTATTAAAGTAAATTCAATATGTTTTATACAATCTTTGTCCCAACAATAATTTTTTTATCTCATACTAAAACTACACAACCACAATAAAAGTCTGAGGCGTATTAAAGTATTACAATATTGAAAAGAAACACTTTATTCTATTAATTATTTGTATTGGAGAACGGGACGGGTCATTGATTCAAAAATTATTAAAATAAGCTTTTAAAGTATGTGTACATTTAGACTACCAACCGTCGGGGATCTTATCACATTATTTTATTTATATATATATATATATATACACTTTTTTAATTTAAATACTTTTCTTTAAAGTCCAAGCTTAATAGTCTTTTTTAAAATGAGGTAGATAATTGATTTGAAGCACGTACAATATTTACTTCTTTATATATTTTAATTTAAAATTAAATTTTGTATTCGTTTTCTTTCTCTGGAAAAATAAAATCCACAATGAAAATTACTAACCAAAGAAATTCAGTCGTCTGTAAAAAAGAAAAATATAAGTAAATAAATAATAGTCATACAAAAAGAGACAACATTGACCTTTATGGCCAACCATTTTTTATTTTGTCTATTTTTAAAAAATTTCAAGTAGGTGTATAATGTACTTTTGGTCATTCAATTTTAATTTTTTTTTTTTACCCCAGCTGCTATAGGGTGTAGTTGCTTCTTTTAAGAAATCATTAGGATGTAAATGAAGACACTTCAAATTAATTGATTAATAGGCTTTTAAATACAGTCATTAGAACATTTTACTAATTAATACAATGTCTCTTAGAAATTTGATATCTAACATGTGGATGGCAGAAGAAGCTAACAGTTGGATTTAAACTCAACTGCAAACTGCTAGTAGAAAAAAATATTTTCAAAAATTATGTATATTAAATTGTGCCTAACGAATACTTAAAACCTAATTAATTACATCATATTAAAAAGATGAAAGTCCTACTTGACTTCTTTGAGATTTATTGTAAAAGGTATTCGAAAGAGTGTAGCATCTCATCCAAAAAATACTATTGACATTAGCACTTTCAAATTTCAAAAGGCTGTTCAAACTCAATATTAGTCAACAATTATCTTGAAGTGCGTTTCAATATTATCTTTATATTAACGCTCAATATTAATAACACATGAATTTCAACAGTTATCTTCAAGTGCGTTTCTACTAAAAAGTTCTGGAGCCCCAAAACTTTTATTCTGCTATAAGAGTTGTTCAGTAAGTACTACAACAGTTAGTGACGCAGTTTTGAAAGATCATATGAGGTAATCTACTCGCATTACTACTAGTATTATAATTACTATTTCTAGAGACATTTTTAAAAACAAATATCGAACATAGGAGAGCACGTAATTCCGAGTCGTCGAACGGCATGTGCCATTATAATACGAGAACTTGCAGCCGTTGTGCAATACCTTCCAATACATTATATGAATTTATAAGTATGTAATAATATTTATATTGTTTATGCTATTTGTATATTTAAGTTATTTTTGGTCACCAAGTAGATTTGTAAAAAAAAATTAATTTTCAATTAAAAATTTGAAGACCTATGCGGGAAACGAATTCACACCCCCTTGCTAAGTAAGCTAAATGCTTACTTAGTAATCGACCGTGGCACTTTCTTAAATTTTCATTTTAAATTTAAGAATTAAAGTTTTAATTTAAACTTCTTTCGCCTTTTTCCATTACTTAGTTACCTTCTAATTTCTGTTAACCGTTAATACCCAGATACAATTTAAAGGGCGGTCGTTCAATTGAGTTATGGATCTACAACCCATTTAACTTTGAATGTTTCATCCACTTTGCCTGTCACTACCTTTAATTTTGAACCTTCGGAACATCCATGGACCGAATTTCGTCAATAATTTCAATAATTTCCAAAAGCATAAACCTTAAGCGCAGAAGAGAAGCTTTTCAATTCAACTTCAAAAGAATAACAGTCCCATTTCTTTTTCAATTTTAATTATTAATTTGATGTTGTTATACCAATTTCAAGAAAACGAAATATCTATCAGAACTCATTAGCTTCAGAGCCGTATACTCTTATAATCATTGTAACTCATGTAATTTACACGTCACGAGGTTTTGTAATATAGATAAATTTATGTAAATTAAAGAAAATTTACCACCCCATTACCATTTACCTATAGATTTCCAGACCTAGAAATTATACTCTTATACACTTCTACACGACATCATAATTTCTTTATTTTTATATTCGTTCATTGACCCACAAAAAATTTTATTTAAAATTAAAGTTTCAACGCCTCTTTCCATTATACTTAATTTCTTAAAAGTTAATTACTGTAAAGACATTCTTGTCAGTATATATATTATATATATACCTATGTATAAGAATTTATTTACTGGGATATTTTTTTAATTATTTATTCTTATTACATTCTGATGAAAGTGATTTTCTATGAAATTTACTTAAATTTATACCCCCTGACACACAAAAATAAATATGAATAAATTAAATATTAAGGTAAGTCTTATTTAGTCTTAAAAATCATTTTTTATTTTGTTTTTTTTTTTTCTCCTTCTTTTATATTTTTACAGTTATTTTAAAATATTCATTTAACTTACCGTTTATGTACACACCCTTACATATGGTTTTTATTGAATTATTAACAACAACATATAAGAAAGACCCGCAATCCTTATGATGAAGAGATGAAATTTTTAACGGTATTTTATGATTAATAGCAATTTGTAACTTCCAAAAATATACTCTACTTATTATATAAATATGTATATATAATTATTTATATATAAAGTTATAATATCTACTTATACCATATTATATTATGTTCATATACCTATGTAAGTAAATAACTGTATGTTTGTTCTCATTATGACTAGGTACACTACAAAGTTTTGTACCGTTTTTATCACATATTTTTTTCTTGTACCGTTATTACAATCTTCTTAATTTTTAATATACATATTATAAGTTTATGTGTAATGATGTATAACAGAGTTTTTTGTACAAAACAAAAAATGAAGACACATAGCTATTACAGTTTCACTTTTTAGTTTGTAGCGAGCGTTAATAAAATAACGGTATTTCCTGGTTTTAAATTTCCTGAATTATGATACTATTTTGTGTTTTAAAGATGGGAAATCTTGAAGGGATTTGGGATTTGGACAGTTTGATCAAATACTACTGTGAGGACTTTGAACAATCAATTTAAGTCCTAAAATTAAACAGTATTAGGTAATTATCAGTTCTTTGTTTATGCAAATATTGAGAGAAGCAAGTTGGATTGTTACATTTAAAAATTTTTATATATAGTAAGGATCCTAAAAAAACTTTTAAAAACAACATAAAGGTTAATTGTTAGCAATTTATTATAAAATTGATCGAAAAATATTAAGGTTTTTAAAGACTAACAGCTAACTATAACATCAAAAATTTTAAGCACTAATTCTATCAAATATTTTTTTAACATTTAAGTTATAAGCTTACAAAGAAAGAGACGAAAAGTTTTGAAAAACTTAAAACTCATAAAAATATTTTACCGTTATCATTTTAATGAAACATTTTATTAATAAAGTAAGCTTTCTAAAATATTTTACAAAATATATAGCATTAAATAAACAGTACTTGACGAAAAATATTATATTTATAAAAAAAATTTCTTTGATGTTTTTAAATAATTGTCTGCAATCAAAGGGGTTGGATTTTGGAAAATAGAAGAGATCAATGTCATTAGGTACTGTTGCCTCAAATTAATCCTTTAAACAGTGTCATTTAGAATAGTGTATTATAAATTTAAACATATTTAATTTTGAAAACAAATAAGAAGAAGTATAGGAAAACTGTAAGTAATACGATGTATTTGAGAATACACGGAAAATTTTATACAGAGTGTTTATACAGATTGCAAATACAGAGTGTGAATACAGAGCGTTTAACACAATAACAGATTATGTTTTCTTTGTATTATGAGGCAATACAACCCTTTAGTATAAACAACAAAAAAGTTCTTTAAAATATATTTTAACAACGGGCCTATACATGATTTTAAGTTTTTAAAAAGTTATAGATCGTAATTACAAGTAAAATTGACTTGTAACAACAATTGTACATATATTTTGGTTTATGACAAATCATACTTCTAATTCATACAAAATTACTAATAGCTATAGATAACTATATGGAATTATATTTCCTAAAGGTATAATTAGAATGCGACGCGTCATCCGTTGCGTCAAGCTTCCAATCAAAAAAGTATTGTTGTTAAAATGCCCGCGTCATGTCACTTTTAAAATTTGTGTTATTTGCACTTGTGTACATCTAGGTAAACATTAAAATTTTGAAATAAATAAATCAAACATTTCTGTAACATTTCTATTATACGTTTGTTTAATTTTTACAATTAATACATAAAAGTTTTCAAATTGCCAATAAAACAAAATAAAATAAAAATAAATACCTTAATTGAAAAAATTAATTTGAAAAAATTTGTCCCTACTTGTAAAAAAATGCATTTCTAAAGTTTAGGAAGTGGCAATGCGAGTTAAATTAGAAAACAAGCTAATACTAGCGTCGCAATAATACCTTGAATCGTGGCAAGATTTGTATTGTAACATGCTATATTTAATTAAATGCATTCTAATTAAATGTCAAAGCGATGCTTGCCGCGATGCGAGCTTTCTATCAGCACCTTACGACTTAATTTATTTGAAAAATTAAATTTTAAATATTTCAGCGAATTTGACATTACAGCAGAAAATTTAATTTTTTTTAAAACTGTTTTTAAAATTGTAATTTAATATGAAACGGCCAACTTAATACAAAAGACAACTTTTAAGACTAAAAAAAATTTCATTTTTAACAAGTATTTTTAGAATTGTGATGTATTTTGAGACTGTCTACTTAGCACTTAACAAGTTTATAGTTAGCAGTCTTGAGCATATTTGTATGAAACATAAAATTATGTGTATGTAAATTTTCAGTGCTTGCAAAATTTTGCTAGTAAATCTAGTTTTCAAGAAATTAATTATTTAATAATTTTACAATATTTTTTAGAAAAATCTACAATTTGTTAAATTTAATAAGCATTTTCCACTCCCTCCTGGGTTTCACTACGTTATTTAGTCATTTGAACAAGGCGGCAACTTCTTAAATCATTTTGTCAAACTGTTACGACTGGATGGCACACTGGTAAGAATGGCAACCTTTCATGCCGCATTCAAGTACCAGGGAAAATGAAAAAAACTATTCTGGTTTTTTGACTCGACTCATCTAGCATTCGCCAATGGTTTCAAATTGATGGCTTAGTCAATAATAAATAATTATATATCTTTAATAAAAAATTCAGTAATGTAAACATATGGAAAATATAAACAGATAACTTAATTGAATAATATAACTCACAGATATAGAATACGATATAACTCAAATACAAAATATTACAATATAAACAAAAATGGAATTGTATCTATACCGAAAATCTAAGACGTTTCTTCATGTTATAAGAGGTTATACTATTTCTTGTTCAAATTTAATGTGGAATTTATTAAGGTCAATTCTAATAACACGGATATAATATCACTCACTGTTCCAACATGTATACCTATGTATAGACAGGCTTATTCGCCTAACACAGTTAGCACTTAAAAAAAAGAAATGGTTTGAACCTGTAACCTTCTACTTGAAAGGTCGGCGTCTTAACTACTATACCAGTGGTCGGATCCACAACGTCATTGGAAGCTGAAAAAGGCTATGATTGAACCGAATACTGGCTAAATTATAACTATATTTTGATGGTGTATTAAAATATGTTTAATAAAATTTGTCTTTAACTGTACTATATCTATATAATATAATATATCTATACTTTTATATGATTAATTAAAGTTTATAAATATACAAATATATATATATGTATATAGTTTATATAAATATTTACTTTAGATATATTTATCATATATATATAAAATATATAATAATGGCAATATGGTATTGAAAATTTTTTGTGACATTACAGTGATTTCCTTTTTTGTTTTTCTTGTATTTTTGGAGCTTGATAAAAAGAAAATTGCTTTCGCTATCTAATGAAAATTTTACCTGTTTACATTTTTTTATATTTTTTACCATACAAAGAATTTCTTTATAAAACATGAAAGGTAACAAAAACAACCTAAATGTTGCTTGTACGAGTATACATGTATAATATTATTATGTCCTGGTTATTATGTTGGGTTTAAAATAAAAAAAAAATTTACAAATTTTTGCGAAAAACTTAACTTTATAGTTTATAATAAAAATAAAAACAACATACATTGAAAATTAAAGTCATATTAAAGATCATCACCTTTATAACATTCATAAAAAAATTAGTTAAAACAAATATAATGGATGTTATATTATGTTAGTTATTTAATAATGTAAAATATATAGTTATGTTTCATTAAAGTTTTTAATTATTTTTTTTTTATATCTTCATTTTTAGCACATTTTCAAAAAATTTTGTAAAAATGTGCCTATATAGCTTCACTCGGTCCGTCCGTCCGTCCGTATGTTTACAAAAACTTTTACACCGTTTGAAATAGAGAAAAGAAATTTTAACCATGGATAGTTTTTGCAAAAAAAATAATTTCCTAGAAGAATTTTTTTCTGTAGCCCCACCTGTTACGGGGCTACAGCCCCCCAAAGTTGGAAAAAGCCCTATATTTAAATTGTTATAACAAGAGTTCTGTTACATATATTTTCAATCTGAAAACGGCAAATGATAGCCGAATTCATAAACTTTATAAATTTTTACAAGGCAAATGTTTAGGATTGCCATACGGTACTAAAATTTAACATTACGCAAAACTCAATTTTCGCAAAATTTTTGGCCACACATATCTTCTGAACGGTTCAAGCTAGGGTCTTGAAATTTTGGGAGAAGTTAGATACTCAAAAATTAGTAGGAGTCGGTTAACAAAATTTTTTTGTCAAGCCCCCTATTTAGGAGCTATAAGGGCTCGAAAATTGAAATTTTGCTATTTTTAAACACCTGTAACTTTAATAACTGTCCAAATTTTTTTTTAGTGATAGACAAAATTCAAAGCCCTATAATTATATTTCAACATGTGTCAAAGGTTTTTCTTAATTTTGAAGGGTGACGAAGTTACAGCCCCTGCAAATTCCAAAAAAGTCGTATATATAAATAAACATAACAAGAGTTCTGTTAGGTTTATTTTCAATCGAAAAACGGTATTATAGAGCTGCTTTTATAGGCTATATATAAAATATGTCGCTTAAATGTATAGGGTTGCCATTCGATACTAAAATTTACCATTATATAAAACTCAATTTTTGCAAAATTTTTGGCCCCACATATCTTCTAAACGGTTCAAGCTAGGATCTTGAAATTTTGGGAGAAGTTAGATCCTAAAAAAATAGTAGGAGTAGTTAACAAAATTTTTTTGTCAAGCCCCCTGTTTAGGAGCTATAAGGGCCCGAAAATTGAAATTATTCTATTTTTAAGCACCTGTAACTTGAATACCTGTCCAATTTTTTTTTTATTAATATACAAAATTTAAAGGTCCAACATTATATTTTAACATATGTTAAAGGTTTTCCTTAAATTTAAAAGGGTTTCCTTAAATTGAAGAAAGTGTCTCTCAGTTTTACCCATTTTTGCTTAGATAATAAAATTCTAAGTAAAATTCCAAATTTTTGTGTAATTCACAATTTAATTCCTAGAACCTAAAAAATTAGAGGATGGGGGGGGGGGGGGGTTGAAGTTAGATTCTTGAGAAATTTGGCAACCTTCCCCATTAAAGGGCTATAACAACTTTTAAATAAAAAATTTACTGTTAGCAGTAAATTTTATAAGTCAGTAGTAACTATTTCCAAGTAAATATTTCCAAAGTTAAACTCAGTATGTAATAAAATATAATTTTGAAAATGTGCTTTTTTAAAAACCCTTGGTTTTTTTTCATCACTTGTTTTCTTTAAATAGGTATTAAATTTTAGTTTAAATAATTAAGAGAGTTTTGTTGTAAAATACAGTAATATTTGAAAATAAATTTAAACTGATAATAAAATTTAAAAAAAGGGTTTTGTCAAATTGTTTAGAAATGACCTACAATATTTAAACTAAACTGCGACTCAAATTTATAATTTAAAAAATTTGTTTAAATGAGACTTGAATAATACTCAATAAAACGATATAATTATAAGAACACAGTTGCAAGGTTCAATATCTGATACTCATAACTTATGAGATAAGGTATTGAACCTTATAGATAAGGTAATGATTTCCAGGTACTGGTAATAATAATGGTACTTGATATAAAGATTTGGGGCTGTATCTTAGTCACCCCTCAAATTTAAGAAAAACGTGCAGCCCAATACATTTGGCTTTCGAAAAATTTATAAAGCTTATATAAACAACTGTCAATCAATTTTTTTGCAATACCTACACGTAGTTAAAATTTTTTTTCTCCATTTCAAGCGTTGTAAAAGTTTTTGTAAGCATACCAATGAACGGATGGACGGATAGAATGAAACAAATAAGCACACAGGCAGAATAATAATGTGTTTGGCAGTCGGCTATAAACTTAATTTCAGAGGTTGTAACTACAACTAAACAGTTCTTAAAACTTCATTGGTGTATTCACAGCTGAAAGTTTGTTATTATTTTTAACAGAAAGGTTAGAGAATTTTCTTACGGTGGTGACTGCCAAAAATTCAAATTCAAAACTCTGACAACCAAATTTTTTGTTGAAAAATTTATCCAAAGTATTCAGTTGTTGTAACTTCGTTCTATCGGCTGTAATAACATTGTCGATCAGCTAGCACAACTTCCATTTTAATACCACAACCACGGCAAAGTTAACACAGGAAACATTCGGTTCTCATAACTTCCATTTAGTTATGTAAATCGTATGTCAGTTCTCTTTACTCAGTATTTTAAAATTGTACACGCATTTTCATTCTCGTTTAGTATATAAGTGAAGAAGAAGGTTCAAGAAGTAAGAAATAGAACTTAAAGAAAACAAATTTAAAGTGATTCTACCAAATTAGATTTGTGAAAAAATTTAGGTTATAAGCAAACTTCTCAAATAAGCTTAAATGGAGTCGGATACTATACTATTTTGTGTTATTGGTATAATTGATTATTATTGTTTATTGTAGAGTTTTTCTATCCTTTACCGATTTGACATTTGGATTTATTATTAAATTATTGTAGTATTCACAATATTCTTTTATTAGATATTATCCGACCGGGATTTGAACCTGAGACTTTTTGATTGAAAAGCCGCCACTTTACCACTGAGCTATCGGTCAAATTCTAATTCTTAATATTATAAAAATTTTCCGATCCGAGGTGTTGTAAAGCTACCGTTTCTTTATAATTTTTTCATCCTAATTTCAACAAATGTATGACATTGTATTCATTTATAATTTTCATCTAAAATATTTAGAGTTCAATAACTTCTTTTATTATTTATTATGTTCTAATTTTTTTTTGTTAGTTTTTCTTGGCACTAAGAAACCAAATAATTCTGTAGAATATTTTTGCTTTACTTATTTTACTTTTTGTTTTATCTTCCTTCATATTTTTCTGACATCAAAAGTAATGTACTGGGAATAAAATGAAAAATAATAATAGTTTGCCTTAAATTCTTCTTTATTTTTTTTTTTTTTTTTTTTTTGCATAGAACACAGATGAAAAACCCGCTTCTCCACTTCAATTTAATAACAAAACTACTATTCGAAAAAAAAAACACGCCTGAAAATGGGGAAAAAAAAAAGTTTCGAATACGGAAAAGATTTGTATCGATAATAAACAAAATAAATTTATAGGAAAAAAAAGCGTCCTTTTTTCCCAAAGAACCGCATAGCCAAAACGACCTTTAAACGACAAAGTGATACCAGCATAGCGATAATATTTCATAATAAAAAAATTTTCCTTTTTGAATCAAAAAAAATGAAATAGTAAAGTTGGTAAGTAAAAAACAAAATGAAGAAAATTGTATCTATAGATACATATACAGTTTAGTATAGTACCAATATGTTCATATTATCATCAATAAATATATCTACTTATATTATTAAAAAATGTTATAATAAAACAAAAACATTGTATTTAGCCACAGTACACACTAGTAATACATAATAATAATAAATATTTAGTAGATATGGTATGAGGGGTTGGAAATATTGAGGTTAGAATATATATATAGTATCTATAAAATCAGAGTATATAAAAAAAAAAAACAGTATCATTTTTATTCATTTTATTTTCTACACAACCTATAGATCTTTGATTCTGATATTAATGTCCCAACAAGCCCAACAAAAAACAAAAACATATAGGCTGACAGAAATGGACTTCATTTAATGTTTACAAGGAGAAGAGAAAATAAATAAACAAATATATTTAAAGCATATATTGTTACAGTTAACATCATTTCAAATCGATACGATAAGCGGAGTTTTTGTCCGATACGATAAACGGAGTTACATTGGCGGAGCTTCGACCAATGGATAAGTGCACATGTCACTTACTAAAATTTTTTTGTACCTAAGACGTAACTAAAATAGAAAAAGCTGTCCTTCAATATTTAGACCCAGAACTTTCCGGTGAAACAGAAACTTACATTGGCGGAATTTTGGCTAATGGATAAGTCCACATATCACTAAACATTCTATGTACCGAAGTCATATCTAGAATAGAAAAAACTATCATTCAATATTGAGCCCCAAAACTCTCTGGTGAAAAAGAAATTAAAAAACGTAGTCGTCGTCTGAAATGGGAAAAGTCGTTCAAATCATTGATCACAAACTGTTAAAGATAACATAAAATATTAGAAGCTTAAGCAAATCCAAAAGGATAGAAAAAATCCAGAATTTAGGCTCTTATCCTTTGATATGAAGTGGCAGTAAGGTATGTAGCATTAGTTTAATATCAGAAGGAAGAGTCCATTAAGAGTCCATATTCCTTAAAAAACAAGTTATCCAAGTTTACTAACAAATTATTGCCTACAAACTGTATTAGTTCAAGTTCAAGTAAATATTAGATTCTCATATTAGAATATATAAATTCCAGAACTGGGGTTTTTACCCCTTCTATGTGAAATGACCGTAAAATATGTAGAATTTACCCGATGTTAAAGAAGGAAAGTCATTTAAGGATTCACATTCATAAAAATATTCTACATTTGTAAATCCCAAAAATTGTACGAAGAATTGAACTCCAAAGAAAATAATCTAGGTGAGCTGATAATAGGTTAAAGCATCGAAATACTACTGAAGTTAAAATAAATGTTAAAAGCTTATCCAAACCAAAAGAAAGGAGAAAAATTGGCTCAATATTGAACTCCGGAGCACTTGTATGTAAATGTAATTAAAAATTGTAATGTCCAAAAAAAAATGCACTCTACGACGTCCTGAATAAAAAAAGATCTTTAAGGACTATACTACTTACTAGAGATACACAGCTACATCAAGAGAACTATCAATAGTTTAAAGTTTAGAACTTTAAAATACTAAGGGTGACTCTTTTGTTTTCAAAAAACCATATTTAAAAGAGACAATAAAAAAATTAAAACCGGACTATTTTAATTTCGAAGAATTATTATTTTTTGGACCATAACTGTAAATCCTGCCTCAGAAGAAATAAAAAACCAAATAAAACTATAGATGAACATATCTATTAACCATTATCAATGATAGTTTTATGAGTGTAGAGGAATGAAAATTACTTTTTAAACAAGATGTATAATATGATTGCGATGTAATTTTATCAGACATTCATTGGTTCTTGTTTTTTTCATTTTTTTGTAATATGACTGTCTCTTTCTATGTTTTTATATTGGTTTTCTTTTTGTTTGTTATTTTCTCCCGTTTTATTGAATTCGAACCAAATCTGTCGAGCTTATTTTGCATTTATTTTGACTTCTATATATTTTAAATGATGACAACATAGAATGAAAAGAAAGACAAAAAAAAAATAAGTATTTTCTATTTCAATATGGTTTATCAAATTGATTCAATAAGAGGAAAAACAAAATATAACACTTTTTCAAGACTAATGAAATATTATGTTATAGTGATTTATTTTTGATTCTATTTCCCCTTTAATTTGACAAAATAATTATTTTTTTATTCGGAAATATTTAATATCACAGTTTTTATGGAAATATTGAAGATTAGCATTTTTTTTTTTAGCTGCGTGATGGAACGTAGAAGAGAGTCTTTATATAATTGTCTTTCCTTTGATCGTTTATAAAAGAATTAATCACGATTATTAAAAAGAAAAGATGAGTACAGTAGGGAATATGATAAATGTCACTTATGACAAATTAAAATGCCGGATGAATCCTTTATTACCTAGTGATATTCTAAAACTTACTGCCACAATCAACATTTTCCATTTTTAAATTCTTTTATACGTCTTATTATACAATTAAAATGTAAAAAGGGGTCTAATTCGCAAAAATTCGCATTCCGAAGGCTTTACTTTGCTTTAGAAATATATCATTTTATTATTCCAATTTCAAATTTGTAGCCGACTGTAAAATTCGAACATTTTCAATAGGTTTCAAACAACTTTCTATTCAGCTCCGGAGCTTTCGTGCTCTCCACTTCGAACCACTATTTTCCTTGCCTTAACCCTTCCATTCACAACTTCCTCGTGCTTCCATTAAAGAAATGGGCTTAAGTAGGCGTGGATTGGAGACCGTAGTACTCGTGTTTATGTTCATGGTTCCTATATGATTGTCTAGGCTTTATTTTCCCGTGCTAAAATTTATATTATATTAAAATGATCAAAATATTAATTGAAATGTATAATAACATTAAAACAAAACGTTCAAACAACCAGAGTGATAGCAGATTAATCAACTCTATCTTAGAATCGGTCTACTAAGACAATTTCGTTAGGTATGATCTTCCGTTTTGTGTCCAGACTCCTTAAATCTCTTTAATACCTAATTAAAAAACTAATTTTTCGATGATTTTCAAATGTTTTATTAAAAGCTGTGAAACTGATTTACTAATATTTTTCTAATGATATCCAACTATATTAAAGTAGAAATTGGTAACTTTGTCTAAGTCTAAAGTACCAAGTGCATAGTTAGGCACATGCATATCTTGACAATATAGAAAAAGTCAATTTGACAATTTACAAGAAACGAATCGGACTTGCCCTAGTGTTTCCATCTAATGTTGTAATGAAGATTCTAGCTTTCTCTACCACCCCATCCTGGTTCAATCTAATCTAAAAAAAATATAATTTATAATTTATATCATAATAGCAAACAACATTTAAAATCGAAAACAGGGGTTGCAGTTGCCTAGTCCATTCTTATACCATGGTACCAAATAATTAAATATATAAATATATGATATTTACAACCAATTAGTCGTATTTAGGTTTCTGCAAAATTATCATTACAATCAAAAATTAAAAATTTATCAAAACTTATTATAGAAACGGTAAATCCTCTTTAAATGTTCCTCCCATATCAATATCTGAATTTAATGTTTTTCATATACAGTTTTACAATTTATTCCAAATGTTTTTAAGAAATAATCTAAAGTGTACCACAAAGGCATAACAAAGGCATATATAATACAAAATATTAGAAAAAATAAAGCAAAGGGTTCAAAATCAGGGATGCTTTAACTTTTCATTAAATTCCACCTATAGTTCAAACCCTTTATTATCGATTTCTGATCTGATCATGAATAATACAATTTGTTTTTTGTAGTAAATTCGGTATTCACTGTACAAAATACTATACTCATATATGCAAAAAAATTTTACTTCCAAAATTTTGGATTCAACTAATAAATTTATTTTATGTGAAATATATAATAATATAAAAGAAAGGAGTACCCTTTAAAAAGTGTGAAAATTTTTAAAAGTGAGAAGAAAATATTGAAAGGCGAACAAATGAACCAAAAACATAAGGTTCATAAATAATTTTATTTTTCCTATATCCCATTTTTTTTTTTGTTTTTGGGTTGCTGTTGTTTTTTGTAAATATTTTCTTTATGATTATTTTTGTTTTGAACATATTCAACATTCAATGCCTCCTATATATGAAATAAATTTTTCCAAAAGGGAACTTATTAAACGTACAAGGAAAATAAAATATAAATGGAGAATGTACAAAAATGTACAAAAATAAGTGCACAAGAAAATATATTTATTTCTTTACAGCATAGTATTGGATTAAATCACATTGCCAAGTTTTTATCGAATTCGGTTAACCTATTGCGGAACAATTTATCGTGTGTAATGTTTTTCAACATCAGCTTTATTCAAAGGCGCTGCAACGCGCACCGTGTATTAGTTAGTATTTTTTTTTTTAAAAAATGCTTACTAAGCAATTAAAAATCACCGTACTGAGGATCTGCACAACAGTTTATTATTATATCCAAGCGAATAATAGTCGCGGGTATTAAAAATATTTCTCTGTTTTTTGTTTTTATACAAAGTTAGAATAAAACCTGATCCTTCATCAATGTTTATTTAACATAATGACAATGTAATGTTATATCGTAATCCGAAGTTAATGTAAAGAAGATCATACTAGCAAAATACTTTAACTTGTGAATAGCCGTATTTAATCATATCTCCAACCTTTTGTTTAGAATATGGAGCAAAACAAACTGCTTACGTTCCTTTATGAGGAATAAACTACTTGTTTCTTCTCTCAACTACTCCCAACTATATCAGCCCTGTAAAAGTGATGATAAGAGGAGTAGATACTTAAAAAATTTCCGGTAGATGACTTTAATTTTGAATTTTTCATAATAGATAGATGTTATCATTTAAATAAGTTATATTAAATCGTATTTTTATTAGATAACGAATGAGCACGTACTTCTTCCATTATAAAAAATACTATTTATATCAAAGGTGGCTGATGAAGCTGCTACCAAAATAAATCGCAATAAAATTTTTTCTGTTTGAAAAATCTTCTCCATTTCTTGTTTGTCTTACAGATTGATATTTAAAATTGCAAATTATGGAGGATTGGGATATAGAAAAAATAATTTTGATAGTGCGCCGTTTGGCCTATTTTGACTTAAATGGCAATGTTTATAAACAAAACAGTAGAATAAGGAGTAATTGAAACCCACAGATACTCCATGAGATGGAATCGCATCCACTTCCCGTCAAAGTGTGATCTTCAGTTTCATCAAGGTGCAATGTCGAGAGGATGTTACGATGTTGTTTTAAAGAAGACGATGTTACTGTTACGGTCAATGTAGACCGTTACTTAAAGATGCTGAGAGAGTTTTTCTATCCAGAACTATGTCGAAAGAGAATTCCTTTCAATTCTGTTTGGTTTCAGCAAGATTGTGCAATTGAGCACATAGCCGGACCAGATATGACAGCATTGCAGAAAAAATTCCGAAATAAACTGATTTCAAGAAACTCCACATTCCATTGGCTTCCAAGATCTCCTGAACTTACTGCACCTGATTTTTGCTTATAGGGTTATTGCAAACAAGAAGTTTACAAAACAAAACCAACAAATGTGAACGCTTTGAAACAATCAATTCGAATGGTAATTGAGGCAATTCCCGCTGATACTCTACAAGCAGGAATGAACAACTTTTTGGTAAGATGTAGTACTTGCTTCACTGAAACTGGAGGCCACTAAAATTCAATAATATTCAAAACTAGTTAAAATAATTTAATAAAAATGTTTAATTTTTAAATTGAATAAAGAAAAAATTAATTTCATGGATTTAATAATAAGTTATTTGAGTTTCTTAATGTAGCAATTTTCATCACCCACCCTATGTTATTTCATCAATTAAATTTAATTTCTTCACTTTAATTTTAATATCTAAATAAATTATAAATAATAAACTTCTTAAATGACAGATAGTTTTATAATGTCAAATATATGTGTTATAATTAATTTTACAATTATCTACTCTTGAAAAAAAAATTAGCGTTTCAATTACAAACTACTCCTATGAAATCTAACCCCTGCTTTTCCAAAGTTCGAAAAAGCCATATATTTTTAATTGTTTTAAAAAAAGTTCCATAAAGTATATTATCTCTAATCTGGAAGCACCAAATTAACAGCTGTGTTTTACAATTTTTTTCTGTAGCCTTACTAGTTATAGAGCCTTAGCTCTCTATAGTTTCAAGAAGCCCCGTATTACAATTCTTTAACTAAAGTTTCATAAGCTATAATATTATTTATATAATTTATATGAAATCTAGAAACGCTAAATTGACAGTTGCCTTCATAAAATTTGTAAACATTGATTATATAACTATTTGGGTTGCCATATACGTTTTAATTTAGCATTATGCAAAACTTGATATTTCTTAAAAGTAAGTTCTTTTGAAAATAGTATGAATTCAGGATTTTTTTTTGGGTTTTCCACCTTTCAGGACCTTTAAGGAATTGGAATTTTTAAACACATCACATAAATCACCAGTCCCAACTTCTTTTGATATTACATTTTTGCTTATCACTGTATTTTATACAAAATAACACATGTACATTTTTAATTTCAAAACAAAACCTATAAAAATATTAAGAATATTTTTAGAATTTTTTTTCTTAACTTTTATAAAACAATCTAAAATTATTAAACGTTTTTTTGGGCTCACAATTTTAAGAAGTCTAAAACAAATCACGACAGGATAACCAAAAAATAAAACAAAGAAAATAGAAAAGAAAAAGTTTACACATCCCTTTAAAAAAAAAAAAAAAAGGGGCGAACCAATTTTTGTTTTTATTTTTGTTTTTGTTTTTTTTTTAATAAAATAAATATACAATTTTAGTTTTATATAATATGGGTACGATAGGGTTTTTTATGAGTTTGCTTATTGAGCTGTTAAAATTGTGTACAAACTATTTTTTTTTTCTTCTTATTTGTATATTATAAGTTTACAATCGAGCTCTTATATTAAAATATATGAATATATGTACACACTACACATAATATATGTATATATAACCTCATATATTCATTTTTCTTTGGTTAAACAGAAGAAAACAAAAAAAAAAACAAAATAAAAACAACAAATGACGGACACAAATTGTGCGATAAATTTTCTAAAAAAAAACCCCCAAATTTAAACATTTTAGTATACAAATTGAGGATTTGTAAAGTTTACAATTCATGGGCTGTTATGCCTAGACCTTAAAGTTATTTAAAAGTTTTGTTCAATATTTTTTTCAGAATACATTTTCTTATTTATTTATATGCCATCCCCTACCACATGCAATGTCATAAAAAGTGATTCAGCCTTTCCCTTTCAAGCTTGGCAGGTATATATTATTTTTATTTGATATGGAATGGCTTGGGTTTGAATCCGAAACTCTGCGATAGAAAGGTCGACGTCGAAAGGACGTATACAACAAGTGATATGAATAAAAATGAAGTTGTTGCTTCAAATTTAAAAAGGAGCGTAGTAGGATAATTTCCTCTAAGTAAGACTTAATGTTTTGTAGCAAATGGTATCCATATGAATACAATTGTTTCAAGCTTTTAAACAATACTTGTCATAAAGATCTAGGAGAATCTTCTCTATATAATATAGTAGGAGCATATCCTCTAATAAAGACTTAATGCCCTGTATTAAATGCTTCAATCCATATGAATAAAAATGTTTTAAGCTTTAAAACGATAATTAGCATAAAGTTCTAATGCTTATATGAGGTCTTGAAGCATTTGCTTGAGAATTAACTTTAAAGCATTTCCCTTTTATTTCACTCTGAATATGAATCCAGAAATAGTATAGATTAACTGGATTAAATATTCAAACGCAAATCGATAATTTCCACTTAAAAAGTAATGAGCTAACGATCTGACAGTATTTTCTGTGAACTGATATAAAGTTCTATAGCCTCGCCTCTACTTGTACTATGTACAATACTAATTTTGCAATTGGCATCTAATATAGTTATTTTAATATTTTAAAGTTTCAAAATCAGTTTTAAGCTGCAAAGTGGCACAGTGTATATTGCTGGGTGGCAAAGTGGTTAGAGTGCCGACTTTCATGCGAAAGGCCCGGATTCGAATCACAGTGAAAGTGAAAATACTTTTCTGGTTTTCGGCTAGACTCACCTACCATTCGTCATTGGGTTCAAATTAATGACTTAGTCAATAATTAATAATTATATATCTTTAGTAAAAAACTAATACATTAATATAACAATACAAACAAAGGTGTTCGCCAGAAGTTCTAAGCAATTCTTAGAGCATGTAAATAATAAATAAATAATAAAAGTGGGGTGAAACCTTGTACTGCATAATATTTTCTATTTCATATGCGACTAATACAAAATGGTTTTCCAACTTAGTAATTAGACTGTACTTTACTCTATGCCCTGTTTCGTATTTTAATTGAACTTTTCACAAATATTTAAATTATTGTATCTTGGGAACCAATATCATCAAGATGTAATTGAGAACCAGAATCATAAAAAATTGGAATTAATTAAGAATATCCAGGAAGTCTTTTCAAAAACTGACTAAACTAGAGTACGGGATCTAGTATTCTAGTATAGTTCTTTTGTAGAAGTTCTTTTACATAATGTAATATTTTATAATCTGAAGTCGTTGAAACACCATATTATATTAATGAAGGTTAAAAGTTATTTCAAATTTCAAAATTCTTCAAATAAAAAAAATTGGACAGACGACAAAAAAACCAAATATACTAAAAAAACTTTTATTTTACAACTTCAGTACGTTTTACGAAAATCGATCTTTTTCTGACAAATTGGGTAGAATATTGTTTATTGCAGGTTTTTAGGCTGAATTTTTACGTATAAAATAAATATCAAAATATGCTTCTTAGAATTTGTTCAATAATATGTAGAACACAGGCTCCTACTTCCTAGAGGATTAAACAATTGATTCAATTTTAAGGCGAAATATTATAGAACCTTTTAGTTTGATTAAAGTTCAGCATCTTAATTTTAATCTTTTGAAAAAAATTATTTTTAGAAATCTTTTTGTTGCTGAAATTATAAAATTTTATAAGGGTATAACTTTTATCTATAGATTATTGCAAAATCGAGAGAAAGACATTCTAAATAAAAGTCACAAAACAAGGGTCCTCGGTGGTTGTGGTTTGATTCCCATACAGGTCATAAAATATTTAATTAAAAATGGAGTTATTGAAAAATAATACTTCTTTAAGAAATCCCCTTGGTGACCAAATGTAGTTTTAATATTATGTACTTAGAAATTAGAAGATAGTATTGGATGTGAGATAAACTAGATGAGTCATAAGTCGTTAATGTTGATTCGCATATGCCCGATATAAAGCAAAAAATACAAGAACTTGTCAGAATATACCAGCAAAAGATTTATTTGACAACTGAAGAGAAGTTAGAGATTCAGAATATACCAGCTCACTTAGAAAATATCGTAAAATTGTTTTAATTGAAACTCACTGATTATAACTATGTCAGAGGTGTGGTTTCTGTTGCAACATGTAATCAACATTAAGTTTCAAGTCCCTCTTCAAGATATTAACATCTTCTATATAATATTAGCTGATATTGAAAATGAAGAAAGTTTGCTGGACTATGTCAATGCAACAGTCCTATCGCAGGCAGATTACTTCAATATAAATATCTAAAACTTATTTGGCGGGTTCACATACTTGACGGTCTTTATTAGAGTAAACTAATGAAGGCCTCCTAGATTAAATTATTGATACATAATATGTATATATATAATGGAGTAAATCAATGCTGACGAACTTGTTTTCTGCGGTTTAACATTTTACATAATATTAATTTTATACAACAATATCTGTTGGATTAATGAGCCGCGAAATTCTCCGTAGATCTGCAAGGGTTATGACAAGGGTATTCACATTTGATCTTCACGCGCTTGGAAGGAAGTCACGTTTGAAAAAATCTCGGTGGACAAAATGTCGTTTTTATAAAATCTTACCAGGTTCTTAATCTAGTTTTATTTCATAAGTCAGTTTCTAATTTTTACAATTCAGATTTCTCCAAATTCAGAATCTCACATAAATATATAATATTCTGGAATAGAGACCAATCCTGAACTTAAACTCCATTCAAAAATCCCTATTTAGAAAATTAATAATATTTTGTAAAAAATAGATTTTGTAAAAACAAGATTTTGTAAAAAATAGATTTTGTCCACTGAAATTTTGTACCTGATTAAGTAGAGCAGCTTTCAATCAAGTCATAATAATTGCAAGATTTGACTGCAGTTTTTGCTGAAGAATTTGTTAAGATTTTATGTCTCTAAATTTAAATTAATAAAATGATGACTGACAAAATAATAAGATTCAGATTTTTAAATTTACAAAAATTATTTTATAATCTTTACCAATTTTAGAGTTTCTTTTAACATATTATGTCTTAAGATTAATTGTCTTATAAATTTATTATAATGGGGAACCACATAATTGAAAAACACTTTTGTTTCATTATACTCAACATAATTAAAATATTCAGACCATTTTTTGATATTTTCTCACCATAATTAAAATGTATAGTGACCTTATTTCTAATTAATAATAATTAATTTAAAACTTAGATTAAATTGTATCTTTTTTTGAAAATTTACCCACATAATTTATTAATAAATTAAAATCAGTTGAATATAAGTTTATGGTATCTATCTATACAATATTAAAAAAACAAGAGTCGTAAAATTCACCCAAAGTGTATTTTAAAAAGTATTCTATATTCCTGATTTTAATTAAAATCGAACCACGGCTTCCATCAGCTGCCTTTAAAATTTTTAGAACCACCTTAAGTATCTTCTAATATAAAAAAAACTGGGAAGTTGGAAATTAAACCATTCAAGTTATATAATAGGACAAAAACTTCTGTAAAATTTTAAAATCTTTGTCCATCTATGTGCGTCTATTTGGTAAACTAGCAAACAAGTTTTTGAATCTATAAAACTAAACTTTTTTCTACTTCACAAGAGTAAAATTTAAAATGAGGAGAAGACTGCAAAATTGATTCTTCTCTTTGTGGTGCGGTTATTATTCATATCATTTTAGCTTTTCGTCAGTATCCTATAGAAGAAAAGGTTATACGGTCGTTGGTGAAAACAAAAGTTGTTCCATTTAATCGGAAATTTGTAAATCCGAAATTTTTATAATGTGTTCATATGTGTATGGATGTGTGAATGTGTATCTTTGAACACGATATTATATAACATATTTCAATCGATTTTTATGAAATTTGATATTAATGCTTTTTTCGTCAAAGGTAATGTTAAGTTCGCATGGGCTAAATCGGACATCGGGATCGGGAGGCTCCGAAATAAAACATCAGACTTTTCGTGAAATCGCGAGTTCAAACGATCAGGATGAGTTCAAATTTGGAACATAGATGATTTCACATATTGACTTAAAATTTTGCACAAATCTTTCTCTTAGCTAACGGAATTAGCTGTATAAAGTTTTATTATATTAACCCATTTCGGCCTGACGGGCATCCAAAAAATATTTTGTTTCCGATTTGTGTCCAATTTTATAGGTTGTATTTGCAGTCCAAAAAAAAGGCTTAAAGACATTTTGGTTGCATTCGGTTAACCCATTTGGGCACAAGGACACTATAAAATTTTTGCTAATATAAGGAATGGCGTCGCAGATGCACCAAATTGAACCAGGGGAAAGGAGCCCGATATTAATCAATGAAACTTTAGAATACAAACTACAATGTGCAAGAAGAAAAGCTTATACAATTCATTTTGAATTTATTTCTACGTTTTTACTTTTATTTTAACTGCAATATTTTTAATTTTAAATTAACCATTTTTCTATCTAATCCTTTCTGTTTAATCCTTTTTATTTAATCCTCTTTTCTGATAGTTTATGTGACACTATTATTACTCAATCCATTTCTGTATATGATTTAAAATTTAAAAATCTGAAACTTGTTGTTTAAATCCAACCCATTAGATGATATGATATAGGATTCTTAGTCATAAATCCAAGCTATAAAATACACACATCTTTACTATTCTTAAAGTTTTACCAACTTTAAATATTTAAATAGAACTGGATTCTCGTAGACATTGTTATGTTAAATGTTAACCCAAATAAGTAATGGATATAATCGATTTATGACCTGGCAGAAACATTGTACTGTCATATAATAAATAGTATAAGTAATCTTTTACACTCTTATAATACATTTTATCCCATAGAAAACTTTAAAGCTAGTTTCTAAAAAAAAAAAAAAAAAAAATCAAAGTTTTTTCAGATTTTTTTTTTCGAATATCTTGAAAACCACCAAAACTCACTTAAGAAAAAGAAACTTTTACCACATACATAGTTCTTTTTCAAGTTTTATTTTGTCTCTTTTTTATGTGCAATTTTTTTTTTTTTTTTTTTTTTTATTATAAAAGTTTTTCTATTGAGAATTAAAGACTTTTTGTGAAAATTTTTCTTCTTATTTTTGTTTTTTTTATTGCTTTCAATATAAAATTCGAGTCTAAAACAATTTCTTTAAAAGAAAAACTGTGTGGGATGGAAAAATTGTGAAAAATTATAACAAAATCAATAAATTAAAGTACAAAAGCTGTAAAAGAAATATTTATAATATAAAAGAACTACAAGATCTAATAATACGAGTAACTTAAAATTAAATTATATTTTTCAAATACGTTTTTATTAAAAAAAACTGAATTTTGTGTAAAAAGAAAAATTGCATTGGTCAGAACTTTTTAATTTTTAAAATATAAAGGAAAAATTCGGTATTTTCATAAAGTTTGAATCGTTACTTTCTCTGTTTGACTGCTACACGCTACAAATTTTTGGAAAGAATGTTAATCCAATTTGCCGGTATGCTAGAAATTTGAATCTTTGAATTATAGTCAAGAACTGAATGTTGATACAGTATTAACTTCTTTTCTTGTATTTATATTTGGTATTATAAATCAAATGAATTGCAATCTTACTAGTATGATTAGGTCCCGGGATGTTTTGTTATAATTATATTTTTATTAAAATCTAATATTACTTAATAAATTAAGTGTAAGCCCTCGGCTACTGAGGCCCATTATGGGCTTACTTATAATATTAGCATATGTCCTTATAAAACTCTTTGGTTTCCATATCAAACCACCTAAAACCAATAACAAAAAGTCAAACGTACCAACATTCTAGTCAATGTAAAATCTTCACAGATGCAAGCCTAACCACCGAAGGTGTAGCTTTAGCCATAGTAAATGAAAACGAAGTCTTAGTTAAAAAACTCCTACCTTTGGATTTTGAAATATTCAATGCTGAGGCAATTTCGGTGAAGCAGTCCCTTTTTCCCACGCTAACGTTAATCAATCAAGTGTTTTTTTCTCAGACAGTTTAAGGGCCCTTAAAGCAAAAAAAAACAATTATAGCCTACCTATAATTAGAACATTTAGAAGCGTTTTAGCGGTAACTGAGAAAAATATTAAGTTGATCTGAACACCAAGCCATTAGGGGATAAAAGGTAACGAAAAGACCAAGAAAGCAAAGCGAACAATAATTAGACACATGTTCCCAAACCAACATTATTTTCCAAATGAAAAAAGTAAAATAATTGTAAAATTTTTGCAAGCGCAAAATCTTATACTGGCTCACCAGCATTTCCGTAATGTCAAAACATACTTCCAGTGAAACATATGTTTCATGAATATGATATGTTTATTTTTTTTAAAAACTTAGTTTTGAATTAATAACTATTGAATAAATTTAGGATAAGTTTTTTTTTTTCAATATATATTTTTTAAATAAATAGAAATATTAATTAATATCTTGTGATAGGTAGGTTTTTTAATTCCAAACGTTTGTGTAAATTTATCAAGTATTTATAGAATTACAAAGTAAAAATTAATATTAATATTAAAAAAACCATATATTTTATCACGTTTTTAAAATGGACTAAAGAAGATATAGAATATCCACAAGCTCCACACAGATTTATAATCCTATAGGTTCGAACTCCTGATCCCATGCTGATTTTCCTTAAAACCGTGGAATGCCAATTTTTAATTGCTACAGAAATTGAAAAGACTTTTTAATTTAAAAACTAAAATTGCTTTAAACAGAGTTTAGGGAATAGTTGCCGTTGAAAACATATACAACACTAGCAATTAATTGAAAATCTGAGAAAGTATTTCCGAATATTTTTAGTCCGAATATTTCTTATATTGCCTTTCATAATGAAGAGAAATGACAGTTAAAATTTACATTTTTAATATCGATGTTGTTAGAAATTTTGCTGGTTAATTTAATTTATTTCTTGGCCGAGGAGCTTCATACAACTACCCTGAATGTCTTTTTATATTTTGTACTCATATAAATATACTATCAAACATTACATATCTCGAAGCAATTATAAAGCAATTTTTTTAAAACGATTCTACTAGGATTATTCTATCAATTTTTTAACAAATTTATCAGATATTAATTTATTGGCATTATTCGCCAGAAACCACCCACCCTCAACTCCACCGTCAAAGAGCAACACGTAAAGGTCAATTAAAAATAAGGAGCTTCACGCATACAAAATTTTAAGTTAATCGGTCATCACGTTTCTAATTTAGAATAAAGTAAGAAAAACGTGTAAAAAGCTATTGTGCCAGTTTCTTTTTGGCTAAAGCAGTACTTGGCAAAATTGGATACGTAATTTGCTTCCAGGCCGACATTTGTTAACAAATTTCAAGTATGTTAAAATAGTCAACTCCATTGTTAAAAAGCTTCACGTACACAAAATTTGAAGTCAATCGATCACACCGTTTTTAATTTAGAGCAAAGTCACCAAAAAATTTTTGGGTTAAAACGCAATTTGTTAACGGAACACGAAATAAAATTTTCAAATTTTCTAAATGTGATGCTCCTTGAGAACTGAGCTGACACTTCTAACAGATTCGGAATTTGTTAAACCGTGTCGTCCCGAAATTCGAAAAAAAATTTTGGAACCAAATTTCGTCCAATTTTCCGAAGTACTGCTTTAATATATATAAAAATAAAAGTTTGTTTATTTGTTTGTTTGTTAATTGTTTGTTCATTGTTTGTATGTAGCGAATAGACTCGTAAACTGCTCAGCCGATTATCATGAAAATTTTTTATATAGAGATTTTTTGGATACGGAAATAAATCCGGGACTTTTGCTCTATCGGACCACCAAAAAAAGACAATATATAAAAGGACGTTCATTAATACAAATATGAAGTAAATTGTAACATAATATCTGAAGTAAATTGCAAAGTAACCCCAAGGTCTAATATTCAATAAGCAGTTTCATAGATACATAGATACATTTTTATAGAAACAATACTAAGAATTTAAAACTTCAGCTTTAAATGAAACACAAATATCTTAACTTTTTTATAATAATTGCCTTAAATAAAATTTAAGATAAACTTAAGCTTCAAGATATAAAAAAAGAATTGGTTTTTAACCTTAATTCTTAACCTTTGATTAACATACAAATTTTATGAAAAATAAGAAAACTCTTTTCTTGAAATTTTTTTCTTTCAATAAAAGTTGTAAGTTAACACGCACATTTTACTCTTATTTTATTTGAATTAAAATACTATAACTAATTAACGTATACAACGAACATAAAGTTCAGATTCAGGTATTCAATTTCCAAGAAAAAAGTTTGTTTGTTTTAATATTCAAAGAAATTTTCATAAAAAATTATAATAAAAGTACATAAAAAGTGTAGTAAAGTTGTTGATGCCTTTTATATTAAAGAATTTTTTTTTATAAAGTAATCAACCATAGAAAATTAATAAAATTGTTTCATATTTTTTTTCATATTAACTCGCTTTAATACGCAAAATTTGAAAATAATAATAATATTAAAGAGCTAAAGTTTAAGAATTTAAAGATTCTTTCGTAAAAACTACATTACCATTTAATTTGGATTTTATATTTCAGTCGAAGAATCACAGAATTACCAAGTTTACTCAAGGTATCATAAAGAAATTGAACTGGACAATATAATTTCTAATACTCTAAAATATCTAAGTACTTCATATTTCTATACCGAAGTACTTAATGGAATGCCTCAACTTAAAAAGTACTTCCCACAAAAATACTTTAGTATCTAGTTAAAAATTACTTTAATACCCCAACAAAAATTGAAGTACTAAAAAAGTTCTTAAGTCCCACGAAAAATTCTTAAAAACCTTATAAGTACTTAAGAACTACAAAAAACACAGAAGTGCAACAAAAATTGAAGTACTTAAAAAGATCTTAAGTACCACGCAAAAATCTTAAAAACCTGGTAAGTACTTAAGAGCCACGACAAACAGAAGTATGAAAAATAATTTCAAAAGTACTGGAACTCAAAGTTTAAGTACTCTCTTGAAATTATCAAGTATTTTATTTATATTTTGTTACTGATACTTTAGATTTGTGAAACAATCAAATTTGAGATAATAGTGGTACATATAAAAAATGTATTATTTCATTTATATTAAAAACTAGTAATGGTAATGCTAATTATAATGGTAATACCAATAATACATGTACTTTAATTTTGGGAGTAAGAATTGAAATAAAGTATACTTTAAAATAACAATAAATCGTTTAAAATAATTTTTTCAATGTCATTAAGCAAGGAGTCTTGCAGACTAGCATATTATAACATTAATTTTAATTTTTTATTTCTGACACTTAACTTAGGAACCCTATGCATCAACTTGAAGACTTTATGTATTTCTATTATTTTATTTTTCTACTATTTCATTCCAGGATATTTCTTGTCAACTTAATTCATCCACCACCGTTCTTCTACATGTTTTTCTGAGTCTATCTCTTATCTTGGATTATCCCAGTTTGGAACCATTTTTGTTATGCATGCTGCAGTTTTTCTTAGCGTGTTGACATTTCATTTCCATTCCCTTCTACAGATTTACTAAGCTTTTGGCTCTTCATTTGTAAGCGCCCACAAGTTTGCATTTCTTATTGTGTTCGGCCGGAATATTTATCATTTTACTCTGAAATATTTATCTATGAAGACTTATAATTAATTTTCATAATACATTCTATTAAATCATATTATTATAAATAAATAGGTTCAAAATCAAAATATTCTTATTTTCATAATAATTTTAGGGAATTACCTTCACTTTTAAGCTGAATCAATGTTGCCTCCGTTGAAGTTCAATTATATACTTCTGTCGTCTTGTTGAAATTATCTGTTTTGTTTTGCGTGCTAACTGTTCACTGTTATAGGGTAAACAGGCTTACTATACATGTGCATGTTGGAACAGGGTAAAGTATTACAATCATATTATTAGAATTAACCAAATAAATTTTATATACAATTTACATGAGATAGTATTACGCCTTGTAACATGTAGAAATGTAAAAGTTTTTCCACTTTAACTGGAATTTAAGGCCGGGCCTTTGGAAGGAATGGTAGGCACTCAGCTGACAAGCTTACTCTGTACACGTAATTGATACTCCTTCTCTGAATCTACATTGGACTGTTCTTCCTAATTTTAAATAGCTAAAACTCAAAAAAATATCAGGTCTATCCATATAATATTAATTTTTTTATTTTATCTAAAATTTTTATTAAAAAAAAAACCTCCTCCTTTTTCCAAAATTCAAACAGACCAACAACCCATTTCATTAAAAAAAAACAAACAATGATACATTTAAATGTCAAAGTCAAAAATTGAAAAAAAAAAATCAAAATATATAAAAATCAATGACACTTAAAATGACACTTACATATATGCTTTTTGTATCCTTTTTCCATTCCATTCCAGTCCTTTATTTAAACAACACTTGAATTTCAACATTCCGCAAATTTTTTTCAAATTGTATTTTACTCTTATATATGTACACACATACATACATCCAAGTAAACTTTTGGAGCAGCACTTAATTAATTTACCATAAAAATTTATTTCACTTGAAATTTATTTCGTTTTATTGTAAAAAATTGAATATCTAAATCTTTATAATATATTATATTAAACCACTGTTTAACTTAAGACCCTTATACATAACCTTACTTTTGAAAAAATTTTTAGGCAAAATCAAATAAACATAAAATCAACTATCTTTAGACTTCTTAATATAATGCCAATATATTTTAAATTCCAATACAATAAGGGAATTCCCAAAAAAAATAAAATTCCAAACTTCTATATATTAACATATAAAATTGTTAACTTTTCTACAACAACGCCAACAACAACAGCAACAACAAAAACTACAACAAAAATTTCAATGTGGAAAAAAAAAAGTTGAGAATCTGAAGCTATTTAAAATTTAAAATCTGTATTTCTGTTTTATTTACACTTTTGTGATGGCTTTATCATCATCATGATGATAATTTAAAAAAAAAGTCGAAACGAAACGAGGTCAGAGGGCGCAATATCAACGCACACACAAACAAATAAGCAAACAAAAAACACTGTTTTGGGACTTTTTCTAACAACAACAAAAAAATGAAAAGCAAATTTTCAAACGATTTATGTAAATTAAGGAAAATTGTTTTTAGATTTAATTCCTAAGAGAGTTTTTCCAATTTTTTTTTTTTTTTCTTGTGTTGAATTAAAAAATCGTTGAATATGTTGTAAAATACAGTAAAGGAAGCGAAACGTTAACGACAACAACCAGCAACTTAATCAACTTGAAATATTCAACCAATTTAAAGTGTTATATTAAATGAGAAAAAAAATATAAAAAATAAAAAAAAAATAAAGGATAAGCACTTTTTCTCAAGTACAATTTAATAATAAAATAGAGTAACCAGCATTCATTGAAATTGTTAACACGATATTGCTGTTTTGTTTAGTACATTAGGAACTATTGTTATTGAATAGAATAATAAAATATCAAAATGTTTGATTTTTAATTAAAAG
The DNA here is from genome assembly GCA_963082915.1 of Dolichopus griseipennis. Lineage (NCBI taxonomy): Eukaryota > Metazoa > Arthropoda > Insecta > Diptera > Dolichopodidae > Dolichopus > Dolichopus griseipennis. Next base: position 314,260,664 of record OY720441.1, on the reverse strand, counting down.
TAGCTCTTTTACTCGTGGCGGTGACTTAATCCATATACCGAAATCCAGAAATAAAAAAACTGTAAATTCAAAATTCAAAATGGTAACAAGATTCCAAAATGCGTATTAAAAGAAATATATTACCATTAATAGTAATATATTGCCCTTTTTCGAGATATTCTAACATCAGTCTGTTAGCTCTTGTGGATTTTTGTTTTTGATTTAGTCACCAACCCCTTTTACCCACCTTACAAATTTTTAAGTTTCCCAATATGGAGTTTTCTAAATTAAATATTTTAGTTTTGGGTAGAAATTAATTTTAGAAGTTTTTCTAGAACTTTAATTATAACAACCATTTAACTTTTATCATAATTTAATACTTATGACATTAACAAATTTATAGGAGCCTCATCATTTTTCGGGATGTAAAAAGCTTGACTTCTAATCTGGTTAAAAAAAGGCTTCAAAATAATACATACTTTTACTAATAACACTGTAGGTCTTATAAATTTTTAAATGGCACTGATCCGAGCAATTTTTAATGGCGCTATGGCGCTGGTTCCCAAGATAAGAGCTATTTTTATTTTTAGTAACTTGTTTTACGCGTACGATTGTATACAACTTCTTGTTATACCCGTATGACTATATAGTCAAAGGGTATAATAAATTTGCCATTACGTTTGTGACGCAGAGAAGGAGGGGGGGTAGATATAGACTCAAGTGTATGGATCGGATCAGAATCGAAAAATAACTCGATTTAGCTATGTATGTCCGTCCGTCTGTCCGTCTGTTCGTCCGTCCGCACGATAACTCAAAAACTAAAGGAGCTAGGATCTTGAAATTTTCGTAAATTCGTTTTTTTGCAATAGCCGCCATCGCTATTTAAACCCAGCCATTTTGGTTCTTGGGTTCGGGTAGCTGCCATACAACTTCTTTTTTTATATGAGTATTTCTCTGTACCTATTACAGCCGCGTGTCTGAAATTTTGCCAAAAGTAGTTAAGTTTTGTGGCCAAGGTTTCTGCAAAATTTGGTAGGTCTACTGCAGTGGGTTCGAGTAGCTGCCATACAACTTATTATTTTATATGAGCATTACTCTATACCTATTGAAGTTGGATGTCTGAAATTTTGCCAAAAACAGTTTAGTGTAATGGCCAAAATTACTGCAAACTTTGGTTGGTCTACTGCAGAGGGTTCGAGTAGCTGCCATACAACTCCTTCTTTTATATCAGCATTACACTACATCTAATAAAGCTGGTATGTTTGAAATTATAATGTTTATATAACTGTCATACGGGTATCCCAGAGTTGACACAGTCTACTCTACCACACTCTTCCTCGTTTTAAATTAAAATAACTCTATACTTGTGGTGTTTGAAATTGTACGAAAACCTTAGGATCCGGATCGGGTATACTAAAGTTAACATAGAGATATTGTTATAGCTTGTGTAAGTAGTGAAACAGAATAAAGTGATGTTTGGCAGATTAAATGCGCTGTATTTAAACTCATTTAATTCTTCGTTAAAAAAAGGTTCAGTTTGTCAAATAAATGTTTTCATTAAGATAAAGTGTGTACCAATTTTGAACAGCCTCTATTGCAGGTACGCATATTTTACGTTAGGGAGATTAGTGCAAAGATTTAATTTTTAACAATTTCAATTATTTCAAAAAATGAATTACTTTATTGAATTACTTAATAACACTGTAAAAGTCTTCAACTGAATCCCACTTCAGAAGAACCATTTGGTTTTTTTTTTTTTTTCCTAAGCGAGAAAAAGCTTCAAAAGGCACCTGAAATACTAATCCCCCCGGTAGTGTGAGATTTCTCCTCACTAAAACATCCTCCCCTGTAGCCAAAATAATGGAATAAGCACCCTAGCTGCTTGCGCATTATAATGCCTGAAAAGTAGCGACTAGACATAAATATAAATGACTATTAACCCAAAAGGTATAAGTTGTTTTCCTGAATTTCAGAGTTCTTGTTCTAAAAAGCTCTACTGTATATGTATGGGATTGAGCTGTTAACCATGTGTTACGGCGGTAGGGTTTAATTTTTTGCATAATATTTTTAATTTCTTCAGAAATATTACCTAGTAGATATTTATAAAATAGACAACCACCTCCTACATTACGGCGGTGACTTAAAGACGTTAAGTCTTTTGTTGAAGTTAGTATAATTGATAATACAAACAGCTCCCTTTTGTAGCTTATCCAAATATTGCAGAGTGCTACAGTAAATATTTGCTATGATGAAAGCAATATGAAAGACCTGTGAACTATTAATAAAATTTAGAATGTTTAAGATAATACCTGACGTCTTCAGAATGCAATACTTCGTTATGATTCCTTTTATTAGTTAATGAAATATCTTAAAATTTTTATGTCCCTTCTTATATATTTACTCTACATGGTCACGTAAATAAAAGTAATATTTTCTTATTTTTAATCAGAATACTCGTAAATTTTCTTTATTGATATCCTTCTGAAGGGGTAATGAAGTCTAATATGCTAAATAAATTGTTTGAAATTACGCACACTTCAAGTACAAAAAAAAAAACAAGCACAAAAAAATAATTTTAAATAAAGAAAGTAAGAGAATTGGAATTAATATAATATTGGAATTTAGAAAATTCTTTTGGAAATAGTTTCTAAAGAAAATTGTCCAAGCGTTTCGAAATTGTTTTGTATTTCCGTTTGTTTTTTTTGTATTTTAAAATAAAAAACAATTACGCTACTCATCAATTCATTGATTTGTTTGTTCGTAGTTTTTTGTTATTTTGGATTCCTTTTAATATTAGTGATGATTAATGTTAATTTTATTAAAAGAAACTTAAGTTTTTTTTTTTTCATTATTCATTCACTAATAGCTGCCATGAAGTTTTCTGTTTAGTAATTTGCATTTAGATTAGATCATTGACAGTCAAATTTTCGTATTGTTTTAGAAAATTTTCATATTTTTCAATTTAAATAATTTAATTAACATATTGCTGATTTAATTCGCCTTTTTTTGTAGTTAGTTGTTCTTGTATTTTAATTAAAAATATTATTAAGAAAATGTCAATGGTGTAATAATTTGATATTTAGGTTTGTCGACCCTGGTCATTTTAGGTTTCAAGTCCTTGTCTCTTTTAATATATACAAACTAAACTTGTTCAAGTAATTTAAATAGAGTGGAAAAGGTTTCAAAAACATTTATCAAAGTTATTAAGGCTTAAAGCCTTCTGAAAACATATTTGGGGTTCTGATTCACAACCACTTCCAAAATTTGGTTCTAGGACGAATTTTTCAGTGGTCTAATACAATTTTTTTACAGACTGTATTACTAAGTGGTTTGAGTTCCGACCTTTTCGTTCGTTTCAAATCCCACTAAAAGCAAAAACTTTTGTCCAGTAATTAGAGTTTTGACCCTTCATTCGGGAGACCTGGGTTGCGCACAAAAACAAAAAAACGAAAAAAACTTTTATCTAGTTGTAAGAGATCGGACTTTTCATTCAGGCTGTGCTTTTCGTTCATCCCAGAAAACCGGGAGAGTGGTTTTGCACAAATACGAAAGAAAACTTGTAGCTAGTTCTAAGAATTCCGACAGGCGGTCCGGGTTCGAATCCAAGTAAAAGTGCCAAAAAAATTAGATCTGCTTTTCGATTCGACTCGGTTAGCATTCGCCATTGCATGAATTGCATAACCAATAATTAATAATTATATATCTTTAAAAGAAAGTGAATTAGTACAACAGTATAATCTAATACAAAATATGTACAAATAATTTAATTGAATAATATAATTCGCAGGTGCAGAAATACCTTAAAATTCAAAAATAGAATTATTAGCAATTCAAATTGTATTTATTTAAAATCTAAGACGTTTCTACATGCTGTAAGGCCAATAAGTATCTCAAGTTTAAATTATTATTGAAATTTTTTGGAATCATTCTAAAACTAATATATTAAGTGTGACACCCCAGCATTCCAACATGCACCGATGGAACAGATAGGCTTATTAACCTAAGAATTGAATAGTTAGCACTTACACAAAAAAAACTAACTAAAATAAACCAAAACTACAGATTCAACAAAACTTACTCAAGAACTTTTTCTAACCCAAATAAAGAAAGAAACTTTATACTCAATTTTTTTGTAGTCTTGTATAGAAAAAGTGTATAGACAAATTCTAAGAATTTAATTTTAATTTTACATTCCAAAAACATTTTTAAATCCAACACTTACATTGAAAATCAATTAAATTTTAAATTACAACTTAAGATCCTACCTATTCAAAACAAAACTTTAATATATATATATGTATATAATAAATATATATATATACAATATAAACTTATATTGAATTTAAATCGACCCGTTTAGAGAATATATAAATTGCAGAAAACAAAAAAAAAATCTAGAATTATATTCTAAGAAATATTCAATTTTTATTTGTTGTTTTCAATTTTAAGAGTATGACATATTTTTTTCATTGTTTTTTTGTTTTTGTTTTTTTTTTTTTGAAGTTTTATGACTTGTTGTATTGAAAGAGAATTTTAAAACTCAACTTTACTAAAAGAATTTAACAATGAAAAAATTTTACAACAATATATGTAGAGATATTATATTCCAGCTATCATTTATATTCATCATATAAAATAAAACAAAAGTATGTCCCTTTTTTATTTTCCAAACATTTACTTCAGTTTCAAATAATGTACGTATATATAAAAATATTTAATATAGTATAATTGTAGGTTTATATAGAGACTCTCCTACACATACACTAACAAACAAAATTTAATATACAATTGTTTAATTTAATTAATAATATTATAAATATACATATTATATGGAACAGCATTCAACATTTAGTAGCATTGTTTTTTTTTTTACACGCTAGTCAAACTCTAGTAACGAAGTACTTTATACATATAACTAAACAAATAGATATGTAGGCTTGGCAATGGGTATGTAGGCTTGGCAAAGAGGAGAGTTTGGTGGTAGATTCCAAACGAACTTATTTAGGTTCTTTTTAAAACGTTGCAAATTGTATAATGGTCTATTTCTACCAGAGGGGAACACATTGGATGGAAGCATGTTCCATATTCCAGCAGTTCTAACAATAAATGAGTTTCCATAATCAGTTTTGAGCCACCTATGGTTTCCACTGTGTAAAAATGAACACTTGAGGCCTCTCTGATGTTGGGAGGCTTTATTGATTTTAATTCAATAAAGCGTGTGTCGATACCTACAAGATATTTATAAAAGAGAGTTAAACGTAATTCCAATATTACGTGGAGTGCTAAGAGAAGTGAAAAGGAAGGGTCGTCAATTAGGCGTAAGGCGCGATTTTGGATTTTGTCCAGGTAACTTAGTGAAGTTTAAGAAGCCCCAGCCCAGTTTTAAATAAATTTTTATTTAAAAGCTTTCACCCGTTTACTAATTGGTAGTATCGAAAGTCCTCCTATACATGACCAATCCTCCATTTACAAAGTTTATCATAAAAATCATCAGAATTTTATAATTTAACAAAGCATTTTGACTAAAAAAATTTAAATAGAAAGCAATGGTACCGGGTTGACCACAGCCAATACAAATAAAACAAATTTATGAAGAACACATCAGAATTAAAATCAATGGAACCTTCGGTAATTAAATTTTTTTTTAATTAATTGTTAAATTTTTAACTTTTAAAGCAAATAAGCATTGCTAGTACCATAGTTTTACGCTGTTACAGAACAGAAATTCAAGTAATGGAAAAGGTATAATGGAAATAATCCAAGAATATAAACTTTTTAGGTTTTTAGAATGTGTACACATAGAATTTGTTTTGTCCTAGCAAAAATTGTTTCATTTTTTCAGAAACGCATAATTTCGGAATTTTCTTTGTGTGTCTTCGTGTGTGTATGTCTATGTGTTCCTGTGAGGAAATTCCACCAGATTATGATGAAATTTGGTATGAATGCTTTCTTCGTCAATAGTAAGGTTAATTTCGTTGATGGGCCAAAACGGACCATGACATCGGAAGGCTCCCATACAAAAACACTAGACTTTTCAAGAAATCTCGAATTTTAATCGTCGTAATCAGTTTAATTTTGGATAGTTAAATTTGGATTATACTATTAGTGGTTACCCATGACAAGTAGTTTTCATAAATTGATTCTAGTATTATGGAGTTCATAGATTCTAGGATATCAGGAATGTCAAGTTCTAATAATTTACGGAGTCAAGTTCTAATAATTCATCAACATTTCAATCGAATGAATAATTGTAATGAAGTATGGTATGATGGCATCTTCTTTTATTACAATGAAGAACGACTTCCCAGATCAAATTAAACCATGAAATCGGAAGGGCTCCCATATAAAATAACCATATTTTACAAGAAATATTACTAGAATTTACCGACAAACCCCATTTTACAAGAAAATACATCTTTAACTTTATTAACCTCGAATATATAATTGAGTATTTAATCTGGCTGGTAACTGTACACAATATATTTTATAGAATAATATACTTAATCAGTTTTGAAAGCTATATTATTATATGCCTGTATATTGTAAATGTAGAGTAAATCAAGCAACCATATATGACTATACCATTTATATTATAGAAGAACATTCCCTCGAGGAAAACTTATTTTCTTTTTTGTTCTCATCATTTTTTTTTTTTGTTTTTTTTTTATTTTTTTTTTAATAATAAAAAAAAAAACACAAAATAGAATCAAATGAAAATATTATTGGAAATCCTCGAAGATTTAATGTGAGTGTAGGATTTCAATAGGGAGTTTAGTCTCAAGTTTTTTTTTTTATTTTTCTGCTTTTTTGTTTATATTTTTTATTTTTTTTCTTTTTTTTTTGTTTATGTATATGTGTTTGTTGTTTCCTTAGAGATTTATATCCCAAAAAGGTTATCATTTGAGGAATTGTTTTTATTCTATAAAATCAATAATAGGACACATAACTTTAGATGGTTCATATTTTTTGTAGAAATAAATAAAAATCAAGAAAAGTCTTCTAAATCTTACATATGATTGAAAGATATAGGGTATTTATTATATCTATATATATATAGAGGTATATCATATTGGACTGTGTACTTGCATACTTATATGTTCATTTTATTGAATTTATAAATTCGTACGATTCATACGTAAAGGAATTAAAGAAAAAAGAAAACATAAAATTCATATGAAATTCAACAGATTTTCCATGAAAAATTATTTTCAAATTTTTTTTTTTTTTTTTTTACTTTAATCGTTTCTGTCCATTTTTTTGTTGGTATAAGATAGGAAACTCATAAAAAAATTATAACACAGAACACCTTTGTAAAGGTAAAAAAAAAAAAAAAAAAAAAAAAAAAAAAATATATATTATGAAGTTAAAAAAGAAAATTTATGAACTTTTATAGTAGATATTTTAGAGCGGGATCACATTCCTCATTGTTAAAATCTACCTAGGACAAAATCACACCAATCCTTCTTTTATATTGGATTATAAAATCTTTCAAGGAAACAATCTTGCAAATCCGATTGATGTCGCAGCTGTTAAGGACGTCAGTCTCTCCTTTTGTATCTATCCTATCTAGGATGAGGTTTAAAGTTCGATTCAAAGTCTTTTGCGAAATATGTCAATAGACGTGTATACGAGATTCTGATGAATGTCAATGGACGTGTATGCAAGATTCAGAAAAATGTCAATAGACGTGTATGGGAGATTCTGATGAATGTCAATGGACGTGTATGCAAGATTCGGAAAAATGTAAATAGACGTGTATGCAAGATTCTGAAATACGAAGAGTTTTAGGGTTGAATATAAAATCAGGATTTCAATCATTTGTTTAGCTTTTACATATTTGTGAGGCAGCCCCCACATTTTTATGTTATTAATATATTTTATAAAAAATTTATCCTACTAGATCTTATAAAACAAGATTGGCATAGTATTTTGTTTCCGACACTTTGTCCTACAAGATTTTGGCGTATAAAATAATGATATTAACCCTAGATATTAAAGAATTTTTTTATTTTTTTTGTTTTAAATTTCCTAAAAAAATTGAGCATCAACATTTTTTTGTGTCAGATTAAATCTGATTTTACTTTTTTTTATATTGACAGAAGTTCGTAAGAAGTGTAGCTCATGTTTTTTTTTTCATTTTATTTTGTTGAAAGTGAATGACACCGCATTGAAAAGGTGATTCATAACTTTTTTTTTTTGTGTGAGTATCTACTAAATACATCACTAAGTACTTCTTATGTTCTTAAATGTATACAATATTAAGAAGATGGAAGGTATATGTTTTCATTGATTTAAAAAATTCGGAGCTTTAAAGAGTGTATGAATACAGAAAAAAAAAACTAAAACTTACATTGTTTTATATTCATTTAAAAAAAGATTTAATGGAAAATCTGTACTGAATAAAATTTCGTAATCTGTAACTTTAATATGTAGTTATAAAAATTTAAGGGATTTTATGCGGAAGATTGTTTTTCTACAAGAAGTACAACGGCTTCTTAAAACTCGCTCCTTATTAAATCGTTCTGCTTTTATTAAGTAAATATTTTAACCAAAAGGTTTTTAAAGGGTAATATTGTACAGAATTATATTTTTTTGAATTTTAGAGCTTCAGAATAACATAATTAATTTCTACAGTTTTATTTTGCTAATTCATTCAAGAATTTTTATATCCGAATATTAAACACAATTCAATTTCTTAATTCGAAGAAAAATTTTTCAGAATATCCTAAAATTATAGGACAAAGAACTGTCTGAAAATAATCTTAATGATAGTAGATAGTAAACCAGTCAAGGTTGGCTTTATTCCTTTACTAGTTTCTTTTGGCTTCCAGACTCAAAATGCAATAGCGTGTATCCCTTTTTAGGAAAATTTTTAAATGAGTACTAATGAATTATTTAAAACTTATATTGAAATCCAAATTCAATTTCAATTTGGTAGTAGCCAAATCTTAACTAATAAAAGGTTCAACAGCACCGAATAGAAAATGATTACTTATAATATGATTATTTTCTGATTTGTGAATTGTGATTTACATTGTAATTCACAAAAATTTTTACAAAATATAACGTTTGTCTGTAAATCCTAAAAAATTAACCAAATATTCTTTAAACTCTAATAAAAATATAAGTTTATTATGAAAATCTTTTATGTAATGATTTGGAATTTGGACTTACTGGTATTTTATAATATTGCTTGTGATATTACTATTCCAAGTAACAATTCTTAGAGCTATGCACAGTATATATAATAAAAAGTTATATGACAGCTACTCGAACCCACTGCAGTAGTCCAACCAAATTTTGCAGTAACTTTGGCCATTACACTTAGCTGCTTTTGGCAAAATTTCTGACTCTCAGATTTAATAAGAGGAGAGTAATGCTCATATAAAAAAAGGAATTGTATGGCAGGTCCTCGAACCCGTGGACCAAATTGGCTGGATTTGAATAGCGATGATGGCTATTGCATAAAAACGAATTTGTGAAAATTTCAAAATCCTAGCTCCCTTATTTCATAAGTTATCGTGGAGACAGACAAACATGCATAGTTAAATTGATTTATTTTGCGATCCATAGACTTAATCTATATCTATCCCCCTTCTTCTGTGTGTCAAAAACGTAATGGCAAATTTAGTAGACCCTTTTGACTAATACTCATACGTTTATAAAGAAGTTGTACAGCAGCTACTCGAATTTGCTGAACCAACTCGCTGGATTGCAATAGCCCATAACAGCTATTGCATAAAAACGAATTTGTGAAAATTTCAAATCTTGCAACTTCATTTTTTGAATTATAAAACAAGGAACGAACGAACAGACATACATAGCAAATTCGATTTTCTTTTCGATTCTATATCTATTCATCTTGAGTCTATATCTATTCATCCTCTTTGTCTGCGTCACTAACGTAATAGAAATTTAGTATACATTTTTGACCTATGGTCATGTCCTACAAGAGCTATACACTTAGTAGAAAAACAAAATAGAACTGAAAGTAAGAAAGGAAATGAACGCTGTAAGCTACACTTTTGTTGCTATAAGAGCTCTATAAGAGTTCCAAGAGTCCATACAGCAACAAAACTTAAAATGAATAGCTCTAAAAATGAGCTTCAATAACAGCACAAAAGCTTTTAAGAGCTGAAATTGTTACTTGGTTATATTCTGACATACATTTACAAGTTTACAAGATAAAACACCTTGACATACAAAAGAGAAGTTAACTGATCCACTTTCCAAAGAAAAAGTAAACAAAAACTTTAATGATCAAATTTAATTATTAACTTTTAAACTTTTAAATTTTCCCTTTTTTTTACAACTTTCAGTTATAACAACTAAATAGTAACTTTTTTTATTAACTTAAAGGTATGGATATACACATTATGTGGTTACACAAATTTAACATGTTGTAAGTTAGAAATCTCTTACAATTTAACTAAATAACTTTATTTTATATTGTCATAAAGTGAAATGGAAGGTATTTTTCTTTTTCCAGCATACAATCCATACAGGTACCTACAGCAGAACCAATGTCATGAAAAACTTTAACTCATCTGTTAAAAAGTAAATATTTCTATCAAACCATAGTATTCAAATCTGCTATATCCACAATAAGCAAAATATTTATTAAAATTAACTATATATGAATATAGAAATAAAGACATTAAAAACAAGCAATCAAAATAATCAAGGGTTTGTGATAAAGCACATTTCCGAAATTAAATTAACTTTCGAAATAAATAATTGAGTAAAGAACATATATTGAGAAATGAATTCATAATAACTTGAAGCGGCCCACTCACACGCAATATTATTGTTCAATATATTTTACAATAATTTTTAATGTTCATCCGTACAGAACACAGTACTATGGCACAATATTAATTTATAGTAAAATAATTTAGTTGAAACAAAAATGTTGATCAATACAGACTTTGCTTGTATAGAAACTAAGTGCTTAAAAAAAAGGAAACAAAAACTAGTAATTAAAGAACATTAAAGCTATGCAACTGACACAAACCTGCACTTTAAACCATGTCAAGAACATTAAGTAAACAGGACAGAACTATTTTTTACCAAATTTCCATTTTTTTACTTTATTAATTTCAAAGATATGCTTTAAGTGTTTCGAAATGTGCAGGAAGAACCCGAACCTTACTTAAATTAATTTAAATTAGAGGACATTAAGGAAAAACAAAGAAACATCCTTGTACCAAATTTAAATGATTTATCTTTATAGGCCTCGGAGATATGACTGTTTGCTCTCGGTTCGCTCGGAAGGTATGTTCGTTTTTATAGATATGCTTATTAGTTCTTAAGAGGCTAATGATAGGTACCCAAACCACCTGAGACAGACCTACTTTGTATTAAATTTTAGATTTCTAGCGTTATACGTTTAAACTTCAACTGAAAGAATATTGCACAATATTTTACACAGATTACATTATTTCATATTGTACAATTATTGAGTAAAATATAAAATTTTTAATTTTGTCAATATATTGCACAATGTGTACAATGTGCCAAATACTACACATATATGATCAGTTTTATTGTGTGTGAATGGGCAGCTTTAGAAACTTATTTATTACAATTTTATTAATATGTAAAAATTCAAGAAAATATATTTGACTTTTGATATTTGACACCCTAGGTCTCTGACACGCGAGCGGCGGCGGAGAGAGCGAGCGGCGGTCGATATTTCTGCGAGCAATTAGCTTGATAATTTTTCGTCCGCTTATCGATTTTTTGTAGAGCCATTTGTTTGAAAACCAATTTGTTGGAACTTTTTTAAGAAATCCTCGCCCAGTTTCTGCATGTTCGAGGCCTTAGAAGTCCTGAATGTTGGGCGAAAATAAAAATATTTTCTGAAATAACTCACTTTTGTGACTCTTTAATGACTGTTTACAAAGTACTAACTCCTAATAAAGTTTAAAATTTTTAACTCAAACCGATTACCATAAGATATAAGACATCAATTTTTTTTTATAACGGTAAAATTTTTATAACAGTAAATTAAATATCGTATGTTCATTTTACATAAGTTTATATTATAAAGCAGCTCAGCTCATAGTCCTGCTCAGCCGATTTTCATGAAACTAATTATATAAAGTTTTTTTGGGTGCGAGTAGGAGTGTTATTTGCCTAGCTATTTTCCTCTAAGCTATTTTTCCAAGATAGACAGACAGAGTCCAACTGATTGTCACTTTTTATCAAAATTAATAATTAAAAATAAAATATATAAAAAAATAATAAAATTCACAATACTCATGAGACACAATATACGACAAAATTAAATTATGAGAAGACAAGGAGTCAAACCATATACATAGTAAATATTATAAATATGTATATTATTTAATATAATACACATATATTAAAATAAAATCTCATGAGATTAATTCATACTCGAGGTTTTATATTATAAATGAGCATAAATTTTCATTATGTATTTACACAAAAAAATTATAAAGGAAAAAAAAAAAAATTTAATTTTAATCATAACTTAATTAATGAATTTTTTATATTGACCTTATGTACATAATGTTATAAATTCCAGTTATTTTAAAACAAATATGCTTTTAACTTTTCTTCTTTGTTTTTATTTTCCCAGAGTTATCTCATAATATAACTTTTAATGTTTACATTAACTACGCGAAAAATTTTCTCATTTTTAAAATGTTATTTACCATCCCCTCTCCGCGCAATCCCATTCCCTTCCAAACTTTTTCACTCTCAAATGTATGGCAAAAGTATATAACATACATTGGCATGTTTAATTTAAAAAACTTTATTTGCCCTACATGCAAAAAAAAAAATAAAAAAAATTTCAAACTTTTCTCTAAAAATTCATTTGTGAAAGAGGGTTTAATAAATTCTTCACAAAAGTTCACTTAAGTAAATAAAACTTTATGAAAAAGAAAAACAAAAATTTTGTTTCTGACTCATATAAATTAATATTTTTGATGGATACTTTATCTAAAACATTCATAAATTCATATAATTAAAAGAACTCTTTAGCAAAATTATTTTGAACTTTTTAATTATTGTTTACTTAGATTAGCGAACGATTAATAATTTCATATGAAAACGAGGAAGAGTGTAGTAGAGTAGACTGTGTCAACTCTGGGATACCCGTATGACCGTAACATATACATTATATCATCCGGTTAATTACTTTTGGCAAAATTTCAAACATTCAGCTTTATTAGGTGTAGAGTAATGCTCATATAAAAGAAGGAGTTGTATGGCAGCAACTAGAACCCTTTGCAGTAGACCAACCAAATTTTGCAGTAACTTTGGCCATTACACTAAACTATTTTTGGCAAAATTTTAGACACCCAGCTTCATTTGGTGTAGTGTAATCCTCATATAAAACGAGGAAGAGTGTAGTAGAGTAGACTGTGTCAACTCTGGGATACCCGTATGACCGTAACTTATACATTATATCATCCGGTTAATTACTTTTGGCAAAATTTCAAACATTCAGCTTTATTAGGTGCAGAGTAATGCTCATATAAAAGAAGGAGTTGTATGGAAGCTACTCGAACCCTTTGCAGTAGACCAACCAAATTTTGCAGTAACTTTGGCCATTACACTAAACTATTTTTGGCAAAATTTCAGACACCCAGCTTTATTTGGTGTAGTGTAATCCTCATATAAAAGAAGGAGTTGTATGGCACCTACTCGAACCCTCAGCAGTAGACCAACTAAATTTTGCAGTAACTTTGGCCATTACACTAAACTATTTTTTACAAAATTTCAGACACCCAGCTTCATCAGGTGTAGTGTAAAGCTCATATAAAAGAAGGAGTTGTATGGCAGCTACTCGAACCCTCTGCAGTAGACCAACCAAATTTTGCAGTAACTTTGGCCATTATACTAAACTACTTTTGGAAAAATTTCAGACACGCAGCTTCCATAGGTATAGATATATGCTCATATAAAATTAGAAGTTGTATGGCAGGTACTCGAACCCGTGGACCAAAATGGCTGAATTTCAAACTCGATTCCGTTTTTTGCATAAAAACGAATTTGTGAAAATTTCATAATCCTAGCTCCTTTACTTTTTGAGTTATCGTGATGACGGACGGACAGACGGACGGACGGACGGACGGACAGACGGACGGACATACATAGCTAAATCGATTTATTTTTCGATTCTGATCCGATCCATACACTTGAGTCTATATCTACCCCCCCTCCTTCTCTGCGTCACAAACGTAATGGCAAATTTATTATACCCTTGGACTATATAGTCATACGGGTATAAAAAGGAGTTGTATGGCAGCTACTCGAACCCTCAGCAGTAGACCAACTAAATTTTGCAGTAACTTTGGCCATTACACTAAACTATTTTTTGCAAAATTTCAGACACCCAGCTTCATCAGGTGTAGTGTAAAGCTCATATAAAAGAAGGAGTTGTATGGCAGCTACTCGAACCCTCTGCAGTAGACCAACCAAATTTTGCAGTAACTTTGGCCATTATACTAAACTACTTTTGGCAAAATTTCAGACACGCAGCTTCCATAGGTATAGAGTAATGCTCATATAAAATTATAAGTTGTATGGCAGGTACTCGAACCCGTGGACCAAAATGGCTGAATTTCAAACTCGATTCCGTTTTTTGCATAAAAACGAATTTGTGAAAATTTCATAATCCTAGCTCCTTTACTTTTTGAGTTATCGTGATGACGGACGGACGGACAGACGGACGGACATACATAGCTAAATCGATTTATTTTTCGATTCTGATCCGATCCATACACTTGAGTCTATATCTACCCCCCCTCCTTCTCTGCGTTACAAACGTAATGGCAAATTTATTATACCCTTGGACTATATAGTCATACGGGTATAATAATATTTAAATTCAAATTAAACTTTTCTATTGCAGGTTTCCAGACATGGACTTTATCTAGAAATAATATACAGAAATTGCAAGTCTTTGTAAATAAATGCATGAGAATAATAGGTTGTATATTTTGATCAAGATGAATTATGAACGAAGTGTTTTGGAACTCGTAGCTTCATTAGATTCACAGTTATCAGATTGAGATGTGTTGATTGTGATATGACAACTTCATAAAAAACGGTTCAAAACTTTGAAAAATTGCTTGCCATATTATATTATATATAGATTTTAATTTTAAGCCATCTAGATTTATAAGTTGCAACGAAATGCAATTTGGTTGCTATGGCAACAACACTAAGCTATGCCTCGAGAAATTTCAAATTTTGAACAAGCTTGCCATATTACTTTTCTTGTATTCTTTAAATTTAAATTTACGAGTGTAAATAATTTCGCAGATATATAAATAAAGTTCTAAAACTTGTATGCCAAATCTCAAAAATGAAGCCTTAAGATTTTGAAACTCCAAAAAAGTGCTTAATAACTTTCCTTATGTAATTTTCATCCTCACAGTGATTTGAGTTTTGAAGAAATTTGTGTTGGTTAAAAAAGTTTGCATGAAAGCATTGTGTGAATTGCAAAATTCTAGCCCTTTCAGTTTTTGAGTTATCATGAAGACGGACGGTTGATGCTGATCAAATACTTGTTCAGATCGATACCTAGCGTGTTCAGATACCTTACAAACGCAGGAGCAATTATAATATACCCCTGACCTCATTTGTATGCACGGGTGTAAATTCAGTATTGAAATTTGCTCCAGAGAGTTCTAGTAATAGCTGGGTTTGTAGTGCTGAATGTCAGGATTGTAGTGTTGAATGTGAGGATTGTAGTGCTGAATGCCAGGATTGTAATGTGGAATGTGAATGTAGTCCTGAAAAATGTATTAGAAAGATAAATTAAAACTTTGTTAAACAAATGAGTTACTGTATGAGGAAATGTGTGATTCATACTAAAACGTGGTAGAGTAGACTGTGTCAACTCTGCGATACTCGTAAGACCGTAATATAAACATTATATCATTTATAAACATTAATTACTTTTGGCAAAATTTCAAACATACAGCTTTATTAGGTGTAGTGTAATGCTCATATAAAAGAATGAGTTGTACGGTAACGACTTGAACCTTCTGCAGTAGACCAACCAAATTTTGCAGAAACTTTGGCCATAAAACTAAACTACTTTTGGCAAAATTTCAGACACGCAGCTGTAATAGGTACAGAGTAATACTTATATAAAAAAGAAGTTGTATGGCAGCTACCCGAACCCATGGACAAAATAGCTGGATTTAAAGAGCGATGATGGCTATTGCAAAAAAACTAATTTGCGAAATTTGCAAGATCCTAGCTCACTTAGTTTTTGAGTTCTCGTGCGGACGGACGGACGGACATACATAGCTAACTCGATTTATTTTTCGATTCAGATTCGATCCATACACTTGAGTCTATATCTACCCCCCATCCTTATCTGCGTCGTAATGGAAAATTTATTATACCCTTTAACTATATAGTCATACGGGTATAAAAAGCTTCCTACAATAACCCAATTTTATCCTGCAAATACATTTGGAAGATAGAATCAAGTGCAATTAAACACATTTTGTAAAAATATAACATATACACTGCATATCCAATAGTCATTTGATATACAAAGCCCTGCCCAACCTTTTTAATTATAAAGTCCAAATTTTATTGGACTGTGTTTGAACTCTTCCCATGTTAATTTCTAATTCTCAAGTTTAAATAACATTTTATTAAAACTATATTATAATCAAACATTTAATTAACTAAAAACAAGCATAATTAACTTAACCATTTATGTTACAAAAAAAAATCACCTTAAATCATTAACCACAGTCTCATAATATTAATTCTATACTATTTAACCTTTATTATTTAGTTTTCATTTAAATATAACCAATAACTACAATGTAAACAGGTAAACAGTAGTACTATAGATAGGTACTATTTTTAACCTACATGTATACATGTTTATAATATGATCTTTTAATTTTTCCAATTCATTAATTCTTACGTGTAATGGTAACCATAGAAGATTAGAAGATTATACACACCAAAATATATAAAATCAAATAAATGTTAGATATATTTGGATTGTATTATTTCGCCCCCTCCCATTTATCTAAGCGATAACATCACCTTTTAATTTTGTTTTATTTTGCACCAATAATAACACCAATTTTTAACTTGAATTTTACCTTAGATGTTTGTTTGGAGCTTTGTTTTTTTTTAGACTTTTGCCTAAAACGAAGAAATAAATGTTATAATATTTAAATCATTCCATTAGTTAAGCGCATATATGGTACCTATAGCAAAAAAAAACAACAACAACAAAATTAAGTAAAAATCATTAAAGCTTATTCATGTTAACCAACTCTTAATAGCAACAAAAACAACAACAAATTATAAAAACAAAAAAAAAACGAGGAAGATTATAGTTGCCCTTGTCAACTTTTAGATACCCGTGCATACCCACTATGGTGTATAAAATAAACCGTAATATACCTCCCTTATACATTTAACTCATTACTCCATAATTTTGACGTAAAACAACAAAAAAAAAATCACAAAACATAAAACAAAATTTTCATTCATTGTCCCATAACTTTGGCATACAAAAAAAAAAAAAAAAAAATTAACAAAAAAAAAAAAAATTAACAAAAAAAAAAAATCACAAAAAAAATAACAAAATTTTCATTCATTGTCCCATAACTTTAGCTTAAAAAAAAAAAAAAAAAAAAAAACAAAAAAAAAAAATGGCCCACCCTAAAATTCCGATGGGCCGAGTGATGTCCGACTTTGCCAACTAACTTGCCCTATTACTTTACCTGCCCAATTTTAATTTTAACCTTGTAGCTTTATTAGATTCGCAGTTATTGAATCGAAAGCTTTGTATGACAGCCCCCCCAAAATGGGGCCGTAACATTTTGAAACTTCATATAAGTGTTCGATTCATTATATAAATAACCGTGTGTAATTTTTATCGTCGTAGTATAATTAGTTTTGAAGAAATTCATATTGGTGCAAATAAGTTGTATGGCGGCCCCCCGAAAATGGGGCCCTAACATTTTGAAACTTCATATAAGTGCTCGATTCATTATATAACTAACCGTGTGTAATTTTCAGCCTCGTAGTATAATTAGTTTTGCAGAAATTCATATTAGTGCAAAGAAGTTGTATGGCAGCCCCCCGAAAATGGGTCCCTAACATTTTGAAACTTCATATAAGTGCTCGATTCATTATATAACTAACCATGTGTAATTTTCATCCGCGTAGTATAATTAGTTTTGAAGAAATTCATATTAGTGCAAAGAAGTTGTATGGCAGCCCCCCGAAAATGGGGCCCTAACATTTTGAAACTTTATATAAGTGCCGGAGTCATTATAAAACTAACCGTGTGTAATTTTTATCCCCGTAGTATAATTAGTTTTGAAGAAATTCATATTGGTGCAAAAAAGTTGTATGGCAGCTCCCCGAAGCCTTGGTCCGATTTTAACCAAAAACAATAGGGAACCTAGAAATTGTCTAAAAATGACTTTGTGTGAATTTCAAGACCCTAGCCCTTTTAGTTTTTGAGTTATCGTGCTGACACACGGACGGACGGACGAACGGACGGACGGACGGACGGACGGACGGACGGACAGACACACATAGCTAGATCGACTAATTTTTCGATTCTGAGCCGATACGTACCCTTGACACTATATCTAGCTCGTCTAGATCGATGCGTTACAAACGGAGGAGCAAATCTAATATACCCGATGTCATATATGTTTGCACGGGTATAAAGAGAAAAAAAATGAACAACAACAATGGTAATGAACAAAAATAACATCACATACACAAAAAAAAGAAAAAAAAAAAAAAAAAAAAATTCCTGAAAATTTGTGCAAATTTCTACCGATTATATTTAACAGGAAGAATAAATTTTCTTTTAACAAAATAAAACAAAAAAAAATACAAAAACAACCTTCTGATAAATATGGTGTGTTTTTTTTACCTTACCCTCAGGTTTTTTATTTTTTTTTTTCTGAAAATTTTCTCAAAATAATTTGATGTACATGTTGCACATCATATCACTTATACAAAATATTATAATATACATATATTAGTCATACATAAATATGTATATAAAATATATTTAGTTAGTTCAGTATCCTTTCCACACATATATATATACATAAACATACACATGAATATATTATGTATGTATGCATGTATAGAATGTCGAATTAAACGGAACTTTCCATTTTTTTACTTCTTCTTTGTTATTTTTAAACAATTTACTCTTTTGAAGCACAATAAAAGAATAAAAGTTATTATACATGTTGTCTAATTGTTAGTCACTCTGTTTATTACTCTTAACTAGCGCATCTATGTTAATCACTACTAACGGAGGATTCGAGGTTAGTTAGAACATCCTTGTACTTAATTTGAAAGTTCTTTTTTTTAATAATTTCGAAAATATGTTTATTAGATTTTAGAAGGTACGTAGGAGGTACCCGAACCACCTCCCCAATAAATACCCAATTTTTAGAGAATAATGGTAATAGGCCAGAACATTCTTGTACCAAATTTCAATGATTCATTCGTTTAGAAAATGATTCATTAGTTTAGAAAATATGCTTACTAGGTCTTCGAAGGTGTGTCGGAGTTACCCGGACCATAACTCCAATTAATCACTAATTTGAGACATAAGCGACACAGGAAAGGAAAAAAGTTTAATAGGTTTTTCAAAAATTTGTAGGAAATACCCCGGTCATTCAAGAATTGAATCTTAGTTTTTTTTTAGTTGACTCTTGTTGAATTTATTAAAAGTTTATGGCTTAATATTAGACGGTTTATTTTCCTTGGTAAACATTGTATTATTATTTTGTATTAGTCTTGTGTTATAAGTTATTGATTGGATAAAATTATAATTTCCTCTTCTTCTTCTTCTTCTTCTTCTTCTTCTTCTTCTTCTATAGCTTTACAGTCCTTGATGAACCTGAGCTTCCGCTATAATTCTCTTCCATACATCCCGATCTTGTGCAACTCTCTTCCAATTTCTTATTCCTAAAATCCTTATGTCATCTTCAACAGCGTCTAGCCATCTTTTTTTTGGTCTCCCTCTACCTCTAGTACCCTGCATTTGGTGGAGAAACACTCTTTTTGTTGTTATGTTATCCGGCATTCTTATAACATGTCCTATCCATCTTAACCTTTGCGCTTTTATGAATCTTATTTTGGTTCTATGTTCAGTCAATTGTTCAAGCTCGAAATTATTTCTTGATCTGTATGTACCATCTTCGTTTCTAACCGGTCCATATATTTTTCGAAGTATTTTATTGTAAAATTATAATTTAATGTCTTTTAAATAGTTTTTTTTCCATTCTAAAGTCATTAAATTTCTGATTTTATTAAAATAGAATTGATAACTGTTGCAAGACCGCATTTTAATGTATTTTATTTCACTGGATTGAAACTCTGGTTCTGAGTTTACCGCAAAGATTCCTTCTTATTAAACTTATAATAGAGTCAAAAATAGTTCCAGGAAATTCAACTGAATAACATACATTCACTTACGGGGAAAAACACAATCTCGGGTTTATAATGTAGTTCATTATAATTGTCATTCCGCCCAACTTTTAACAGTAAGATAAAAGGTTTATTGGATATAACTTCCACCTGTATTAATTAGTTCACTTCCTTCTGTATTCTCCTTTCATTAAGGATAACAACACCCAATTAAATTTTCACTTTTTTTTCCTAAGGGAGAAAAAAGCCTGGAAAAGGCACCTAATATCCTAATCCCCCAGGTTGTGTGAAATTTTTACTACATTAAAACAACCTCCCCCCGTAGCCAAAATAATGGGATAAGCAGACTAGTTGCTTGCGCAATATTACGGCTGAAAAGTAACTACAAGTCATAAATATAAATGACATAAATTATCACATCACTTAATTCACTTCTATAAATATTCGAAAATCCTAAGGTAAATTCTTATTTTTGTAATATTAGCTAAACTACTGAAGTTCGAAACTAAATCTGACAGCTGACAGAATGCAATTGAAAACTTAGTTTGCAATAGTTGAACAATAACTAAAAATTGTGAAAGCAAATATGAAAGCTCAGAATCTGTCAATTTCGTCAATTAAATAAACCATATATTCCATAATACAATTCTAAAATGTAAGTTGTCAAGCAATATTGCAATTAAGCTAGCGGCCTAATTTATGCTTCCGAAATTTTTTTTAATAAAAAACAAAAAAAACAACAAGATATTTATCTTCGTTACTTTACAATATAATAACTAAACTGGCAGATCTTTGGTTTATGCTTTCTGGGTAAATGGTTTATTGTGTAAAGTATGATACAGGAAGTAAAAAAAATAAACAGATAAAATATTAAATCCAAAGGAAAAAAAAAACAAATTTTATAAGAAAATTTCCATCAACTCATGATTTATTCTATATTATATTGAAAAAGAATGATTTTGCGTTTAAGTTTTATTTTATATATTTTATTTATTACATATATACATACATAGTAATATAATATTTTTTTTTTATGCTGTTCAATGACGAATGAAAATTTTTTTTGTGTTTTTTTTTTTATTTATTTTTTTTGTAGTTTTTTATATTGAAACTAAAATATTTTTGTTCGCCTCGTTAATTCAAACTTAATTGAAGTTTAACTGAGTTTATATATTTTTATCAGAATATCAAACGTCAGAAAACAAAATGTCTGCAATACGAAACAAAATATCACATATTTAATTATATTTGCTTCAAAAGTTGAATAAATTTATTTTGGATAATTCTAAACTCTAAAAAAATTAAGAGTTAAAGAACATTATAGATTCATAAATTAATAAATCTTAAAGTTCATTTACACCTAATTTTTTTTCTACGCGAATTTGAAATAACGCGATTAGAAAAAAATTATTCAATTTTCATTTTACGCGATCGAATTTGATGTAACGCGATTTAAGAAGCATTATTTAATTTGATTTAAAGGATTTTAAATTGCACCAAAATATTTGAATTATTTAAATGAAGAAAAACTTGATTTTTATACTCGTATGACTATAAGTCCAAAGGGTATACTAAATTGCCATTACGTTTGTGACGCAGTGAAGGAGAGGAGGCCCAACTAACATTTATATTCTAATTAGTTTTCGCAGCTAAATTTTAGCTTTTACAACGTCATCCTAATGGACTAGAATAGCTACTTTGCAACTAATGCTAATTTACAAGTTTTCGAGTCATGAAAACGTAAGCGCAGCTAAAAATAAATTTAAATAGCTTTTGCAACTAATATGCTTTTTTACTAGCAAAGAAGTAATATACGCAATAGCGATTTACTGTAAAATGACAGCTAAATAGCTGTTAAAGTAATTTTGATTACCATAATGCTATTTGGCTTTTATTATTTTTTCAATAACAGCAAAATAGCTTTTTGGAAAACTTGTTTGTTACTCTAGCAAACTGGCAATAAGTAAAGTAATTTTACTTTAATTACCATATTGCATAATTTTGGCATTAGCTACAAAAAAGCAATATAGTCGAAATGACAGCTAAATAGCTGTTAAAGTAATTTTTATTTCCATAATGCTATTTGGCTTTTATTATTTTTTCAATAACAGCAAAATAGCTTTTTGGAAAACTTGTTTGTTACTCTAGCAAACTAGCAATAAGTAAAGTATTTTTACTTTAATTACCATATTGTATAATTTTGGCATTAGCTACAAAAATGGCAATATAGTCGAAATGACAGCTAAATAGCTGTTAAAGTAATTTTTATTTCCATAATGCTATTTGGCTTTTATTATTTTTTCAATAACAGCAAAATAGCTTTTTGGAAAACTTGTTTGTTACTCTAGCAAACTGGCAATAAGTAAAGTATTTTTACTTTAATTACCATATAGCATAATTTTGGCATTAGCTACAAAAAAGCAATATAGTCGAAATGACAGCTAAATAGCTGTTAAAGTAATTTTTATTACCATAATGCTATTTGGCTTTTATTATTTTTTCAATAACAGCAAAATAGCTTTTTGGAAAACTTGTTTGTTACTCTAGCAAACTGGCAATAAGTAAAGTATTTTTACTTTAATTACCATATTGTATAATTTTGGCATTAGCTACAAAAATGGCAATATAGTCGAAATGACAGCTAAATAGCTGTTAAAGTAATTTTTATTACCATAATGCTATTTGGCTTTTATTATTTTTTCAATAACAGCAAAATAGCTTTTTGGAAAACTTATTTGTTATTCTAGTAAACTGGCAATAAGTAATGCTATTTGGCTTTTATTATTTTTTCAATAACAGCAAAATAGCTTTTTGGAAAACTTATTTGTTACTCTAGTAAACTGGCAATAAGTAATGCTATTTGATTTAATGCTTTACAAAGCTAAATAGATATGAATGGAAAGCTGTCCTTTATACTTTAATGCCATTATAATGTCACCACGTGCATGCATAACTATTTAGCTTTGTACAAAGCTAAATAGATATGCATGGAAAGCTATTTTGCTTTGTACAAAGCTAATTTTCTGTGAAATGTAATTGGTTGCTGCCACAGCTATTTTATTATCAACAAAGAATGTCAATTATTAATAAGATGTGCCACTGTCATTCACAAATATTAATGTATTTTGTACACCAAACAAAACTTCATTAGTAAAATTAGGTAAATTATATGTATGTAAATATATGTATGCAAAACCTTTCTGTTATTAAAATTTCTGCAAGAGAGAAACAGAACGATATTTTTGCAATGCTCTTTCAAAACCACTATTTTTTTTTGTATTGGTATAGTATAAAGTATAAAGATATTTGAAAATGAATTGCAAAGTATTCCTTAATTTTTTTTATTCATTTAGGTACAAAGTGGCAAAAAGTAATAAAAAGTGTTTAAAATTGTTAATAATTTTTTTTAATTTTATTAAATTATATAATTAGATTTAGAATTCATAACCTAAAAAAAATTTTAATAAAAATGTGAAGAATTATTGATAAAAGAAGTATTGTAAAAGACATAAAAAAACATAATATAAAATCTAATTTTAATTTCTTATACCTTATATACCTATTTTACATTTTTAAATTTTTTGTTTAAGTAATGTTTTTAAGATTTTAAATTAAGTATTCTAAAATAAAAAATATTTTAATATTAAAACGACAATTTAATTTAAATTTGTTTTATCTCGCTACTTTCGACACAATTTGCTCCATAGTGAGATTTCAAGTTTTTTGTTTTCATTTCATATAATAAAATCTTATTTCTATACCTAACCTACATATGTATTTCAATTTCGTTGTGTTTTTTTTTCTTTTTTAAATATTGCAAACCCAAAAATTGCTCACGTGTTGGAGTGGCTCATCTTATTACAATACCTAGATAATTTTTGATTACCAATTTTTTTTTTATACTCTTTTATGATATATGTACGTATATATATGATATTATGACCACGAGTATATTAAAATTGCTCCCCCGTTTGTAACGCATTGATCTAGATGAGCTAGATATAATGTCAAAAATACGTATCGGATCAGCTTCGAAAAGTATTTTAATCTAGCTATGTGTGTGTGTATTTTCTGTCTCTATACTGTGGTTAAGATTCAACCAAAATTTCGGATAGCTTTCGAACAACAAACATTTATAACTTAAACAAAAATTTAAATTTTTGCAGTACAACTTGTATACAACATGCAGTTATATGAATTTTTTTGTTTGTTTGTTTTTGCTTTTGTTATTGTTGTGCTTGTTTTGTAGGTATCTATCAATTTACGATTTCATATGATTCAAATGATGCGTAGTTTAAAAAATTTAAGATAAGCTAAAATTAACACAAATATTTTTTTTAAATAAATAAATGGCTTGATAAATAATTTATATGTATTTATATAACATGTTTATTTGAAATTCTTTGTATGTGCAGTTTGTATTTTAGATTGATACATAATAATCATTATGAATATGATGATTATTATGTATCTTGATAATCTTAATACCTATATGAATATGATGTTTATTTTTTCAAGGTTTAAATTAAAAGAGATAATATCAAAGACTATAAAATATAATTATACACTAAGCACTTTTGTAAAGTTTCAAAATGTTAAGGCTTCATTTTCGGCGAGCTGCCATACAAAGTTGTCAATTCGATATCTGGGAATCTTTTAAAGCTACGAAGTTAAAATTAAAATTGGGCTTGTATGCCAAATATTTTTCTATGTTTTTTTTCTTTTGTTTTGTTTTTGTGGTTTTTTTTTAACAAAAATTATGGGGTGAGTGCTGATGACATACATTTTGCTTTACAAAATAGTTTTGATTAATTATGATACATCTTTTTCAATTTTTTCTTAATTTAATGTTTTACAACATAATATTTTACAACATAAATGCATGGATATCTAAAAGTTGACAAGGGCAACTACAGTCTTCCTCGTTTTTTTTTTATTTTATGTACAGCATAATAGCTGTGATTGCAAACAATTCAGCAAATATACTTAATATGAATCCCTGATAGTTATATAACTTTTTAAAAAAGAATATTTGCTGCCTATAAATCTAAATTGCTTTAAATTCTAATTAATATATTCTTGTGACCTTTTGATTTTATATTCGCTATCAGAATATTTATTTTGCAAAACTAATTTTTTAGCTATCATGAAAGATATATAGCTTTTTAATAAAGGCAAAAATAAACATGGTAGAAAAAAAACATGGCAGAAAAAATTACCAAAATTATTTAAGTTTTATAAATTATAAAAGAATGATTATTGCCCTTAAAACCACTACTAAATTATTATTATCAATTGTTACAACTTTAACGTTTGATTTAATAAAATTTTTAAAATTTATTTTCGAGAAAATAATTTTTTCTTAAAAATAATTTTTTTAATTTTTTATTAAATACTCAATATTTTAATGGCGCATTTTTTATTTCGAAGTATTTTTGAAAATTAATCGATAAAATATTAATCGCAAGTGAATTTAGTCTTTCTTATCTTCTGGAAAATCATATTTGTTCATATAAAAATTATAATTTATACTATTAGACTATAGATATAAATTACATAATTACAAAGTTTGTATTTATAAGAACTTTGTAATTTTTAAAATATTTATTTATATTCAAACAATTTAATTTTATTTACAATTTGTGATATTATAACAGCAAAATAATTTTGGAAGTTATTTTGGCTATCAGAATAGCAAATTTGTTAGGCGAATGATCTTGCAGTAATAGCAGCTTTTAAGCATATATTTCTATTAAGCTGTCATGTAAGTGACATAGAAGATCAAACATGTTTGCATTTGCCATAACTTTTACACATCCGTTGCTATTTGGCTATCATGACAGGTATTTCTATTTTATAGCTATTTTGCAGTTTCAGTATCATAATAGTCACACAGCTAATTTGCTTTGTTACGTTGTCAAAACGTTGTGAAAGCCAAAATATGATCACCACTTTGATCACCGCAACATCATGATCACGTCATAAGAACATTTTCATAATTTTTGGCTCTAGTAAAAATAGCTAAATAGCTGCGAATTTTTGCTGTGGCAACGTTTTGGTGACTTAGAATTGCTAGTTGGGGGTAGATATAGACTCAAGTGTATGTTTAGTTTTATAGCCAAAATTTGTGCAAAGTTTGGTTGGTTTACCGCAATGGGTTCGAGTAGCTGCCATACAACTTCTTCTTTTATATGAGTATTACTCTAAGCCTAATGAAGCTGAGTGTCTGAAATTTTGCCAAAAATAGTTTAGTGTATTGGCCAAAACTATTGCAAAATTTGATTGGTTTATTGCAGAGTGTTCGAACAACTCCTTCTTTTATATGAGCTTTACACTACATCTAATAAAGCTGTATGTTTGCGATTTTGCCAAAAGTAGTTAGCCAGATGTTATAATGTTTATATTACGGTCATACGGGTATCATAGAGTTGACACAGTCTACTCCACTATACTCTTTCTCGTTTAAAATGCATTTACATATAGGAACACATATACATTTGATTTCCATTGACTTACTATCATGAAATATACAAAGAACTTACAAAAAGCACAACCACATTACCGCAGCATGAGCATCAAAATAAAAAAGAAATTTCGAGTGATAGGAGTTTTATACCACAGTAATATTAAACTAACAAAAATTGGGAGTGATGATGGACATATTTACGTGACACCTCAAAAAAAAAGGCATATCGCGGATTAAAGATGACAGAACTATAAATACCTATAATTTGTTTTATGAAGATGAACTTATTCTCTGCATTTTTTTTGTTAGGTACATGTGAAATTTGTAATTTAATTTAATATTTTTTAATGCACAATTCCATTTTTGTCTTAATTTATTACATTTCTTAATAATAGAGTATGCAATACAAGTTAAAAACATAAATTTGAATCTAATTTTATTGTAGTAATAAGTTTTTATTTTTGTTTTTGTTGATATTTGGGATTTGGAACCAATCACTTACTTTTGATTGCACTTCAAAGTTCCTGATTTTTTCGGAACGTATCTATCGCGTAGAAAGAGAATTAACTGTACTCCTAAACTTCTCTGATATTATTTTATACTTTAAAGATTAGAAATAAGCAAGTAATGAAAATAAACAAGGAAAAGAATACTTTTTCAAACTAAACAATATTCCATAGTAATTTTTGGATTGGAGTTTTTTTTTAATTTTAATAAACGGATCTTCATTTGTTTATGCTACAAGTGCAACAGAAACATGTTTGAAAATTATTTACTAATTTTACTTACTAGAAAATATATAAAATAATATTTTCAATTTGTTTATAGCATACGTTATATTTTAGAAAAATTGACCACCGTGCGTGCACCACAGTTCGATTTGGTTAAATTTCAGTTCAGATAATAAACTACAACGAAGTTCATGAAGTTTTCTGACAGACGCAATAGGCCCGCATGGCATTAATTCAAATGACAAATTCGTATAGGTTACATTAAGAACTTCAAAATAGTATCTATATACAATATTGGTGCAGGATGTACCATTTGTGTATAGGGAAAAATATTGTTAAAAAATGTTTTGGTCTTATGACAGTGAAAAAAATTATATAGAACAATACTTTTTTTTTTTGGAAAAAAATTATTATTTTTACATATTCTCTTTTTCCGAAGAATCGTCATATATTATTTCATGACGGTGGTCAACTCATTACATATTAAGTTTCGATATAAAATTGTGAACTTTCGTATGCATAAAATTAATATTCATTTAAAAATGCATTTTGTTAAAAAAAAACACATATTTTAATTAATAAAACACGAATTTAAAACACATTTACAAGTTGATAGAAATTAGAATACCTAAAAGGCTTTGTTTTTTCATACCCGTACGACTATAAGTAAAAGAGTATACTAAATTTGCTAATACGTTTCTGGCACAGAGAAGGAGGGGAGTAGATATAGACTTTAAGGTATGGATCGAATCAGAAGCGAAAAGTAAATCGATCTAGCTAGGTATGTCCGCCCGTTCGCTTATCCGGCAGCACGAGAACTCAAAAATAAAGCAGCTAGGATTTTGATATCTCCACAAATCCTTCTTTATGCAATAGCCATCATCGCTATTGAAATTTAGCCATTTTGTCTACAGTTTCGCGTAGCTTTCATACAACTTCTTTAAATTAAATTAAATTTAAAGAATTCTGGAGGGTAATTAATAGAAAAATTTTTTAAAAACGAATTATGGGTTTTCCTTTATTAATAGTATACAAAAAAATGTCTCGCTGTTCGATGTTAACTGATAATGAAGTGGCAGTGGTGGCATACTTGTAAGCTATTAAATAAAAAAAGTATCTAAATAATTAAGATTCATTTATTATTAGCCGGTCAGAATAAGGTATCTATAGGTATGGTTTATGTGAGGGAGAAGAGATTCGACGACTCTTCAATAAGCAACATTTATTCTGCTATTGCGCTACAGTACGTTGTCGAATCTAGGCCTCCTTAACAATCAACATACATAAATTAAATCCTAGCGATTTTAAGAAAAAACATTTGACATATTTATTCTTAATCATCTTAGATCTTGAGCTTTAATAGATGTAAATTTTAAAGGAGTCTTACCTAAGCTCTATTATTTAATCTACAGATTTTCACAATTATTCAACAGAAGTTTGAATAGTTTTATGAGTTTAAGTCTAAAGACCAATTAGGTATGTGGTTAAATGAAAATTTTCCATATTATTACAGGTGTGCAACTTTATCTTCTAAGAATTCTGTTAAATATATTATTTTAATTTTTATTTGACATTCCGTCACTTTTGATAAATTTACTTTCACCCGAGAATCACCAATTAACTCCTAATACCGTTTAAGGTTAAAAAAAAAATTTTAAATTTTTTAAAAAACTTTCCACATTATTAAAGAACAAAAATCAGTGATCTTTTCAAGTTTTTATTTCTTCCCTTTAATTCTAACTTTCATTTTACGTACGGAAGTTTTATATTTTTATTTATGATTTATGATAAAATCAATTTTATAAATTATTTATACAAAAGGTAAAAGTAAGAAAAAAAAAAAGAAAAATGATTGATTACATTTAAAAATGTATTTCATATGTGAACATTTCTAACATTCCTTTGGTATAGAATATAAAAAGCAATAGGCATATACAATCTTTTTCCATTTTTATTCCTAATACACTTTCAATTTACATTCCAATTTTTTATTTTGTACAAATATTCTTAAGAGCCTACATATAAAATATCGTGTTTAGCATG
This sequence comes from Dolichopus griseipennis, assembly GCA_963082915.1. Taxonomy (NCBI): domain Eukaryota; kingdom Metazoa; phylum Arthropoda; class Insecta; order Diptera; family Dolichopodidae; genus Dolichopus; species Dolichopus griseipennis. The sequence goes on along the minus strand of OY720441.1, from coordinate 314,231,006 downwards.
TGTTAAAGTACTTTAAATTGATGGAAATTTAAAAAAATAACAGCCCCCAAAAACCAAAACATGAAAATTATATGTTTTTAAGGTGAAAAATTGATTTTTCCTTCAGGATTTTATGATATTCATGTTCCTTGAAAAGAGAAACAGAAGAAAAACAGCAAAAATGAATATCTTAATAATAAATGAATCTACTATATCCGCCATCATTTTGTTTAACCAAAATATGAAATGAAAAATGGAGTATTGAATTGTTAAAGTTTTAAGAATTTCGAATAGAGAATATTTTTGTAAAAAATTTATGTATATCATTAATTATGTATAATATTGGAATTTTTAAAATATTTGATAATAGTAATGATATAGTTTTAATTTAAAAATAAAACGAGAAAGATTATAGTTGCCCTTGTCAACTTTTAGATGCCCGTGTATACCCACTATTGTGGAAGGATCGAAATTCTAGCTCCTTTAGTTTTTGAGTTATCGTGCTGACAGACGGACAAATGGACGGACGAAGAACACAGATGGCTAAATAAATTTACTTTCGATGCTGATCCGATACGTACCATTGACGTATCTAGATCGTCTATATCAATGCAATACAAACGGACGTAGCTAACCAAATTAACTTTATAATACTAAAAACATTTTCTAATTACTTTTCTAATTCTTACTAATTTATCTGTTTAAAAATATTAGAAAACAAAAAAACTTGAAAAGAGTACACCCGTGACCTTATTTGTACGCATGGGTATAAATATTGAGCTACCTTTGGATAAACGACAAATAGATTTTTAACCAATTAAAATAAAATGGCATCTCTCGTTCCCCATCCTTACTCCTATGCCGCAATTTTAAACAAGTATCGAAGCAACAGTCAGTTGATTCAACCGAATTAGTAATACACGAATCCTCAATTCAATTTATCTCAGATTTAGGAACCTTTTGCAAAAGTTCAATTTTCTAATTTTATTAATTCCTTAGATATCCTGGTTAGGTCTAGGAAGATGCATGGCAGCTATCCGGCATACTACTTTAAGTCCACTTAAATTCTGAAACTTAAAAGGAAGATGGCAGAACACGCTCTTGCAAAAAATTTAAAATTTATATCTCCATCAATTTAGAGGATTTGTGTATTAGTTCTTGGAAGGCGTGTAAAAGATACTCAAACCACCACTTCATTTAAAATTTCAGAAAAATAAAGGAAACCGTACATAGCACTCTTGTACCAAAGTTCAAGTTTCCATCTTTATTAATTTCAAAAATACATAAGTATTAATCTTTGAATTTGTATAGCAGGTGCACGAAACATTACTCCAATAGGTTCCATTGATTGAAATTCAGAGACACAAGAGAAGCGGGTAGAAACATCCTTGTACCACATTTGAAGGTTCTATCTTTATTGGTCGCGGAAATATGATATTAGTCTATTACCCTTGGTCTGAACGGAAGCTCCCAGTATCCGAACCCATGTCCCAAAACCCATTTTATTTCGTCATTAGTAATCTACAATATAAATTTCATCATTATTATTTTTTGAGTAATTTGGCGTTTTAACAAACGGACGAGCATCACTAAATCAATTCAAGAGGTGACGCTGGGCAAACATATACCAAAGTTAATATACACATATATACCTATTTTAAGCGTAAGATATAAGAAGCATTGACGAACCGGAGAGATTATATTATTTAGAAATAAAATCTTTTAATAGTCCAGCTTTGAATAAACATCACAGTTTGTAGTATGGAATATGGATGGTATGGCATGATATGAAAAATCACAGAGTTCATTTATGAATTGTTTAATATTTCAACAAAGTATAAAATTCTATTGTAGTATACGATTCTATTGTATTAGTAAAGATGCGAATTGATATTTTGTAAATATTTAAAGTTTTTTTTTAGAAAACTCTCTAATCAATAAAGATCCAATTTTAAAAGTTAAATAGTAAAGAATTGAAATAATGTGTAACGAAATTTTGATCTCCCAGAAATGAAACATATATTGTTGATTATTTGAAGAATTCTCCCAGCTATCCTCTCTTAAAAAATCTTTCCTTTAAAAAACAAAAAACACTTTAACAAAAATTTAAAATTTTGTACCAGGAATTCTATATTTCAACTAAGGGTCGAAGACCTCTAATATAACTATTTTATTATAATTTTTACTCTTTTATTTCAAAGATCTTATAAGAAAGCAATAACATATTTTACCCTTTGGGGTTTTCGGTGGTGGAGTTTTGGGGTTAGGCACATGTCTTATAAACGGAGGTAGTACAAATTCGAATCCTGCACACATCCTAAGTTTTTAATAGAAAGCAAAATCATTCATTTCTAATAGAATTGGGATGTTCAACGAGTTGAAAGTCCTCTATGTAAATTTCGAACATTTTGCTCTATCAAAATTCAAATATTCTTTAAATCGTTCAACTTTAAAAATATCTTAATTTAATTTTAAATTGCAACAGCATAATTTTAAAAGAAATTAAATTAAAAATATCTTCTTCGAGAATTCTTATATAACATTTTTTAATTTTGTGACCCAATTTAAATTTCGAAACAAAAAACAAGTATCAAAATCTCAAAATTAAAAGGTCACTGAATTTTTTTGAATAATTTAATTAATTTTTTTTTATTCATGTTTTTAGTATACTGTTATAATCATTACCATTATTTCCCTCAATTGACCTTTCCAAAAATGTAAATGAATATCAAAAATAATAGTTTCATAAGTATCATTAAAGTACAAAATTAAGGTGGTATCTAATTTGGCATAAAAATACTTTAATTTTTACAACCTGCTGTAAGTATCATTGATATCGCCCGTTAAACACAAATTATTAAGAAAGAATTTAACGTTCCTTTGCTACCTGTTAAATAAAAATACTTTGTACATAATTACAACAACAAATCCTGTTAATTGACATAAAAATGTAATAAAAATGTAGAAAAAAAAATAACATTTAGTGTTATATTTTAGAGGTTGATTATAGCTTCATTCACAGCAAACTAAAATTTTGTTTTTCTAAATAAAAATAGATAGTAGGTATAATAGGTAAGTATATAAAAAGTCTGATATTTTTCGGTAGATGATCGGAAGGACAAAATAATTGGGATGTACGAAATGTTAAGAAAAAAAGTAAAGTTATGAAAACTCCCCAAGGAATGTCATTGAAAATTTTATAAGAAAAAAGATAATAAAATTTTTAAGGTCGAAAAAAAAATTTTTTAGAATAAAATTAAATATACTGAAAAAAAACTACAATTTATTTTTATTTATATATACATGTAATATATTTATATATACAATTATATATTTTAACTATATCGTGAAGGCAAAGCAGTCAAATTTGTAATAAAAGATGTAATGTTAAATATAAGTATATGTTAAGATTTTTCGAAAACTATTTTGACGTACTTAAGGTGACGGCCCAATGCTTACTTTGATTACTTTGCTTCCTTTGAAAACTTTAACACAGCAAACGAGGTAAAGGAAGCAAAGTAAACATTGGGCTATCACCTTTAGATAATCACTAGCTATACTCTACTAAATTAAAAAAGATAGGAAGGAAAATGGAATGAATGATTAAATCATAATATAAATTGAAAATAAATATTATAAATGCATTATTTTGAAACTAAGCTTCTGATAAGAGCATTATTTTAATAAAATTTGCAACATTACCTAGAAGGATTTGATGTCCACCGAAATTTAGCATCGGATTAGCATATTTTTTCGTGATTTGAGGTGATGAACCTTGCATTTTAAAGATTTAATAGGTTGAATTGAAGCTAGTAGTTCGAACTTTGTAGCTCTTGCTTCAATAGGTACATTCAGTTGCAGATGCTTATGAAATCTGCTCATAAATAAGAGTTGCTGTAACTCGTAAGAACGACTATGGTTTTACTCAAAATATTTATTGATGACAATAAAGCTTACAGTTAAATCTGAAGATTCTTTTATTAATTTTCTTATTTATTTATATAAACAGCACCTTTCTCCATACAATGTGAAAAGGAAGTGAAGCATGCCTTTACTTTTCAACGGATATGGGTTCACGACACTTTCTTTAACGAATGTTTTGCTTTAAAGCTTACATTATGAATAAAAATTAAAAATATTTTTCAATCATTTGTTTTCCAATTAAAAATACATTACCCGTACAGGATTGAACTTCAAAGAAGAGCCATATCGTCACATATATGCCAAAACAATGAATGTGCTTTTTTGACAATTCTGAGTTTGCAATACTAAGAAACGTATTTTTTCCCAAAGAATAATATGCCAAAGACACGAATGTCTCTATCTGCAATAAGACTATGATTCCAAACTTTTGAAAATTCAAATTTTTTAAATTTTGTATAATAAATCATGCCAAAACAATGAATGTGACGAAATTGTCACATTCATTGTTTTGGCATATCATATGTAACCCCATTTTTAAAAATAACGATTTTTACATTATTTGCATTATTGTTTACACAGCTTCTACATATGAAATAGAAATGGAAATGTGATTCCATCCATTCAAAAATTGAGAAGAAATCCAAGCAAATCCAATTTTGTTAAACTTTGAACAAGAATTAAAAAAAATGATGAAAATTAATGAAATTGTTTCATTGAAAAATTGAAAAAAAGCAAATGCCAAAACCATGAATGTGCAAAAACTCTGTTATAAAATACCGTACAGAAAAAGGGGTAGTGTCTAAAGAAAATAGTGAAAATTTCATATTCAAATAAAATAAAACACTAAATGCAAGTTCAAAAGCTGATTTACAAAGTTCAAGAAAACATTTAAACTAATTTTTCTCAAAACACCAATTTTGCACATTCATTGTTTTGGCAAATACGTGACGATATATAATGTAGTTTTTTGTAGCACTTTTGATAATGTAGTTAAAAATACGTTCTTTACTCGCAGTCTTAGTTGTGCACTACTAAATTGAATTTAAACATAATACAGACTCATATGCGAAATGATTTTTTTTGTGGTATCTCCATTTCGTAGCATCTCCATTTGTCACGGTTTCCTGCTGGTGTTTTAACGTTTCCCCTGGCGAGGTTGCATTAGTTAAGTTCATTGAATACTGTGCATCTTCGGATATTACTTTTACACCACGTCTTCGACTTCCTTGGGGATTCCATTCCAAGCTCGTGTGATCTTTTCTTAGTATATGGTTTATTCAGCTCCATTTATTCTTTCTTTGTTGCCTCAGTATGGGTTCTTCTCCTGTACCTTTCCACAGATCTTCGTTACTTATTCGGGTAGGCCACAAACTGAAATTTTAAAAACAGAATGAAAATTCACAAATATTTTCAAGTTTTATTAAAATTTACCATTTTCTCACAATGGTTCCGGCTGAACTGCGAATTAACCATTGCTGAACAACATGCCAATCGAAATTTTTCCCTGAACCCATAAAATTGGGTTTAATAATTCTTTCTGCAAGAAAACACATAGTTTTGAGTTCAAGAGAATATTGAGCTCAACTGTATGTGCCACCACATACTTAAAGTCGCAAGCGTCACAATGTAGATCTATTATTAGTGTAAAGTTTTATACTACTTAACTAAAAGTTAATTCCATGAGACTTAGTCAAATTTAAGTTCATTTAGTTTCAGGAGCTCCAAAAAGTTGAATTATCAAACATTTGAATTACATTACATGTTACGTCACTAACGAAAGGTATGGTACATCTGTACAAGAAAATTAAAGTTCTCTAATATAATTTTTTAAAAACAAAATCTAGGTCTTATTGATTTACTTTCAAAATGTTCATAAAAATTAAATAACAAAAAATACTCAAATATTTTTTTTAAAATTAAAATAATTAAAAATAAAATCAAAAAAAACAAAAATTTATTTAAATAATTTTTTTTCAATTTTCGAATATTTTCCAATTTTTAAATAAATTAGAATAATAATATAAAGAAAACTTGGCGTTTACCCAAGAACTATTAGACAAATTTATTATCATGTTAAAGAGAAACTTTTCTGTCTCTGTTTTCAACAAAATGTTCTTCACAATTCCATTTACAAAAACACTAAATTTCAAGTAACATTTTTACACTCAATTTAAAAATGAAATAGTTTTTTTTATTCTATTAGTATAATAAAAAAATAAAAGGAAGGAAGTAGAATAGATTGTGTCAACTCTGGGATACCCACATAACTATGATACTTTTTTCGAAAATAAAAAGATATTACTCTTGTGCATTTGGGAAAATTTAAAAATCTTAGCTCCCTGAACCTTCAATAATTCTAACAGACGTACTGAAGGACTAACATACAACAGAAGTTCTGACGGTAATAGCTTAATCAACCTTTTTAACTCTAATAAATAATAAATACACTAAAGTCTAACTTGTTAGTGACGACGAGTCGCCACCATTTTAGTGTCACAAACGTAATGGCAAATTGTGGGTAGTATTAAGTACCTAATCTTTGAATTTATTCAGAGTATAAAATAAAAATTTGATATAAAATTTTAAGACTAATATTAATTTATATGATGGTCTAACAATTTGTTATTAAATTTTGTATTGATTTGAACGATATATAAAATTATAAGAAGTACCTACCGAATTATTTAAGCACTGGAATAGCCGATGAAAATTTTAAGATGTTTTACTTTTAGAATTTGCTTAAAATTTTGCCGTTCTAAATAATTTGGCAAACTACGATTCGACATCAAATTTTTTCAAGTTAAGTTTTTTAGTACATTTTCAAAAGATTTTGTAAAGATATCACTATATAGTTTAACTCTATCCATCTGTCCACCTGTTATTCTGTCCGCCTATTCTAACGGTCCGTCTGTCCTTCCGTTCGTCTGTCCTCCCGTCCGTCTTTCTATCCGTCCATCTGTCCTTTCGTCCGTCTGTCCTTCCGTTTGTTTGTCCTTTCGTCCGTCTGTCCTTCCGTCTGTCTGTCTTTCCGTCCGTTTGTCTTCCGTCTGCATATCCTTCCGTCCATCTGTCCTTCCGTCCATCTGTCCTTCCGTCCGTCTGTCTTCCCGTCTGTCCTTCGGTTCATCTGTCCTTCCGTTCATCTGTCCTTCCGTTCATCTGTCCTTCCGTTCATCTGTCTTTCCGTTCATCTGTCCTTCCGTTCATCTGTCCTTCCGTTCATCTGTCCTTCCGTTCGTCTGTCCTTCCGTTCATCCGTTCTTCTGTTCATCTGTCCTTCCGTTCATCTGTCCTTTCGTCCGTCATGTTTACAAAAACTTTTAGACCGTTTAAAATAGAGAAAAGAAATTTTAGCTACTGCAGGTATTGCAAAAACAATAATTCCATGGAAGAACTTTTTTGTGTAGCCCGACCCGTTATAGAGATACAGCTCCTAAAGTTGAAAAAAGCCCCCCTATATTTAAATTATTAAAACAAGAGGTCTGTTAGATATATTTTCAATATGAAAACTATAAAATATAGCTCGTTTTATAAGCTTTATAAGTCTTTAAAAGGCAAATACATAAGGTTGCCATACGGTACTAAAAATTACCGTTATTCAAAACTCAATTCATAACTCATCCGCATCTTGAATACCCGATAAAATTTTTTAAAAGTTTAAGATTTCTTGGTGTAATTAGAAGGTTTCCGACTCCCCTTCATAAAAATTCATTGAAATTTTAAATCGAATTAAAATTTAAATTTTCAAATTAAAATAATATATTACAATTAAAGAGCCATTTAATTTCAACTTAAATTATTTTATAAATTTTAATGGATACTAATATATAAAATAAATAAAAAAGCCTTTTATAACAATAAAAAAATAATAATAATATAAAAAATACCACAAAATAAATATTTATTTATTTTTTAAACTAAAAAGAAATAAAAAAAAAAAACTAAATCTGCTGTGATCTATTTTTCATCAAATGAAAAATATGGGAAAAACCTTGAATAACCAACCACTTATTTTAATATTATTTTCTCTGTTTTTTTTCAATGTTCAATTTTCTCATTTCCTTAAATTCTATACAGATTTCATCAATCTTCATATTATTTTCAGTTACCTCTTAATAATTTTCATTCAAATATTTTCTTAATCTATATCAGAAAATCAAATTAAAGTAACAAAAAATACAAAATAATAATAAAAATCTGTAGCTATGCTACAACAATTTCTAATTTATATTTTGAAAAACAAAAACAATACCTACTGAAATAAAACAAAGATACACCAGAAACCCAAAAATCCAATTTCAATTTTTGGACAAAAAAATTTTTTTTGTTTTTATTGTATTTGCAACTGCCACCATTTACTGAAAATATATACATACAACTTTACATATGTTTCAGAATATATAGATGGATATATTAATAAGTAAAATTCTTCTAATTTATATTTTGTATAAATCCTTACAATTTTTTGAAATATAATAACCAAATTGTTATAAGAAAAAGAATCAATGTTATGTGAACTGGGCTGAACTACAATTTATTCATAATTTTATTTATGTTTTCATCATGTTTTTTGTTTTAAAAATACAGGGGGTTGTTATGTCCAAATTTTTTTTTAACATTTAACATCACAAGAATGTTTAACTCGTCTGTGTTGTGATTCCTTTAGATGCTTATATCCTTGTTCAAAAGCATCTAGCGTTACAAAAAGGCTGTAGTTCTCGATAAAATTTTTTAAACGGCTTTTTATCTAGCGCTACAGTTCGACGAGAAATTTTGGATGTTTAGTAAATTTTTAAAAATTGATAATACAAATTAATATCCGCGTTAATATCCGAACGGTGGCGTAGTGGTTAATATGTTTCAGTCGAAGGGTCTCGGGTTCAAAAACCTGGTCGGATCATATCAAAAAGAAAAATATAGAGTAATAGTTTAATAAGAATTTCAGATGCGAACTAGGCAAAAGACTATTATAATATCAGGTAATATTTACTATTATCTGGTACTACAAATTTATAAATAAGTAAGAGTTAAAAAATGTAGGATTACCAGGGTTTAAATAAAAATCTATTGTAATACAAATGGCTAGTTCAAATATTTTAAATAAAATAAAAATATACGAAAACGAAATGTCACACTGAATTGAATGTCATTTAATATTGCTGATAAATTTTACTCTGTTGCAATTCAGTATAGCACGAAATTTTCCTTGATGTGACAAATGTCAAATACAAGGATTTGCGGTTTAGAAATTGTTAACCAAAGTTCTTTTTATATAATTATTAATTTAAGTTCAAATATATTACAATTAAAAAGCCATTTAATTTATGTTACAAAATTTATTCAATTTTATTAATTTATAAAACTGGATTTTGTTTTAAATAAATAACAGCTAACACTCATAAATAAAAGATTTACTATCAACTGTCAATTCTGTCAAATTTAAACTTAAATGAATAACTATTTGTTAAAAATTCAACTTTATAACAAATAGTTATTCATTATAATAATTATTTACTTCAAAGATCTTAATTTCATTTTCTTGTCAATTCTAGATTCAAAAGTATCTAACTGTCAACTGTCAATTCTAATAGAAACTGTCAATTCTCAATTTAAATAAATTATTATTTGTCAAAAATTCAACTTAAATTAATAATTATTCACTTCAAAGATCTAAATGTCATTATATTTATATTTCATTAATCATTTAAACGTAGCAATGGTATCTATTTTGACATGCATTGTTAAAATGATACTCAACCGGTTCAAAGGGTTTTGTTTTTGTAAAACCATTAGAATCATCATTATATCTTAGAAAATTAAAATAATTAGAATCATCATTATATCCTTGAGTACATGTAACAAGTGTAGGTAATTATAAAATACAGCTAAAACTTGCAGAAAAACACAACTTTTCTTTTCGAAATAAACAACAGAACATCCCTATATTTTACATTTAAGCATCTGATCTTTTCAAGGATCTCAAATTGACCAAAATACAAAAAACCTTCCTAATTTAAAAGATTATTAAAGTATATTGACAAAAACAAAAAAAAATTGAAATCTGTATTTAAACATAAAATCAGTACAGTTAAGTAGGTTGGGGTGAAGTTAACAGAATAAGAACATAAAATACAACCTTCAACATGTAAATCAACATTAAATAAAAGGACAAAATAACAAAAAAAGAGCACTATTGGAGAAAATGAGAAACGAATTTGATAACAATAGATAATAATAAAAAAAAAAAACATAAAATATTTCAATTCATTTGAGTTGAACAGAATGCCCAAGAGAAGTCTCATTCTATTTGTTATTATTATTTCTATATTTTATTAATGTTTATGTCTCAATATTTTTTTTTGTTTATTGTTTTTGTCCTATATTTTGTTATTTTGTTTTTTTTTTTTTGATTTTACTTGTTTTTGTTTTAGTTTGTTTCTTATTTGTATATGTTTTCTGCAGTTGGTTATATTGGTATGAACTAAAATCTAAGGGTATCCTTCATTTGAAATTACGTTTCCAACACTGTGCAGAAGGAATGGCAGATATTTTAGACTCAAGAGCATGAATCAAATCAGAATCGAAAATTAAGTCGATTTAGCTATGTTTGATCGTATGTCAGTTTCTGCGTTCATTGACTTCGTCTGATTAAGTTAATCACCCAGGCCATCTGCCTGAGTGTCAACACGATAACTGAAATAATAGAGTAGTTTTTTGCTCAACTCAAAAACAAGGAAGTGGTCTAGTGCAGCACGATATTTTTTAATTTATTTTTAACATAATTTAGTATCTAATGTAGCTGAGTATCTAAAATGACCGGATGAACGGATGACATAATGTCTATATAAGAGTATCCCAGAGTAGTCTACTCTACTACATACTTCCTCGTTATACGTGTATGACTATAGGTCAAAGGGTATAATATATTTGCCATTACACTTGTGACGCAGAGAAGGAGGGCGGGTAGATATAGACTCAAGTGTATGCTATGTATGACCGTCCATCCCAAAGTTTCTGTAAAATTTGGTTGGTCTGCTGCAGTGAGTTCGATTAGCTGCCATACAACTTCTTCTTTTATATGAGCATTGATCTATACCTAATGAGCTGAGTGTCTGAAATTTGGTCAATAGCAATTAGCTTTAACGGACAACGTCTTAATAAAATATAGTTGGTGTTATGAAAAAGGTCAAACAGCTGCCGTATTTAATGTCTATATAAGAGTATCCCAGAGTTGCCACAGTCTACCCCACTACATACTTCCTCGTTATACCACTATGACTATAGGTCAAAGGGTATAATATATTTGCCATTACACTTGTGACGCAGAGAAGGAGGGCGGGTAGATATAGACTCAAGTGTATGGATCAGATCAGAATCGAAAAAAAATCGGTTTAGCTATTTATGTCCGTCCGTCCGTCCATCTGTCCGTCCATCCCAAAGTTTCTGCAAAATTTGGTTGGTCTGCTGCAGTGAGTTCGAGAAGCTGCCATACAACTTCTTCTTTTATATGAGCATTACACTACACCTAATAAAGCTGGTATATGTGAAATTTTGCTAAAAATAATTAATGTTTAAAGTAATAATGATATAATGTTTATATAACGGTCATACGGGTATATCCCAGAGTTGACACAGTCTACTCTAATACATTCTTCCTCGTTTTTTTTTTTGCTTTTGAACAAAACATATGTCATCGATGAAAATAATGAAAACTAAGTTATATTATTTTTGCTCTTATTTTTGAGTAATATATATTATATATTATAATACATATAGATTGTATATAATTTCTCTATTTTGTCATTTATATTTTCATTTTATATTTCTTGTTTTTTTTTTTCTTTTTATTTTTTTTATACTCTTGAGGCAATACATTATTTCATAATAGATTTCCCATTATTATCTATCCATTTCCTCTTAATAATTGAACGATTCTAATCTGTACATAGCAAAATGTTCTATTTTTTTGTTTTTTTTTTTAATATTAATAAAATACAAAGGATTTATGTTTTTTTGGTGACTACTTATTTTAAATATTAATCCTTGGGGAATAAAAATATCCCAACAACAACAAAGCCCCAAAAAAAAAAAACAAAAACAATAAGAATAATAAAAATCATAAATATTGACCATGTATAATAACGCAACTCTCTAAAAATGTCAATTCTAAATAAATACAATAAAATATTATAATAACGTGAAATGTTTTGAATGAATTATGTGTATATGTAAAAAGGGGAAGGAGAGGGGAATGGATTTGGAAGAAATTACTGTATACAGTAATATAAATTAAAAGAAAGCATATGTATTAAATGTCTAAAGTAAAGTAATTTTCTAAATTGACAATCTATTCAAGTTAATAATATATTGGATAATAAGATGTATTCTACCAAATACAAAGTGGCTTTGATATAATTTAAGAAGTAGCTACTTTTGTTTTCAGTTTTAGTTGTAGTTGATTTGGTTTTTGGTCATCGGATGCCAGTAATGAAAAATAAAAAAATAATAATAAAAAAAAAAAAAAAATTTTATTTATAAAAAATATTAGAAATCTCTTGAGGAATAAGTTTTAAGGATTAAAGAATATATATATAAATAAGATTCATATTAGTCCTTGAAATTATTTAAAAATCTTAAGTAGGCCAGGCTGTTCAACTTATATAATATTGAAACTTAAATACAATCAATGTGTAGTCAGAGCCATGTTGTGAAAGAAGAGATAATAATGATAAAAAAATTAAAGTGATACAAATCACTGAATTTATTCATATTAAATGTAAATTTTTTAATTTTCTATAGAAATTATTAAAATAACTATGCAGAGACAATTTTGCTTTCATTGAATAGTTTCAAATTGAAAATTATATATCATCATAATGTTCTAGTTTGAGTTTATTTACTACATAGTTTGATTGTTGTAAATGAAAAGTTTTAGCAAAATGTTTTTTCTTATCATTGAAGTTGATTAGAAATGAAATTTATTTAAAGCGAAAGCGGGTCAAAAATTAATATGCAAAAAAATATTTAAAACGAGGAAGATTATAGTTGCCCTTGTCAACTTTTAGATACCCGTGCTTACCCACTAACCGTTATTTATTTTCCACATGCTATTATAAATATTACAAAAAAAATATAAGAAAGTAAAATAGTTAAAAAAAATTTAGCTTATTATCCCATAATTTTTGCTTAAAAAAAATTAAATAAAAAAAAAAAATATTAAATTTTTAATTCATTATACCATAATTTTTGCTTAAAACCAAAAAGAAAAACCATAAAAAAAAATAACCATAAAAAAAAAATAGCCCACCCCAAAAGTTGGTCCGAGCGATGTCCAAATTAGCCAACTAACTTGCCCTATTACTTTACTGCCCAGTTTTAATTTTAACCTCGTAGCTTCATTAGATTCACAGTTATCGAATTGACAACTTTGTATGGCAGCTGCCCGAAAATGGGGTCGCAACATTTTGAAACTCCATATTAGTGCTCGATTCATTATATAACTAACAGTGTGTAATTTTCATCCTCGTAGTATACTCAGTTTCCAAGAAATTCATATTGGTGCAAAGAAGTTGTATGGCAGCCCCCCGCAAATGAAGCCGTAAAATTTTGAAACTTCATATAAGTGGTTGATTCATTATAAAACTAACCGTGTGTAATTTTCGTCTTTCTAGTATAATTACTTTTGAAGAAATTTATATTGGTTTAAATAAGTTGTGTGACAGCTCCCCGAAACCTTGGTCTGGTCTTAACCAAAAAGAATAGGGAACCTTAAAAATGTCCAAAAAATGTTTTGTGTGAATTTCAAAACTCTAGCTCTAATTTTTCAATTCTATCTCTTTTAATTAATTTTTAATTCACGAATATATTAAACCTAAGTAAAGTAAGCATCATATAATCATATTGATAAAATGATTCATTCAAAATATTACACATATACATATTATATGAATATACATATATAAATTATTTATGAAGCCATTTACTAAAAAAAAATCTTTGTCTTCTTTTTTGCTTATCTTAAATAAACTACGCATCATTTAAATCATATGAAATTCTAACTCGAAATCGTTATCTACTTTTTGTAACAAAAACAAAAAACAAAAAAAACAAAAAAACAAAATTCATATAATTTCATGTTACAAGGTGCATAGCTATATTTCAAATTTTTGTATGAAAATATTGCAGTTAAAAAAGTTAGCTGTTCGAGAGCTACCCGAAGTTTTGGTCCGATCTTAACCAAAAAAAATAGGGAACCTAGAAATTGATTGAAAAATATTTTGTGAAAATTTCAAAACTGTAGCTCTTTTAGTTTTTGAGTTATCGTGCTGACACACAGACGGACGGACGGACGGACGGACGGACGGACGGACGGACAGACACACATAGCTAGATCGACTAATTTTTCGATTCTGAGCCGATACGTACCCTTGACACTATATCTAGCTCGTCTAGATCGATGCGTTACAAACGGAGGAGCAAATCTAATATACCCGATGTCATATATATATGCACGGGTATAAACATAGAGTAAAGATAATAAAAAGAGGGACAAATTCATATCAACTTTTTTGGTATGAAATATTATTGAGAAAAATAAAAAATGTTCCAGGTTTTAAATGTATTAGTGGACACTTATTCTATTTAGAAATGATTTTGTTTACTTAATAAATAAAAGTATTTATTTACCGTTTTTGTAATAATATTTTATATTATTACATATATATTTCTTAAAACAAGTAAAGAAACAGTCAGTCGGTGCAACCGACTTAGAAATACCCTACACCTATTTGGTTCAAATTTAAGGACATATCCATAAGTCATTTTAACACCATAAAAGCTGTTATTAATTTGATCGTAAGACATAGCTAACCAAATTAACTTTATAATACTAAAAACATTTTCTAATTACACTATCTATTAAAAAATATTACAAAATCTTACTAATTTATCTATTTAAAAATGTTAAAAAACAAACAAACTTGAAATAAATGAAAATATATTTATTCCAATTCAATTACAAAATGAAAAAATTCTATTTATTAAATTTTGTGATAAAAAGATAATCAAAGCATAATATATTTAATAATCCAAATTTTTAAAAATTGCAATTATTTTAAATGTATAGTTTATATACCTAATAGAAAAGCTTATAAACGACAAATATCCAATAAATGTACTTCTAAAATACAATTACAAATTTTGAACTTTTCATATAATTCATTTAAATATTCAAATAAATTTTACATAAATGCAGCAAGTACCTTTGAACATAGCTGAACCACTACAATTTAGTCTAGATTTCGGAGACACATAGGACATAGGAAATATATTCTTTGGCTTTGAAATTAAACTCGACCAGAACCAATTCGCATGGTACTTTCATTACTAGTAACCTAGAGTTTAAATTTCATCAAAATACCGGCATTATTTTTTGAGTTATGGTGTTTTTAAGATATATGTTTTTTAGTCCTTGAACTTTTCAAGAGTTCCAGAACCCGAAACCATGGTACGATTTCGCCCATATGCAGTCCCGTCATACTTTCAATACTAGTTAACCCTTGTATACAATTGGAACGTTCTATCTTAATTTTAAGTTACTAGTTTTATTAATTTCGATGATAAGCTTTTACACATTTGGGGCTCTAAGAGAGGTCCTGAACCACCACTCCAAATGATCCCAAATAAGGGGGGCACGCAAGAAATAGTAAAGAACACCCTGGGCCAAATTTGAAGCTTCTAGATTTGTTTCAAGTTACAATTTTTATTAATTTCGAAAATATGCTTTAAGGTCCTCGGAACTGAGTGGCTGGTCCCCGACCCACTAGTCCAATGGGGCCCAAATTTCAAAGACACTTACGCAATAGGAAGGGACACCCTGCTACCAAATTTGGAGGTTATATCTTCATTGGTTTCGGAATTACGCTAGTTTGGCCTAAATTCGATCAAAAAGTTCTAGGTTCCGAACCCATGGTCCAATCCCGACCTTACACAATCCCCGAAGTAGTTTTATTACTAGTAACCTACAGTACAAATTTGATGAAGATAGCGTCATTAGTTGTTAAGTTATCGTGATTTTTTATATATGTTCGTTAGCCCTTCGATCGATTAAAAGGTCCAAAATCCGAACCCATGGGCCGATTTCGCCCATATGCAATCCCCGCCGTACTTTCAGTCCTAGTAACCTACAGTTAAAATTTCATCAAGATAGCTCCATTATTTTTTGAGTTATCGTGCCTACGGACGGACGGACGGACGGACGGACGGACATGGCTATATCGAATAAGGCGGTCACGCTGATCACAAATATATATACTTTTCCATATCTAGCTCGCTTCCTTTAGGTGGTTACAAACACCATACCAAAGTTAATATACCCCTTTACCTATTCTATAGGTGTAGGGTATAAAAATAAAATTTTAAGATATACATACAATGCACACAACAACGCACACGGCAATTAATATATACACACAACCATTGCCCATTACATAAATTAAAAATAATATTTAAAAAAAAAAATACATGTATGGCGTATAGTATGACTTATAAGATAAGGCGATCTCAAATTTAAACATAGGGTTCGAAATGATGCATATGATAAAAATGCACATGTTTATGTGTATAGGTAAAAAAACGTTACATTTATAATCAAAGATTGTCTATTAAATTCTAATAGAAATAGATAATCATAATTTTAAAAATATTATTAGTATCTTTATGATGATTATAGTATTAATGAACATTAAAAAGTCATTAACTTGAGAGAATATGCTTTGGTATGTGGGTTTAATTGAAGACATTATGAACTTCAATTTAATAATTTAGCAACAAATTTCAAATTTTCAATCATAGCCATTATTAACCACAAATACGAGTACAAAAAATATTTTTTGTGTATGTTTTGACGCACTAAATCTGGTAAAACACCTTAATTTAGTATTTTATGAGATTATTCTTCGTAAGAAAATGAATGTTAATTTTAAGAGGATTATGAAAACTAGGAAACATTAAGTGAATTATTAATTCTAAGGAACAGTGGATGCAAAATGATGATAATTCCTATTTCTAGAAATATTGAATACATTCATATTCAATATTCATGCAAATATCATGCATACAATTCTGTCATAGTCTGTCATAGAGTAAACATCTAATTTCTGATATTGTCTATGTGCTTTGTTGCTAATTTTATTTTTAATTTTTTTTTTTTTTATTTTTTTTTGTTTTAATATTTATTAATTTTAATTTTAAAATCACTAAAATAATTTAATTTTTTTTATTTTTTTTTGTTTTAATATTTATTAATTTTAGTGATAATTTTAGTGAAGTTGGTTAAATTTTGATTTTAGTGGATTGGATTAACAGATTAACAGGCTAAGTAGTTCTTTTTAATCTTTTTAAATTTTTGTAGTGTTTTATTTTATTATTTTTTTTTTTTTATTATGTTGAATTTTGGTAATACTTTTTCCTTTTTTTTCTCTGTTACTGCAGTTTACAACATGGCTGCACTTTTTGCTTACTAATTTTGGGTAAAAAACTTTTCTTATAACTTCCTAATTTCAGTAAGCCTTTAGTTATAAAAATTAAAAATAAAATAATTTTTCATTTTTTTTTTTTTCATAATTGTAGTTTAATTAACCAAATTTAATTTCTTTTAGCTATTCTATATTATTTATTCTTGCATATAAAATTTTTAATAACACTATTAACATCAATTTGATTTAACTTAAAATTACAAAAATTAACCAAGTTACACTTAAATAACACATTTAATTACTAATTATTAATTTTGTTTTTTATGTGTTTTTTTTTTTCTTTTTTATAATATTTTAAATAAAACTTTAGAATTTGTTTTTTAAAAAAAATAAAAAGTTATTGACAAATCTTATAATAAATAATAAACTCAATTTATCAAACACTATAGCTATCCCTCTTACTCCTATTCAGTCAGCTAATCATCTAATTGCATGTCAAACTGTTATATATACATATATTGTTACATAATTAAAATTAATGTAAATAGATCCAATAAATATCAAATTTTAATTCTCAGCGAATATCAAACGATAAATTTAAAATAAAGTTCT
Organism: Dolichopus griseipennis; assembly: GCA_963082915.1. Taxonomy (NCBI): domain Eukaryota; kingdom Metazoa; phylum Arthropoda; class Insecta; order Diptera; family Dolichopodidae; genus Dolichopus; species Dolichopus griseipennis. The sequence goes on along the minus strand of OY720441.1, from coordinate 314,213,016 downwards.
TCTCAAACTTTATTCTGAGAAAAATCTAAATTTAAATTCAAAATTTTTCTTCTTTATATACAATTTTTATTTTTTCTTCTCTTTAATTTTTTTTTTATAAAAACTATTAATAAATGTAAATTTTACAATTAAATTTTTATTTTTTTTTTCTCTTTCTTTTTTCGATAATCTTAACTTTATGTACAAAGCCAAGTAAATATGCGTTTTTTTTTGCTGCAGTGATTCTGCTGTCGGACACTATCTCATGCTGGAAGGTGTATATACTACAGTATGGGATAACTGGCCGTGGCTGCGTCACTGTAAGCAAACTCAACTCAATTAGATTGATAGTTTTGACTGAATCAAACAAAAAAAGAAAAAAAAAAAATTCCACTCATTATTTCGTATAGTTGTAATTCTTCTTGGAAACCAAATCTGATTTATGCTGAGTCAAACCAGCATAAATTTTGCAAACATTAGAGGGCTAGATTCCAATTATTTCGGAGTATATGTTCACCTTACGTCAAAAAATCCAGCCGTGTTAGCACTAAACGAAACTCAGGTTTTTTCAAACCAGGATGCGGTTAAGTTCAGTATTCCTGGTTACAAACTTGAAACGTTTTTTAGTCCTCATAGAGGTATTGCTCTATATATTCGTAACGATACGGCCTACCAAATTCTGGATAAATATAACATAGGCACAAATCCAGAGTTTAACTATGTTTGGACCAAATTTATTTTCGGTGGCCATTCAACGCATTTTTGTTTTTTGTACAGAAGTCCAAATATTTCGAAGGAGAACACAATTGTAGAATTTGATATTTTATCGGATTCTATAATTAGTATCCTTCAGGATAATCCCGAAACTGAAATCGTTGTAGCAGGCGATTTCAATATCCACAATAAAAATTGGCTTCTATACTCTCCTCATACATCGGCAGAAGGCAAATATGTAGAACTTTTTAGCGCTCTTCACCAACTTACACAATTGGTGAAAGAACCTACTCGCATACCAGACTGTTCAAGCCATAGTGCTTATACTCTGGATCTATTTCTAACTTCTCATCCGGAAAAATACAACATTTCTGTCATTAGCCCATTAGGCAGCTCTGACCACTGCCTTATCAGTTCTCAATTTCAAATGCAAAATTTAATTAACCAAAAAGTTCCTCCCAATCATAAAATTTGGCTCCTAAATAAAGCCAACTGGGATGGTTTAAACTCCTTTTTCAAAAACTTTAATTGGTCTCTTTTTTTCAACAATAGAAATGTTGATGTAGCTGCCAACGCATTAACTAGCGCTATTCTCCTTGGCATGAATCTTTTCATACCAAGTAAGATTACAAGTGCTAAACACCGTAACCAGAATTGGTTAAACAAAAAATGCAGGCAAGCTATTAAAAAAAAAAATAAAGCTTTCTTTGAGTTCAAGAGGCAACCAACCGAAAGCAGCCGGCTCTCATTTACAGAAGTTAGTAAGAGATGCAAAAGAATTTTAAGGCAGCAAAAATTTAAACATGATTTTTTACTAAGGCAAAAAGTTATTCGCTTCCCAAAAGGCAGCAAAAGTTTCTGGTCATTTGCCAAATCAGTAAAAAACAACTTCACTTCTTCTACAACTCCTCCACTAATTTATAATAATGCTGTCATTGCTGACCCTGAACAAAAGGCAGATTTTCTGGCTCAAATCTTCGCAGCCAATTCAACACTGCCGGCAACAACAGCCTCTCCTCCGGTCTATGTACCAACAAATTCAAAACTTAAAAAAATTTATTTTCGCCCACGAGTTGTTGCTAAAGTTCTTAAGGGTCTGAATGTTCACAAATCTGCTGGTCCTGACGATATTCCACCAATTGTCCTCAAAAAATGCGCTAACACCCTAGCTGGTCCACTAAGCAAACTTTTTCACATATCCTTTGTTTCTGGAACTTACCCTTCTATATGGAAAGTTGCTTATGTCCAGCCAATCCCAAAAAAGGGTGCCCAGAGCAATCCTGAAAATTATAGACCAATTGCTCTAACATCAGTACTATCAAAGGTTATGGAGTTAATAATTAATTTCCATTTAAAAAGATATCTGGAGAGTAATGACCTCATAAGTGACCATCAATATGGTTTTAGGTCAAATAGATCAACAGGTGACCTGCTGACATTTTTGACTGAAAAATGGGGTCGTTGCTTGGAAAAATATGGCGAGACGAACATAATCGCTCTAGATATATCCAAAGCCTTTGATCGCGTTTGGCATGCCGCGCTACTAAAAAAGCTAGAAGCTTTTGGTCTAGGAAAAATCTTCAATTCATGGATAGAATCTTTCCTTTCACACCGTTCAATACAAGTTGTTTTGGATGGTTTTACTTCCAAAAAATTTGAAATCAATGCTGGTGTCCCTCAAGGCTCGGTCCTATCACCAACCTTATTTCTAATATTTATCAATGATCTTCTATCCATTACCTCCAATAAAATTCATAGCTTTGCTGATGACAGCACTCTTGATTGCTCTTACCTTTTTGAGAGAGCAGCTGATGCTACCTCAAGATCGGTAAACAATGAACGAACCAAAGTTTCAAGTTCCTCAAATAATGATCTCCAAATAATTCAAGATTGGGGAAGCGTGAACAGGGTAAGTTTTAATGCTTCTAAAACCCAAAGCTGTTTGTTATCAACCAAGCGAAGCGATCCCTTACTTAACATTTCTTTTGGCAATGTAGGTATTCAAAACTCCGAATCATTAAGAATTCTAGGCATGGAAATAAATGCAAAACTTTCGTGGAACGACCACATTTTTTCGGTCGCAAAAGATGCCGCGAAATGCCTGGGATTCTTAAGTAGGAGTAGGAAATACTTTACACCTCCAAATCTATTACAAATTTATAAAACCTATATTCGGCCGAGACTTGAGTATAACTCTCACATATTTGCTGGAGCTCCCAGCACCGCTCTTCAGTATGTGGATAAGATACAAAAGAGAGCTGTTCGTATTATCAATGATAATAACGTCACAAAAGACTTAACGTCTTTAAGTCACCGCCGTAATGTAGGAGCTGCTTGTCTTTTTTATAAATATCTTCTAGGCAATACTTCAAAAGAAATCAAAAACATGATGCCTAAAATCAAACCCTACCGCCGTAACACACGGTTAGCAGCTCAATCACATCCATATACAGTTGAGCTTTTCAGAACAAGAACTCTGAAATTTAGGAACTCTTTTCTGAGTCGCACCTCCAAATTGTGGAACACATTACCCCCATATGTGTTTCCCAATTCGTTTAAACCGGAAAAATTCAAGAAGAATGTCAACTTATACCTCCTGGGTTGCCCTTTCAACCCCTAAAAGTCATTTATATGTATGACTAGCAGTAACTTTTCAGCCATAATACTGCGCAAGCAGCTAGGGTGCTTATCCCATTATTTTGGCTACGGGGGGAGGTTGTTTTAGTGTAGTAAAAATCTCACACTACCTGGGGGATTAGGTTACCAGGTGCCTTTTGAAGGTTTTTTCCTCCCTTAGGAAAAAAAAAAAAAAAAGAAAATACATGCATGAATACATGCATGAGTTAGGAAGGTTTGGAAAGTTTACTACAAATTCTGAATTAAATACATATACAAAAGGGATGTTGTCTTGATTTTCAGTCCGAATGTAAAACTCATTTTTTTTCAAAATTTTCTGATAAAAGGGAAATACTTGTAAAAATTTCACTATAATTCCTCCTTATCTATAATCCTTACAAATTTTCAAAATATTTTTAAGTAATTTCTTATTTAGCATATTAGTATATTTTCAATTTGGAAAAACTTTATTTGTGGATAATGACGCATTATTAGTGAGACGTAACCCCCATGGTGTTTATGGTCCGCATGATTATAAGACTTCACAATTGTTAATGTGATGAGGCCTAATACTGTGTAACAAAGTGATTTTGTGTAAATTTATTAATTTAATTCTAGGAATAAAAGTATTATATAATAGAGTTTATAAATACGGCTTGTTCTAAATATTTAAAAACAAATAACCACTGGATCAACAATTTTACACTTTTTCCAATATTACCTAGCGTATAGTCGAAATGGATTGTGTTTTTTATACGAAGAACTATTTAACACCTATTATATCCATTTAACGTAGTTGTAAGGACTTCCTCAATTTGCCACAACATTGGTGATGCTGTAAACGAGACGAGTTAGTGGGTTAGGATTAAAATTGAAAACTGAGTTATTGCCCAACAATCCTTCCATGAGTTATCTACTAATAATCCAATGATTAATTTTAATATTTTAAATCATCGAAATTCCTAATAAACTGGCCATGAAATTGACTGAAGCTACAAATATTTCTATAGAATGCATAGAATGTTCAATTATTGACCATTGAAAAATTGATGTAGAAGAAATTTAATAAAATTATTAAAATGTCAAATTATATGTCAAAAATAGAAAAAGGTGAATGATTAAAAAATTACGTGCACTTAAAGAAAGATGGAATTACTTTATTTCTTTAAAATCTTAATTTATTGAAATAAATGAGAGTTCTTATTGTTTTTTAGTACATTTTCAAAAAATTTTGTAAAAATATGCTTATATAGTTTCACTCTGTCCTTCCGTCCATCGTTTAGGCGCTTAAAAGCTTCTAGAATGTTCCCTGTTAGAAGTTATGACGGCTCGAAAATTTTAATTTCACTATTTTTAAACACCTGAAACGTGAATACCTCTTCAAATTTTTTTTACAAATATAAAAAATTTAAAGCTGCAAGATTATATTTTAACATATGTTAAAGGTTTTTCTTAAATTTAAAAGAGGTTCTTTAAATTGAAAAAGTTGCCTCTTAGTTTCATACATTATAATATAATATAATAAAATTCTAGGTAAAACTTCAAATTTTGGTGGAGTTCACAATTGATTTCCTAGAACCTAAAAAAAAGGAAAGGTTGGGACAGGAGGGAGGTGGGCAGATTCACCATAAGTTTGCTGAGCAAAAATTTGGGAACCTTTCCATTGAAGGGCTACTAGGTCTTCAAAATTAAAACTCTTATGTTTTTATTGAACAGTAACTTATTCAGCAGTGTATGTTTTTCCAAAATAAAACGTTAACATTGAAGCTCCAACATTATATTTCGCACTTATTAACAGGTTTTCCTAATGCACTCAGGATTATATTCTAAGTATTGATTTCACTATTATTCATAATTAATAAATTGATGAAATAACTAAATCATAATTTTATTATTTGGCGTCATTAAAAATAAATGATAAAATACTCAGTAAGAAAACCCTATACATAACGTTGAAAATGTGCTTTTTAAAATCCCTTGGTTTTTTTTCATCACTTGTTTATTTATTATCCTCTTCACTCCTCAGTCACTTATTAAGCTCCTATATATATATATCTAAATATATAATAAATATATTATGTGTCCTTTAATACCTTCTTCTTTCTAATATTACATACTTTTACATTATTTTTTTTTATAAGCATATTCATAAGATTACACCATCATACCTCTGTTTAGGTTTTTTTTCTGTTGTGTCATTCAGTTTTTTTTCTTGTTTTGGACATGACTGGACACAATGCTTTTATTTCATTTTTCATTTCAATAATAAGCTGTGATATATAATATATTGTTGTCTCTTTCTAAAGGAGGTATCTTTTAAAGATAAATTCATTCCTTTCAACATCTATTAAATAAATAAAAATGTCAGATTGACAAATATTTGAGGATAAAATTTTTATAAATGAAATCTGAAGGGAATGTGTAAAAGTGTTCACTAGACTGTTTATAGTGCGTTCAAAGTATTAGATTATTAAAACTTTTCATTTTTGGTTTGGCGTAAAATTTTTTTTTTTTATTTTTAAATTAAAATAAAAAATTTAAAAGTCTAATCTATTGTCCCAAAGTATTATTTACAAAATTCAAAAAAAGGAAAAATTGTCTGATCGCTAGTGTTTGTTAAAGATATTAGATCTTTTATCTATACCCTTGCCTGTTTGGTTTTTGACCCCCTTTTTGCATTTTGAAATGGTTGTAAGTCCCGTTACACTGTTAAATAAATCCAATAGATAGGAGAGGGAAGAAATTCTTAGACAGGACAATCGCTTTTAAATATACATCTATATATAAACCTATATTTCTGTTGAAAGAATATAGATTCATAGGTTCTTGATAAGTTTTAGGATTCTTTTTTGTTCTTTTATTTGAAATATTTAATGTAATATGTATGTATAATGGAGTTAAAAAAAATTCTTTAAAAATATTCACAGGTATTTCAATATTAATAACAAAAAATTTTGTTGAAGCATAAAATAAAGGATTTACCGTTACGTTAATAGCAGTTTTCCAAATTTCTAAAAACAGTGTCGTATATAATTATAGAATTGATATTTAGAAAACTTTTATCAGCATAAAACTTTGGCAACTTTTAATAGAGTAAAATATTTATGATAAAATCAATAAACTATCTAAAACTTAGAGTGAAAACAATCCTCAATAACTAATACTTATCTAATTACCTATTCTTTTTCATCCACCAATAGTCTTTCCGATTAAGTCAAATATATCTCCAGCCACTATATAACATTTTTTATTTTAAATTTTCTCCATTTATTTTGCCCGAATTCATTCTACAGCTTTTCATGTAAACCGTCTAACTTCACGAACAGGATAACTTCTAATTTAATTGTCGATACCCTAAAAGTATGCAATATTATCATTTATCAAATTTAAATTGTTCACTTGATATAAAACAATTTATTATAACTCAAATTTTTTTCATTTATATTTTCCGAATTTATACTATAACCTTTCAACTGTCCCGTCCATCTGTAATAACAGGAAATTGAGTATACATACCCCTAAAAGTATGCAATATTTCTCAAATATTTGTTTTTATCAAGTTTTTCGAATATACATATAATTATAGGACTTTTAATGTAAATATTTTCTAGAAATAAAATAATTATGTATTCTTACAGTAAGTAACAGACTAACAAAATTTCTATATATTCTATTATATTACATACTATATAAATAAATATGTTCAAAAAAAATAAAGAAATAAAACTTTTACCTGTGTTTATATTTACCAAAATAGTTTCTACTTATGTTAATAATATTTAGTGAAAATAAACCTGAAGATAATAATAACTTGATAGATATTAACAATCATGATGATGTTTATGATAATGATAATGATAATAAAAAAGATACTGAAATAATATCAATGTTTCTATTTCATTTTACCATTTTTAATCCATTTCCTCAACAAATGTCCATTCTTCAATGTTGTTATATTATATTTTCTTTTATAATATATATATATATATATATATATATATATATCTTTATATATACATGTACATATTTACCAAGTGTGTATATTATATATTATTTTACTATATGTTCAAAACAGAAGGAACTTTTATCCCAAAATACACACAAATAACAAGCACAAAAAAAAAATCTAAAAAAAATCTTAATAATATGTTTCCTATAGTAACCTCATTAAATTAAGGTAAATATTTATGTAAATGATTACTATATAATATATACAAATTTATTTTATACATTATTATTATTATTATTATTATCATTATTGCTACATATGTATATAATAATTTTCTACATATAATATTATATTATTTTATTAGATTATTATTATATGTACATATATAAATACAGTAATCATTATCTAATTTAAAATAAATAAACAATATATTTAAGATAGAAAAATAAAAAAATGTATCTTATAAATGGACAAGCTACTTGTAATAAGAAATAAATAAATATTTTTCAAATTAATGATATATTGATTTGTTTGAATATAAAAATAAAACAAATTATTCCTTAAAGATTTTGATTTCTATGTTATTATTTATAAGTATATGTATAATATATATTATTTATTATATTAATAAATTATATACAATAAGAAAAAGTAAATATATTAAAATATAAATTATTTTTTAAAGAATAAAATAATAATAGAAAAAATATTAAATAACATATTTGAAAGAAAATTTAATAATTAATTGGAAATAACAATTTAAATTATATAATTTTAATAATTGACAAATTGCAATTAAAAAATTTCAATAAATTATGAATAAAATCTGTTTGTATTTTAAAATTTATTTATTTTTATAATTATTTAAAAATTATATTATTAATTAATTTATTTAATGGTTAAATTAGTTTAGAGTTTTTATTTGAAAATAATTACAGTGTTACACAATTCGTCGCTCGAGCGTAGCTATGAATTATATCGCACTTCAGATGACATGGTATCGTATAATTGCGCAAATCATGTTATCTTCACATTTTTCTAATCTAATAAAATGTCAAAGTAATGAAACATCAGTACGTTGATACAAACTTCGTTTTAATACCCTTGCAAATGAAAAAATTCAATTAAAATATAAAGTTCATTAGTTATTTAAAATAGAAATTTAATATTCCACTAGAATTCATCTCAAATTTAAGGAACGCACTAAATATAACACTCAATACAAAAAACAATATGCATCAAATTCTGTCAACCCTTGCATCAAATTCTGTCACTCCAAATAGTTGAAAAGCTTTGGAATATAATAAAAACGGTGACGTGACATTTAACTCAAAGCCATTAAACCATATGGTCTTATGTCTCACTTAATGAAATAAAAAATTTATTTAAAAAACGAGGAAGAGTGTAGTAGAGTAGACTGTGTCAACTCTGGGATACCCGTATGACCGTAACATATACATTATATCATCCGGTTAATTACTTTTGGCTTTATTAAGTGTAGTGGAATACTCATATAAAATAAAGAGTTGTATGGCAGCTACTCGAACCCTCTGTCGTAGACCAACCAAATTTTGCAGAAACATTGGCCATTACACTAAACTATTTTTTGCAAAATTTGAGACACCCAGCTTCATCAGGTGTAGTGTAAAGCTCATATAAAAGAAGGAGTTGTATGGCAGCTACTCGAACCCTCTGTCGTAGACCAACCAAATTTTGCAGAAATTTTGGCCATTACACTAAAAATAAATAGCGATGACGGCTATGGCAAAAAAACGAATTTGCGAAAATTTCAAGATCCTAGCTCCTTTAGTTTTTGAGTTATCGTGCGGACGGACAGACGGACGGACGGACGGACGGACAGACGGACGGACATACATAGCTAAATCGATTTATTTTTCGATTCTGATCCGATCCATACACTTGAGTCTATATCTACCCCCCCTCCTTCTCTGCGTCACAAACGTAATGGCAAATTTATTATACCCTTTGACTATATAGTCATACGGGTATAATAACTCAGAATTTGTTCAAAAACTTTTAAAAAAAATTTACAAAATATATAAATTTTCAATAATAGATCATTAAAAACGAATAACTCTGATTTTTAATATATAACTATTAATTAATTATGCTTATTCTAAATAATCAAATAACTGGTGAGAGGACAGGGAAAGGACGCGGTGCGAAACGGTCGTCACACTAGTGCTTCCGCATATTGCGTGTATTCGCTTTTTCCATAATATTTATGTATAGTCGGTCCAAATTCCATGATTATATGGCTTTATGTCTCAAGTTTTTATAAAACGGTATGTCTCACTTAAATGAGGTATATGGCCACACGCCAAAATTTTCGATTATGGCTTTTTGTCTCTAATTATTTGTGACTTAAAGCCATTATGACACCAATAAAAATAGAATAGGCGTCACCAATAAAAACAGAATAGAACATTCTTATGTCAAATACAATATATTTATATTTATTAATTTCGAAGATATATGCTTCTTAGTAGGTTGGGTGAGATCTTTGTGTGAGGTCATATACCAAAATCAAGGCATATGAGGGAAACTTAAAAAAAAAACACTTCTACAATATTTTAAGCTTTTATTTTTATGGATTTCGGAAATATATTCACTTACCCTCTTGGCTCGTTCGGAAACTTTCATAATCCGAATTAATGAAATCGCGGTTTAGCTAATTTATAACTTCCATCTTTCTTTCGGGATCAGGAACCTACAGCAGTATAAATTTTAACAAGATAGCATCATCATTATTTGAGTTATCATGTATAAGTTAGAAAAGCTGTCAGACAATTTGTAATTTCTAAGGGGTTTCGAAAGTGGAATAAATAAACTTTGGGATGGCTTCGGACAGAATGGAGTTGTAGAAGACTTCCTTAAATCATTTCAAATAAAATAAATGATCAAATTCAAAATGGTAAAAGTAGTTTTTTTTTTCAAGATAAATTCTTCAATCTTATTTTCGTAATCTGTTATTCACTTCCTCTTAAGCTTAAGATATTCTGAATATCCTTTATTAATTTTTAAATTTTAATATATTTAATAAAATAAAATCGAACAAAAATTTAATCTTCCTCAATTTAAAAATATGTTTAATTATTTACAGATAGAGGAAAAGATTAATACTGAATTATAACATTTTCTCATTTTCGTCATTAAAAGGTAATCCTTCGAATTAACAACAGCTTTTTTTGACATCAATGACATTCCTTTATATTTCCAAAGAGAAGTAAAGTTTAATTTAAATTTGATAAAATATTGATGATATTACTGATAAATGCCTCTTTTATTTTATTTTATTTTTGTTTTATCTTTTGTTTCACCTGTAATGCAAGTGTTGAGTATATTTTAATTTTTAATTTTTGATAAATGACATTTAGCATTTTACGAATTTCATCCATCACACACACATTAATTTTCAAATTTAAAACATTTTCATCCCTCACACACACACATATTTTTTTTAAAAATTTAATTATTCAACATGAAATTTAACTATTTGTAGAGCTTTGTCTTATTTTTATATACTTTTTCGCCGGTACAAGGACATTTTACAATAAAATTATAAAAAAATTTTCTTGAATACCTTAAATTTGTCCGTTTGCTTGTCCATCCGTACATTCGGGAATTTACAAAAGTTATGGAAGCTCCAACTCCACATCAGTTGGGAAAAAGCATTTAAAATATTAAAATATCAGTTCTCTAAGGTATATCTTCAATGTAGATTGTAGTAATGACAAAAGATACACGCATTTATAAGCTTTGTTAAGTTTTCCAATGCTGTATTTTAATATGCAGCAATGCGAAGCTTAATTTTTACAAACCGTTTGTATCTTCCGAAAGTAATTTAAACTACGAACGCTTTGTGGAATTATGAGTCAATTTATTTAGTATTGCCAGTTTAATTATAATTTCAAAAGGTTTTCTAAAAAAATAAAGAAAGTGTTTATAGCAGTAACGTAATTTCCTCAGTTTTCCCCAATTAGGATGGTATTAGAGTTTTAAAATTGCTGATTTACTACTTTTAAACCCCTTAATAACTTCAGGCGTGTAAATATACCTATGCTTAAACGTTAATATTGAAGGTCTAATGTTCTATACATAATTAATAACTTAATTTTCAATAACTATTCAAAAATTGTATAATTTTGGAAATGTGTTTAAAAGTATTTGGTTTTTGTGATTATTTATTAATGAATAATTCGGGAAAATCAACCAATCACAAGTGACACTAATGAATGAAATTTAAAACTATAAGAATCGATAGGGAAGGTTACATTCTCATTAGAAAAGAGCTTCTTCAGACTTTCACTTTCTAAATTATTTGGAAATTTGTAAGTTTTTAAGATATTACCTTTCAATCAACCAAGTTATCAGTGAAATTACTTACAGTTTAAGATTTGTACTAAAACAGTTGCCAAAATGGTTGCAATACTTAACTAAAACGGTGCATTTACAAAACTCTATTTTCGCCAAATTTTTGGCCTCTCATATATTCTGAATATGGCTCACGCTAGAAACTTGAAATTTTAAGATAAGTTAGATCGTCAGAAATTAGTTTGCAAAGGCTACCTGTTTATTAGAGGTTGAAAATTGAAACTTTGCTATTTTTAAACATCTGTAACTTGAATACCTGTCTAAATGTTTTTTATTAATAAATAAAACTCAAAGCTCCAACACTATATATTTCAACATTATGTAAAAAGCTTTTCTTAAATTTGAAGGGTGACGGAGCTGTAGTCCTTCCAAATTCCGAAAAATAATATATAATTTTGAAAATGTGCTCTTTAGAAAACCCTTGGTTTTTTTCATCACTTGTTTTTGTTTCCAATTGATAAAGATTTTGCTACACCAATAAAATTTGGAGTTACAATACAAGTTGCATTCAAATTTGAACTTATATCCAAAGATGTTTGGTCATGCAAAATTTTAGTATTAAGGGTGTCACTGACTTAAGTATTGGAAGAGCGAGTCTATTCTGTACCGTTATCGAGATATGAAATTTTAAAGACTTGCCAGATGCCTTTCATTACAAAATCTATAATTTCTCGAAAAAAATCATTGTTTACTTTAATTTTTTGTGCACTAAATATCTCCATACACCCAACTTTTTAATGTAATTTGGTATAAATGCTTTATTCGTGAAAATTCAGGTTGGGCTCTTAGATATAACGAACCAAATCGGATCACAGGATCGGGAAGCTCTCATTCAAAAACACTAAACTTTTCGAGAAATATCGTGTTTCAACCGACGGACTGATTCAAACTTGGTAGATAGACTATTGATGAAATAAAACTTCTCTTAATGACCCAATTTTATTAACAAAATTAATTTATGTACCAACCAAATAAGTAAATAAAATTTTATGTAAAGAAAATCTAACCTTAAAATAATATTTCAACAAAATTGTTTTCTTTTAAACGTGTCATACATTCTACACTTTAAATTCAATATTTGAAGTAAAAAAAATGTGTTTAAAGTTTTAATGCAACTTTCTTTTCAGTTTATTGATACAAGTTTTTTATTTTATTTATTTTATTTTAGAATACTTTTCTTTTAGTTTTACTTCTTCTTTTACCTTCAAAAATTTTCACATCACTTCTAAACATACTTTTCTTCCTTTTTTTTCCCCAATATAGTTTTGAAACTTTACACGAAGCAATTAAAGAATTTTTGAAGAAACAAAAGTATAAATATCCTAAAGTTTGGTAACAATGAAAGAAAATTTTAACGGAAAAATTAATTAAAACTCTTCAGCAAAATATAAAATAACACAAAGTAATATAAATCGTGATGGGAATCAATTTCTTGGATAATATGTACTCTGAAATTGAATTAAAACTTTTCTTTTTGAAGTCCTTAAATTTTGTCCATGTACAGTATATTGCATCAATGTTTTTGTAAGGCGGTGCAATTTAATGTTTGTTTGTTTGCTTTATTGTTTGGTACAGTAAAATTTTCACTGTAGGTATCGCAGCTCCTTTGAAAGTCTCTCAAAGGAGCTGCGACACCTGCAAATTGGATTTTTGCACGGTTGACTACATTTGTAGACTGTTATGTCCAAATTTTGGTTGCAAAACCAATTGTAATGTATTTCGATAAAAGCTGATACGCTCATTTAGTAAAGTTATGGAAGAAGCGCAACAAATTTTGATTGAGTCATGTGATTCAATTCTAGCAAAATTGAATATTTTTGTAAAAGCTGGCATTACCAACTATCGTTTGAGCTTACCGGGTACAACAATCGCTTCAGGATCTTTTAAAGTAAGGCAAATATGTTTTCAAATAAGTAATAATAGTATTAACAAGAACAAAAAGCTAATGGGGAAAGCTAAAAAAGAGATCTAACCAGATTTTTTACAATCTGTATCTTATAAGAACCTGAGATTTATATACTCCTTTATATACAATCGATACATGCAATGGTTTATATACAAGAAGATTAAACAACAAGGACACTTCTAAATGTGCTTAAAGTATGTATATGCGCCACTAATCTATATTTTATGAAAGCTGATAATACCAAATATCATTAGACCTTACCGGGGTACTACAAATGCTTCAGGTTCCCCAGAAATAAGGCAAAGAAGTTTTCAAAGAAGTAGTAATAGTATTTAAAATAATAAAAAGGTAATCGCCAAATCCAAAAAAAAACTTAACTAACCAGGTCTTTTACAATCTGTATCTTATAAGTATCTTACAAATTCAGCATAATGGAGTAAACCCCTAAGTCTTATCAATTTTATAGCATAGAGTTAGATTATTGAATTCCTTAAAAAATGGCTAATAATATTTTGAATAGAATTTCAAAAGTCCTCAACAAAAAAATAATTGAAAACCTATGACCTTCTTTTTTACTTCAATTTCACACCCTTAAAAGAATTTTGAAATACCAAATTATATCTTTTTTTGCAAATTGTGCAAAATTTAAATTAAAATGAACACAAATTTTTTGAATTATAAATACATAGATTTGGTGCTTTTTAATAATAAAACGTTTAAAAGACAAAAATATAATTCCAAAGATATAATATTAGATGTTCAAATGTTAAAGGAACAGTGTCACTCAAATTATTTAGAGCAAGTAGTATCTTATTACAGGTAAATTACTTAAAAACAAGAGCATTGTATATATTAAAGCTTAAACTGCAAATATCAAATCGTCACCTCCTAATATATTAACGAGGTACTTTGAATTTTGATTAATAAAAGAACAATCTAAGAAAACACACTTAGAATACCAAAATGTTTATAGAGCAGAGGTAATTTTGATAATTAAAATATTACCCAATACTTTCGGAGTTCATTTCAACTGAACACAGCTATTTGTAGCACTGTTTAGAATAGCTATTTTTAACAACGTTAAGTGTCAAGTTGCATAAGTTTGACACTTTCACTACTTTTCAAAATTAGCAAACAAATTGTTTTTGGCAAAGGCTATTTCTTCTATGAAGCTTTCTATAATATCTATTTTTTCTTAAAACTCAAGGAGAATAAATAAGGAAGACGAGCCAGTACAATAAGCTACCACACGCCTTTCGAAGCCAAACAACCATTTCCACTTAACTAATATTAATGAAAACTACAACTTTGGTTTAGGTGTATTTTTCCTCTTCACTTTTATATGAAAATTGAAAATTAAATTGATTAGAAGCGATGGTTTAGATAACAACTATTATATTATATCTTCTAAAGTAAAAAAAAATGTATCTGCATGACTATAATAAAGGAAGAATCTTTAAATCCAATGCAAGCATTTTTGGTCACACCTTCTAATGCATTTATAGGAAATTAACGTAAAATGTTGTGAAAGGATATCTATCAAATTAGCTAATTAAAGCTTCTAATTATTCATTTTACACATATGAAGTGGTGACTCCGTCCAACCGCCTATCTATCCACACGATAACCCAAAAACTAAAGAAGTCTATATTTTGAAATTTTTACAAAATAATTTTTATACAAGATTTGACCATTTTCGGCTTCGCACATTCATGCTCTTTCCAGTACATTTTCCATAACTTTTCGTAAAATACCCGGTATTAAGGCTTGAATTTCATTGCGAATGTTTTGTTTTAGCTCTGGTATGGTCGCTGACTTGTTTATGTATACCCTTTCTTTCAAATAACCCCAAAGAAAACAGTCTGGGCGAAATTGCGTCTGCGCGAAATAGTGCTTTCGTCAAAGTGGTCCCGTAACAGAGCCATTGTGTCTCTTGCAGTTTGGGCTGTGGCTCCATGTTGGAATCACAACTATGGATGCTTTTCTACAGCTGGCCTCAAAAAATTGTCCAGTATGTATAAAATAAATTTAAATGCCACACCTGAAAAGGAAAGGCAGATTCACTCAATTATCACATTGTATGTTGTAGGGGACTGTACATAAATAAATAAATAAAATAAATGATATTTAATCAAACTGATTAACAGAAGTCTAGGATACTAAATAAATCGATTGCATCGACTAAATATTGTTTTTCATCAAAACTATGTTAATTTGATGTAAAACTAAATATTGTTTTGCATCAACACTATAATAATAATAAAAAGTTTGACAATATTTTGTTTATTCCTCATCCGTCACTGATCATTTTTATATACCAACGCTGTAACTAAATCTATGTATGTTATTTAAAATTTATGTTTATGCTAAATATGTACACGCAACTTTATATAACAGTTTTGTCCCCTATTATTATTTTTCTACACTTAACTAAAATAGCTATCTATGATTAGTTAAAAATATAACAACAACAAACATATTATAGAAAGAACAATTTTTATTAAAATATTATTATGGAAAGAAAATCCAAAAAATGTGTACAGTCAGCTAAATAAAGCTGTTAAATGTAAAATTTATAATCAAAATATAATGGAATATATCAATACATGTATACATATACATTATATAAATATATATATTTACAGATTGTAAGAATGAATAAAAAGATAATATAAATAAATATAATTCTATACTTTTGATAGAGATGAACATAGTAAAAAAATGCTTTCATTCATTTATTCATTCGACATTGCTATACATGTGAATGCGAAGCGAATACTCTTGACTCATCTTGTCATTTCTATCCAAAATATTTTTGTTTTTGTTGTTATTTTCTTTTTTTTTTTAAATCTTTTAAATTTTCTAAAGAATACACTCATGTATATCAACATAAATTTATTTTTCAACAGCGTATCCTAAATGATTTTTGGATATTAGCTGAGGATTTAAAAATATTTTGGTATTTAATCCAATTTATGTTTATTTTAGTATAGCATAATATTATAGAATGTATGTATTATTTATAGATAAATGTATATTACTTTTAAAATAGCTTTTTTTTTTGGAAAGTTTCAAGTTGATATTTATTTAAATTTTGTTTTTTAACTTTTAGTAATAATCTAAAAGTTAAGAGTTTTTTTTTTTTTCAAAATTATATTAACTATAACCAAATGGTGGAGTAATAATATATTGAAGGATCAAATACTTAAAATAAAGGTATACAATTTTCCAGTCTATCGCATCTTTTAGTTGAAATAAGTATCATTTGAAAATTGGAAAAAAGTATGGAACCTGCACTTCTTCTAAATTAATGATTAAATTTTTTAACTGTGATGTAATACTTGTCGCATTCTTTGACTTTTAAATCCTAACCATTGAAATAACACAAAAGAAAACAAATTGAGGCTATTTTCAAATTTAGGCCTCGACCTAACTAAAACGTAAGACGAACAACGTTGTACGTGGATACGTCGACGTATCCCGAAATCAATACGCGCGTATAATTTTTAATTTGTCAAAAAATCTATATTCTTATACAAAAACATTTTCCATTTTCACATTATTTTAAATTTTTTTGAATTTTTTAGTAATATTATAAAAAAATAGCTATAAAAATATTACCTTAGCAACGTAAGAGAAAATAATAACAAAATTTTTATACACTTTGCCAAATTTTATATCTTAAAAATCTGACGTATAGTACGTTGCGTATTTCGGGAGCTTTCATATAATTTATATGTATTTAAAATTATTTTGACAGAAAAAATACATCGTACGTCGTCATTTAGGATGAGGCCTTAAATAAAATATCTAAAATTGATGATAATAATTATAAAAAGCGTAATTTTCAATATCTTGAAAGGTACGTGGAATGTACCTAAACTGCAACACCAATTCATCACAAAACTTCCTTACGTAATACAAGTAGAAACATGTATCCATGTATCTTGATATTTGATATTAATATATTTATTAATTTCGAAGATATACTTTTAAGTATTTTACAAAAATTTTGAACATGGTGTTTGAATATAACTAATTTTGAGTCATGGACTCCTTCTAAATAGAGGACGATACTTTTATTCGTTTCTAAAAGACAAACTTACTTATTTTTTAAGATCCCAACGCAAACCGTTTGAAAGACATCCGGAATGTAGCATAAATAGAGTTTTGCATAGCGGCAAATCAAATTACCGTAGAAAGCTCATGCAAACAGTAATCGTTTGCATTTTCACATAGAAAAATTGTCATTTATATATGCCTTGGTTCTAACAATTTCAATATGAAGCTTTTTGGAACTTAGGGGACTTTAGGTAAGTAACGAGTTGATCTACAAAGAAAATTTATTGAAAAAATGGTGTAAAATGTTTGTAAGCATGATGTAAGTTTGTAATAAGTTGAGTGTATATGAAACATTCTGGCGTCCTCAACTTCAAAAACATTTTCCTCCCTCGAACAAATCTTTACTAATTAATAATTTCCTCTTTAAAAATGTTTTTTAAAGATTAGAGAAATAGCATCAGTCTCAAACATATGATTATGTTTATTAGTAAACCTCATTAGAATGCATATATCTTATTATAAAAAATACTTAATTTGAAAAAAATTTATTTATGGTAAAAATGAAAATCTAAAAATCTTAGATTAAGGTAACATAAATAAATCACAAATTCCCTGTTATATGAACATAATATTTACATTTTTTTTATATTTTTAAGTAATTTTCAACTTTTCTTATTCCCATCAAATAATATAAATAAACTACTTATATTATTCTTGTGTTAAATGTAAAATGAATAAAGCGAAATTAAATATGTGAATCGGAATTGTCAATAAAAATTAAAAATAAAACCTTCACAGCAAAAGAATTACGCATTTACAAAAATTTCTCTACGTGAAGAGCACCAAAGCCATGCCACTCCTTTTCAAGATTTTTAAAAACTTTTATGAAACTTCGTTTTGATATCAATTAGTCGGTATCATCTCAGGTTTGCTGGGTGCAATCGTAGTCAGTATTCCCTTCTGTTAAATTTAGGTTAATTCTAGAAAAGTATACGTTAAAAGCTAAAGTTTAGAAAAGTCTGCTACTCATGCTGATAGAATTCCAACTCAAAATTCCTGTACAATCCTTTTTACTAAAATTTTCAGCTGAAAAATGGGCAATCTTCCACTCTAAATAAAATTGCCCATATGGCATGTGACAAAAATTACCCTTCAAACAGCTAACCAATTGGGATTTCTTGCACTTTTTTTAAAGTACTCGAAATCCTGATAAAAAAATGGTTTCATTACAGTATTATTAATGTTTAATATATTAATTTTCAATGGACTACTACTTGCATGCAATATTTCCTCACTTCAAACAGTTCCAATACAATACTAGAGAAGCTTCAAGTATCAAGGCTATGGACGCTTCAAGTGTCGAGGCTAAGGAAGCTTGAGATGCCAACGCTAAAGAATTTTCAAATGTCAACGTTAAGGAAGCTTCAAGTGTCAAGTCTAGAAAAGCTTAAGGTGCCAACGCTAAAAAGTTTGAGGTGTCAACGCTAAGGAAACGCTAAGGAAGCTTCAAATGTCAAAGCTAAAGAAGCTTCAAATGTCAACGCTAAGGAAGCTTCAAATGTCAAAGCTAAGGAAGCTCCAAATATCAACTCTAAGCAAGCTTCAAAAGGAAATACTAATTAAGGCTTAAGTGCACTTTTCTTTATATTATGGAATGTTCAAAGTGGTTGTTGGGACCTGAAAGAATCTAGTCTAGTTAGTGAGACAGACTTCCGATATTACATAAGTTTATTAATTTTCGATGTGTTAAATGTATTTGATTTTAAATTAAATTATATTAAATCAAATACATTATATACATTTAATTCAAAATTTAAAGGTAAAAAATTATTTTATCTTATATATTATTTCTTATATACTTTTTTCTTAAAATAAAAATATATTTCTAATGGGAATATTTGGAAATTTCCTTATAGATTTATTTTAGATTTCATTTTAACAAAACCTATCTTTTACGTGACGTTAATACAACACAAATTCGTATTTGGAACCAAATTGAAATTTTGAACATTGAAAGAATGATAAAGTGCACTAAAAATAAGGCAAACTTATAATATAAACATTGATGCAAAAGTTATATATAAAAGTTAAAAAAAATAAAAATACCATATGTGTGAATTAAAATTGAAAAATTTCAAATCAAGATATTAAAAATATATATATATAGTTAGAGACTGAAAGAACTTAGAGAAATTCAAATAGAATAAAAATGTTGAACTTTAAATAAAATGAATTAAATTGAAGGAAACTTTACAAAATAAATCTCACGCAATATTCCCCCGAAATGAATTCTCAAAGTATTTCAAATGTAAATTTTATATATTAAAGATTTATTATTTTATTTCTTTAGTTCCTGTTTCTCTTGACAACGATGTTATTTAGAAATATGTATAAAATCTCTATTTTTCTCTTCTATTTATTTACTGACTGCTTATTAAAGATTAACTTTGAACGATACAATTACTTTACACTTTTATTATTGTAAATGATTTTTATTTTGATTTTGGAATGCAAACTGTTATTATTTTCATGCAGGATGTTATTTCAAATAGGGTGGGTACATAATTCCAAGGCACAGAATCACAATTACAAACTGCCAAGCAAAAATGCCAGGTTGGAACCATCACAAATTACAAAATTCGAAAAAAATTTTAAATTTATTGCAAAATTGCAAAGCACAAATTTCAAAATTACAAGATCTTAATTTGCGGAATCTTATTCGAGGTGGGTACGAAATGAGAATGGGTTGGGTACGTAATCACAAGATACCAAACACAAAATTCCAAACACAAAATCCCAAATAGCTAAATTCAAAATCACAAAATCCTAAAACTTTTTCATCTTATTATAAAATCCCAAATTACAAAAGGCCAAATTGCAAAATTTTATTCGGGTTGGGAAATAAATACCAAAAAAGCAATTTCTTTTCAAAAATACCATTTACATACTTCCGTACTTACAAAAAAATTGTTGGGTTGTGATTTTGAAATTTAGGATTTCGTGATTTGGGATTTTGTAATTTTGGGATTTTAAAATTTAGGGTTTTGTTACTTTGGAATTTTGATACGTTCCCATTGAAAATTTGTAATTTTGGCATTTTGTGTTTGAAATTTTGTAGTTTTGGGATTTAGAAATTAAGGATTATGTGGTTTGGGATTCTGTCATTTTGGCATTTTGAAATTTTGCGATTTGGTTACTTTGGGATTTTGTGATTTGGGATTTTGTGATTTGGGATTTTGATACGTTCCCATGTGAAATATATGTGTATTCAATAAAAGTAAATTATAAAAATCGAAAATATATGTATTTCTATATAATATGAATCTTCAGATACCTTTTTTGAGTTTTACAAATAATAAAGTACGTACATATTAAATCTTAAGTAGAGTAAAAGTCAATGTAAGTCATTGAACCAAAATACTTTAGAGAATAAATTATTTTGATATTAAAAATTAAATTATTGTAAATATTTAATTTTGATTTTTAATTAAAGTACTTATTATCATGTGGTTAGGTTATTAAATTTTTGATCATTTTATTATGACGCTCGCGGGTGAAACGTGTATGGTATGTAAAGAATCAAGCTAAGATTTATGATATGATATCAAGTGTACGGAAATGAGTCTCTGTCCATTCATTTACCTGGCGTTGTAAAATAAAAATGAAAAGAACAACCGTTATGAAACTCAACCAAAATTTTTTTTTGAAAATTTTGTAAATTTCTCATTGCTTTTGGTTGCAGCCTTAATATGTCTTCAATTAATTGCAATATAAATACCCATTAGGGTGCATTTTCTAAATACATCTTCAAACCAATTAATTACATTAAAGACAATATACCTATATTCTTATTTAAGACATCATCAATTTTAACAACCTGCAATTTATAAAGCGTTTAATTAATCTAAGATCTTAGCTAGGCTTAGTAAATGCATTTTTTGTATTTATAGAAAATATCGTTGCTTTTCTAGCTGCATGAACAAAAATAAAGGGTAAATTACAACTGCTCCTCCGTTTGCAATATACCGAACTAGAGAAGATTGATATGGATTCAGAACCTAAAACCATCGAAAAGTAAATAATTTAGCTTAATGTATCCAATCGTTGACACATAAATGTCTGGTCCAACATCCCAATAACTAAAGCGATTATTCTAAAGTTCAACCAAAGAATTTTTGCTATAATTGTAGCTTCACCGTTATATTTAATTGGAATAGGTTCTCTTTGTAATAGCTTTAATTAAAACTAATAGAGTAGTTTTGATATTTAACTTACAGGTGTTTATAGAGAGCTATACTAAAAAGACTTATACTTTTCTTAAAATAATCATACTTATCAAACAGTTTAAGAAGTCAAGAACCTTGCAAAAACGGTTCTTCAGATAACGGTAAATTAAAATACCGTATTGCAATCCTTGTTTAAACTGCATCTAGATCGGTTTGATTGGATTTGATCCGTTTTCAGATAAAAATATATTTTATACACCTTTTTTTTACAGCAATTTAAATATTGGGCGTCCCATACTTTGAGAAGCTATAACTATATGACGGGTTAGACTACAGAAAAAAGATACTCAATGAAAATAGTTTGGTTGCAATAACAAGCCCACGCGCAATTAAATGTCTTGTGTTATTTCTAACGGTGTAAAAGTTCTGTAAACTTACGGATGGATGAACGGACGAGCGACAGTGTGCCTATTGGGTGATACTAAATATACATATTTTTAAAAAATTTATTGGAAATTAGCTAAGAAACGTCTGTAAAGTAATAAGTTATAATGTCAGTCTAGATTCAGTTTATTCGGCGCAGGTTTTTTAAGGATTTATAGACCTTGTTTAGTCCTAAACGCTTTCAAACACTTTCAAATTGCGGTAAACTGAAAATAAAAAACTAAATGAAGTGATAGACAAATGTTTGGTTGCAATTAATCTGACCTACACTTCAGATTAACTTACGCTAGCCGCGAATAATAAACTAATCAATTTTATGCAAATATACTAAATAAATGAACATTCATAAATATTAGAAAACTATTGAATTATTCTATGAAAAGTAATCAACAAAGCGATGATGTACTTTAAAAATTACTAGAAAAAATTTGTAGTAGATTCATTTGAGTATCTGATAGTTGACAACGGCAATTTAATTTTTCCTAGTTTCTTTTTGATATAATCAAAAATTCTATTTTTCAGTACAAATATACAAAACCCACAATTTAATTTTTACTTAATTAAAAGAAAACAATAACAACGTCATAAAAAAAAACATTTATAATTAAAATAATAATAATAATAATAACAGTAGTAATAATAGTAATAATAATAAAAATAACAATATAACTATATAATAATATAATAGAAATATACAATTAAGTCCTTGTAATATGCAACCAAAAAATAAAAAAAAACTACAAAAACATAAAGAAAAGGACAAACATATAAAAACAACAACAAAAAAAAAATATAAAAACTCTTCAAACTTCATCCTTCTTATTCTTTTTAACTTTGCATCATATTTTTTGTTTTCAAAATTTTTTTTTTGTGTTTGTTTATTTATTTTGCAACTTGACAGGAACGTGATAATTTGTTTTGGGGGGTTGCTTTTATTTTTTTTTTGGATCATTTTGCAAAAGTTAATATAAAAGAAAAGAAAGAAATATTTTGCTGGTGGTACTTATATTTTGTTTTTTCAATTGTGCTTATCATAATTTTTAACATTAATTTATGATGATGCTCATTAAAGTTTCAAAATTTGAATAAAATTTGTTTTTTAAACAATTTATTACCAAAATAAAAAAGTGTCAGACATTTTTTTTAAGTAATAACTGCGCAACACATAGATTAATGACAGTTTAGTTGTTTAAACATAGGTACTTGTTGGAACATTAGGGACATATAAAATACTTATTAATAGAATTGATTTTAATGATGGTCATTTACAATTTATTTATAAGATAATGCTAGACCTAATAACAAATAGGAACATCTTAAATTTCCAATGGGTACAATTCTATTTCTTTTACATATACTAATAAAAAAGCCTGTCGGACGACAGGTATAATTTTAATTTCTCTATTTGTATATATTCTTTTTTCCTGCTATTGCGCTACTGAATCAATAAAAGGAAATTCGTTACCTAAAGAACACTGAGTTAACATTATAACATTAAGTTAACATTATATATAGTTTGTTTTAGTTTTGTAAGTGGTAATAAAATAGAAGTATACATACTAAAGTGTAAAAAATTTCTTTATACGTTTTTATTAAAATTTTCTGTATCTAGCTGTTTACAGATTTCTCATACGCTTTGATTTTTTTTTTTTTCTATTCATAATTTACATTTAATAAGTTTCATTTTTTCTTTCTCTTTTGTATGTAAGTATTTGTAATTAGAAGTATGCTACATGTGTGAATAACACTTAAAATTAACATAATGCAACAGCAGCAGCGTCTTTTATTATATTTATAAAATATAAAAACTACAAATTGTAGTTAGTTATTAGTGTTCTGTAAGTGATATTTAAATAAAAGTATACATACTAAAATGTAAAAAATTTCTTTATACGTTTTTATTAAAATTTTCTGTATCTACCTGTTAACAGATTTCTCATACGCTTTGATTTTTTTTTTCTGTTCATAATTTACATTTTATCAGTTTAATTTTTTCTTTCTCTTTTGAATGTAAGGATTTGTAATTAGAAGTATTTTACATGTGTGAATAACACTTAACATAACATAGGGCACGCTGGTCAACAGCAGCAGCAGTTTGTCTTTTATTATATTTAAATTGTAATAATTTTATATTTGAGCTATAGGTATTAATTTATCTGCGATTTATATTATTCAACTCAATTATTTGTTTTTATTATTAACCAACCGCTCTTACAGGAAAATCATAATTTGAATACATTTAATAATTTTTAACAAAGTAATTAACGTTTAATAATTATAAGTTTTGTTTATCATGCATAAATTTAACTAGATAACGGTATTTATATTAAATTTTCCAATACGTCCACAACAATGCGCCATTAACAGCGCCAATTTAAAAAATTTTATACATACAAATAATTCAGTCAGAATCAAGGTCAGATTTCTAATATTAAGAATTCACAGTGTGACAGGCTGAAAAATAAATATTAAATTAACACTTTGAAAAAATCCAAAAAATTTTTTTTTGATTTTAATTAGAAGACACTAAAGTTTAAAAACTCAAAATACTTTCTACGGCAAAGTTGCAGCTCTTTATATTTGTATCAACTTTTATGGAATAAGTTTTATTTTTCTAGTTTTGGTTTCAGAATTATTTGTAAAAAACCTTATAACTATCCTCTATACCTTCCCCTTACAGGTACCAGTATTTTGAAATTTTAACGAACATTTTAAATTCGGCCGAATGTTCGCGTGTGTGTGGCAATGTTTGCGTAACATTTGAATTTTTTATGATACCAAATTTTATTCATAAAGTAAATTCTGAGAGCGAAACATTTCCGTAAAAAATGTTAAGTCATATGGATATACTAGGAATTGTTTTGTATTTTTATTGTTTTTTTTAATTTTATTAAATGAACAAAGAACAATGGATGTTCTCATAACTCTCTATTCTGTGCAATCCGATAGTGACGATAACCGTTTTTCGTTTTAACAATCTTTAAAAAGTCTATGTGTATATTTTTAAATACTAATCTTTAGTTCACAGTTAACGGTTAAAATTTTTTTTTTGTTTTATTGAAAACAATCGATAAAAAAAATGCTGCGCACGCATTACCATCCATTTTGAATCATAAATATAAAATGAAGTTCGACCGACAATTTTACGTGTGTGGTAAAACTCAAATGTTCGCGTAACATGTTACGCGGTATTTGCCCTTTGGATATAGCATCTAAAAATAAATGAAATAACGTCTTAAAAGTTTTTTGCATTTTTTTTTAGATGTTATTTAATTTTTTAGTTTTATTTATTTAATTAGGTATTATTAATAGTGCCTAGTTGGAAGATAAATTTGAAATAACAACAATACATATTAACAACTCTCACTTACACTGTATTAATCGAATTTTTAATACCAATGTACATATTTATAATAGCCTATCAGTAAATTAATTGGTTTTCTACAGAATTATAATACCTGTATTTTTATTAATATAAATTAAATATAAATTTGCCTTTATTTCAAATGAAAGTTTTTGACTAGCTAATTATAGAAATAAAAACCAAAAACAAAAGCATAATAGTTACCACTAATTAATTTATATGTAAGAATGTAATTGCACTTTGAGTTCTTTTAAAAAATTTTTTTTTTTCAAAGAAATTTTTCTTTCTTTCATTTTATTTTTTTTATTTTTTACGTTTTATCGCTTTGTTCAATTCTTTTCTATTGCGGTTTACCATTGTGAATTTTATAACGAGATAAGTTTGAATTATATCACAATATTAACGAACTAAACAACTGAAAGGCAACAAACCGAACAAAAAAATATATCAGATATTAAAGCAATTATAGGATATTGAAATAATACCACACAGATCAAGACATATTTAGTCGAAAATGGTAATGTGAGCTTCCTCTAAATCAATTGATTAGAATCCACGATATATTATAAAAGTATTATAAACCCAGTTTTTACACTAAGGGCTTAAAAATTACTTTAGCATTGTAATGTGCATCAATTATCGAATAAAAGTAGTTCCCATCAATTCTTTAATATGATACCCTGCATGTATTTAAATTCTAAAATATCTTAAAAACCTCTCCTTTGGAATCGAAAAGTTCCGATGTTTGATGCTTTCACGCTAAATTTTATTAAGTGCTTTTACAGTAAGTCTTTAGATATACAGAAGTGCTTCAAGCTGACTAAAGACCTGAAAGTAAATATTTGATACGAAGTGGTTTTGTACATTTGTTAGGAAAAGTTTTATATAATAATATGGAAAATACCTATCGAAATTTACGCAAGCCGATTAACGTATAAAATATATAGGTAATACTTAAATAAAGTGGAATTCGAGAATAAGGGATTACTTCAACAAACAATTGCATGATCCATAAAGTTTAAAATGAAAGAATTAAAACTTGTGGCTCATAAAACCTAAAAAACTGCAGAGCCCTAAATAAAACTTCCAAGAATTAATAACTTAATTCATATAAGACTTAGAAATTTTTAGAAAAGACAAGTGCTAGACAAAAACTGCTAGATTTTTGACTATTAAATGAATCTAAATCTAAAAGATTGGAAACATTTTAAACGAAGTAAAAAGTTTACAATACACTTACACAAACAAAATGTAAAGTTTACAAATGTAAAATGTTTTTGTAAAAAATTTTATTAAAAAAAAAAACCAAAATACAAAAGAATAAATAATAAGAAACAAAAGAAAGAATGAAACAAAGGAAAGTACTTGAAACAAAAACAAAAAAAAAGATGAAAGTAGGTAAAAAAATAGTAAGAAAATGTTAAATTCTACAAAATAGTTAAGTATTATAGTGGGCAGAAATTCTGGTATACATGAATGAAATGACTTTTATATATATATATAAAGTATATATTTATTTAATTCGAGAAGAAGGGAATACTTTTAATAAAAGAATGTTTAGTAGCTGGCACTGCATTCAAGGCAACTGTAGAAAAAGTTAAATAATAGAGGAATGAATTGAAAAAAAAAATTTGCGTAATTAAGAGTACTTAAATACATTGACTGCATTCCTTATTTATTTATTTTTGTGTTTTTTTTCAGTTTCAAAGTGTTACAATTGAAACTGAATAAAATCAAAGCAATTTATTGCACTAGTATAATATGTTTCTAATGGGGAAAACATTTTTAATATCCATATTAGATTTTAATTATTTTCTCATATGTCTTGTAAAAATCAATTAAAATAAGAAACATTTCAAAAGTAATTCAAATAAAGTTACAAAAAGCTCTCACGTAAATTTAAACAAGCTCATGAAATTTGAAATAATCACATAATATTTATATCAGTATTTAGTTTTTAACAAATCGTTCTTAAACAACAAAAAATACAAAACATATTTTTGGAACAGGATAGGTGTGCAGAAACGGCTCCTAGTATTGTCAACTAGACACCACAACTTACTAAGCCTCAAAAGAAAAGTGATTCGAAACAGAAGGATTTTTAAAACTGAAATCGAAATCAAGGTTATACGTGTTTTTCGTGGTTATACGTGGGTGTTCGGAACTCTGAGGTCACAAAGAGGGTCGAGAAGTTTGCTCCCAAAAAAAAAATTGTTTAGGTGATCTATTTCTAACGGTTCCGAGAAAACTACCTTCAAATTAAGTCCTTTAGCTTTTTAAAGAAATAAAAACATCTTTGTTCCTGTACAACAAAGAAGACTCGTTTAAGTGTCAGCTAGATGTTTTTTCTCTAAAATTTTCTTATACTTATTCCGAAATTTATGACCTATATAATGTAAGAACAAAATAACATTCTCCCTTAAAGTATGCAATTTCGAAAAGGTCCATTTTTATTCTAATTTTGTTAATTTGTTAAATAAAATATTGATAAGAAACATTTTTGTAAACTTTTTTACAGGTTAAGGTAAATTTGGTAAATTGCAAACAAATAAATTTTAATAAAAACAAAAGAAACGAGGAAGAGTGTAGTAGAGTAGACTATGTCAACTCTGGGATACCCGCATGACCGTAATATATACATTATATCATCCGCGGTTAATTACTTTTGGCAAAATTTCAAACATTCAGCTTTATTAGGTGTAGAGTAATGCTCATATAAAAAAAGGAGTTGTATGGCAGCTACTCGAACCCTTTGCAGTAGACCAACTAAATTTTGTAGTAACTTTGGCCATTACACTAAACTATTTTTTGCAAAATTTCAGACACCCAGCTTCATCAGGTGTAGTGTAAAGCTCATATAAAAGAAGGAGTTGTATGGCAGCTACTCGAACCCTCTGCAGCAGTAACTATGGCCATTATTTTAAACTACTTTTGGCAAAATTTCAGACACGCAGCTTCCATACGTATAGAGTAATGCTCATATAAAATTAGAAGTTGTATGGCAGGTACTCGAACCCGTGGACCAAAATGGCTGAATTTAAATAGCGATTCCGTTTTTTGCATAAAAACGAATTTGTAAAAATTTCATAATCCTAGCTCCTTTACTTTTTGAGTTATCGTGATGACGGACGGACGGACGGACGGACATACATGGCTAAATCGATTTATTTTTCGATTCTGATCGATTCCGTTCCATACACTTGAGTCTATATCTACCCCCCCCCCCCCCCCCCTCCTTCTCTGCGTTACAAACGTAATGGCAAATTTATTATACCCTTTGACTATATAGTCATACGGGTATAAAAATTGTTAATTTAATAAATTTTTTAAAAACATTTTCCCTAAAAGTATGCAATTTAAAAAAAAATCGTTTTCTATTCTAATTTTTGTTAATTATTGTTAATTTTTAAATTCGATTCAAATTAAAGTGGAATATACAATAACGAATCTAAGGATAGAAACGCGAAAGAGGAGTGAAAAATCCAACTCAGTACAAAAGTATATTTTGCTAATTTTTTTTTTTTTTTTTTTTAAATAAACTTTTATTTTGTAATAATTTTTACATATAAATATCTTAACCTACAAAACAAAGTTAACAAACAAGGTATAACTCTTTTATTTTTAACATTTAAAAATATTTGAATTTTTTTATGTTAAATTTAATATATAATAAGTAAAATTATTTCTGTTTTAAAGTACAAAACTATTGTAGTATAATCTTATTCATACATCATTGAAAAATTTTAAAAAACCAATGTTTAATAATTTTTTTTTTTTTATAAAACTTAACTAACCTAACCTAACTTAACCTAAACTTAAATTTAAATAAACTAACTTATTGACTAAAAATAGCACAAATGCTTTTAAAAATTATATTAATTAGTGCTACTAAAAAATAATATATTTTCTTATTTTTTATAAAAACCCACTCCAACAACTTATCCTTTCACAACAAAAGATTTTGGGAGACATATCCCAACTGCCAAATAAAGGAAAACTTTTATAATAGCTTCGTTAATTGGCCGAATACAATATCTCCTGTATATGAAAACAAGAGTATTCTTATTACTTATACATAAAATTTACTTAGGTCATACATGTAAAGATCAATAATATGTATCTAATTAAATGTTTAATAATTATATAAAATTTTTTTAAAATATTTCAATAATATTAAAAAAGATAGTTATATGTATTATATTTTAACCTAACATAAAGACCACATATTCAATTAATTAAATTAAATTAACTTTATTAAATTATTTTTAAATAGAAATTTTTATATATATATTACAAAATATTTCAGCAAAATATACATTAGTTTTAATTAATAAAATATTATTTAATATTTTATTTTCAATGATTGAAACAAAACTTTTATTAAAAAGTATAACTTTCTTTCAGTTCTACAAAAATTTATATATTTTTCTTTTAAACATTTTCTCATTTTCCATCATTTATAAAAAATTTCTTTCTGAATATATTTACCACTATAAAAAATATTGATACCATTACTTAATTAAAAGCAATATTCACTATCAACTCTTTGAAGTATTGAATTGTATTCACTTTTTAAAAAATTTTCCATTGAAAATGATATAGTAGAACAGAAGAAATGAACAAGCATTTATTTATTTACAGTTTTTAAGGTCGATTTCCAATAAACTGGCACGTGACGACACAGTGCAGTGCAGTGCAGTGCAGTGCAGTGCGACACCATATTTTTCTATTCATACTATATGGACGTGAATTTTTTTTTTAAATACCGACACCAATAAACGACGTCGGGCGGCAAAATAAAAACAAAATCACTGTGCGGTGCTGGACGATACCGTACAGTATTGTTGTTGTCTTTATCATTCAGTGTGATTGTACTCATAAGATATGCCTAGAAGAATAAAAAGCACTGTACGTCGTCGTCACAGTGTCGGTACAGTAGGAATCGACTTTTATATTAAATATATAAATAAATATATATATTAACTTAGCAACAATAAAATTGCACTGTTACGAGATATTACTCAGTGATGGTTTCATAAGTTTATAAAAGGTTTGTAAAAGTTGAATTTAAAAATTGTAACATGCTGATATAGTGACACGTAACGACACCGTTTGACACGATCTTTTTTTGCACCATAACCCAGCTAGGATAATTTAAATTACTAGAAGGCTAGCAACTTTTATTTATTAAAACTTTTAACTACTAAGTGGTTATAACCGAGCCCATAACAGTCACGGGAGTGATAAAATTTTTCCTCCGTACTCAGCCATTCGATGTAGAATGTCCAACCTGACAGAACTAAACTAAATCGTATGAAGTAAATCTGCGTCGACAAGAAAAACGGTATAAATGTGTGTCTGTCAGTCAATGTGTCAACTTAAAATTAATGTAAAACTATGTGAGCTAGATTCTTGATGATCTCCTAAAAGAGTCTTGCAGACTCTTAGTTGTTCTGGTTGAATTTGAATCACGTCTTCGAATGGGTACCATACAAATTTTCAGGGTCAAATTTTAATACCTTTTAAATTTTATTAAAACAATAATATAGGATGTTGAATATTGAACAGTGCAAGTTATATGACAAGACAGACAGACACATTGGTAAAATGTTAATTTTTTAGTGTTATCCTTTTGGTATACTAAAATACAAATGGATTAACCATCTTTATATAATTTAATTACAATTACCCTATAGTGTTAATGTTCAAAAGACAACTAAAATATAAAGGCAAGTTTTTAAGGTTGCTTATTTTTAAAGTATCTGGGATAAAGTGTAGGATATATAATTTATATATTTCAAAGTAAAGCACATAAAGCAATATATCATACATAAAAACCAATGTTCATTAAATCAAATTATAAACCTATACATCATCATCATCTTTTAGCGTTACAACTCCTGGTGAGTTTTAGCCTTCTTCACTATCTTCCTCCATTCATCTCTGTTTCTCGCGGTGGTTTTCCAGTTTATTTCCCCTAGTTTTCTGGTATCGTCTTCAATGTTATTTTCCCATCTGCTTCTAGGCCTACCTCTTGCTCTGTTAAGCAATGGTCTAGCATTGTAAATTTTGTACTGTGCTCTATTTTCCGCCATTCTGATGACATGCCCCGCCCAACTTAATCTACTGGACTTTATATGTTTTACAATGTCCTCGTTCTCTGCTAGCGCATATAACTCTGAATTGTGCCTTCTACGGTATTCGCCGTTTTCATTTCGTATTGGACCATAAATAGTTCTAAATATCTTTCTTTCAAATATTCTTAACATTTCTTCTTCATTTCTATTCATGGTCCATGTTTCACTTCCATAAGTTGCTACTGGGCGTATGATGGTTTTGTATATTTGCAACTTTGCTCTTCTTGTTATTAGCTTGGATGTCATCAGCTTCTTATGAGAGTAGTAACATTTGTTTGCTGCCTGTATTCGGTCTTGTACGCAGGCTTGGCTACTGTTATTGTTTGTTAATATTATGCCAAGATATTTGTAGCTATTAACACCTTCAATTTCATCTTGTTCTATTTTTATATTTTGTGGAAGTCTTCTTTCTTCATTTCTTGACATTTTTAGGTATTTAGTTTTTGCCATATTTATATTTAAGCCTATTTTACGCGATTTTTCTGTGATTAATTTAAATATATCTGCCATTTTATTATAAGCTTTGGCAATAATCAAAATATCATCTGCGTACACTATAATCTGATACTCTCTCATGAATATATTACCTCCCAAATCCATGTTACCTATTGCATATTCCAGAAGCATATTAAAAATTATTGCTGAAAGAGCGTCCCCTTGTCGTACACCGCTTGTACTAATAAATTCTTCTGATGTAGAGTCCTGTATTAATATCTTATTCGTGGAATTTTGCATTGTCATCATTATAAGACCAGTCAACTTCGTGGACACGCCCAGTTTCAGTAAGGTCTTCGGAATTTCTTTTCTGTTAATGCTATCGAATGCTTGCTTGAAGTCTATAAATATCATATGCAAATCTACATTATACTCGTAGCATTTCTCCATGATTTGTTTAACCAAAAATGCTTGATCTATTGTCGATCTGCCATTTCTAAAACCACACTGGTACTCTCCGACTTGCTCTTCATATATTGGTTTTACTCTCTCATATAAAACATTTGACATAACCTTATATGCACAATTTAGCAGCGTTATTCCCCTGTAATTTTCACAGTTTAACTTGTTCCCCTTCTTGTGTATGGGGCATATTAATCCTACACTCCATTTTTTAGGCATAACTTTATTGCTCCATATTTCAACTATTAATCTGTGAATTCTATCATGTAAAAATTCCCCGCCATTTTGTAATAATTCCGCTGTTATTTGGTCATCACCCGGGGCTTTATTACGCTTGAGTTTTTTTATTGCTTCACTAATTTCTTCTGCTGATGGTGGTATGTCTTTAGGTTCCACGTTGTACATTATGTCATTGTTAATTTCTGCACTTATATGGTTTATATTTAACAGATCTTTGAAATATTCGGACCATCTATTTAAAACCTCGTTTTCTTCTGACAATATTTTATTGTCTTTGTCTATGCAGGCTATTAACCTTGGTTGATAGCCTCTGGTTTCTTTCTTTATTTTTTCGTAAAACCATGCCTGTATAAACCTATACACAATAAATTATATATTTTTTATGTTTTAAAACTGGGTGATTTAATTCATAGGGAAGCCTGAGGACCTACATATGACACCACAAAATAACATAGTATATATATATACTCGTATATACATGCATTCTAGTTCGTCCATACATAACTATAATACATTTTTATTAATTTAATTCAATAAAATTATTTAACCATTACCTACTACGTTAAATATTAGAACGCTGGGCTTTTAGTTGTGATAGCAACATAATTATATTCATTTGAAATTATATTATATCTATTTCAGCTAATTTAAAATGGGTTTAAATGTGGTTTAAAGAAAAAAATAAATTTGTACAAATATTTAGATAATTTATAAAAAAAAAATTTTTTAAATAGAACATCATTTCATTTTTATTTAAATAATTATAAAAACAAGTAAAGAAACAGTCAGTCGGTGCAACCGACTTAGAAATACCCTACACCTATTTGGTTCAAATTTAAGGACATATCCATAACTCAGTTTAACACCATAAAAACTGTTATTAATTTGATCGTAAGACATATCTAACCAAATCAACTTTATAATACTAAAAACATTTTCTAATTACACTATCTATTAAAAAATATTACAAAATCTTACTAATTTATCTATTTAAAAATATTAAAAAACAAACAAACTTGAAATAAATGAAAATATATTTTTTCCAATTCAATTACAAAATGAAAAAATTCTAATTATTAAATTTTGTGATAAAAAGATAATCAAATCATAATATATTTAATAATCCAAATTTTTAAAAATTGCAATTATTTTAAATGGTTAGTTTATATACCTAATAGAAAAGCTTTTAAACGCAAAATATACAATAAATGTATTTCTAAAATACAATTACAAATTTAGACCTTTTCATATAATTCATTTAAATATTCAAATAAATTTTACATAAATGCAGCAAGTACCTTTGAACATAGCTGAACCACTACAATTAAGTCTAGATTTCGGAGACACACAGGACATAGGAAATATATTCTTTGGCTTTGAAATTAAACTCGACCAGAACCAACTCCCATAGTACTTTCATTACTAGTAACCTAGAGTTTAAATTTCATCAAAATACAGGCATTATTTTTTGAGTTATGGTGTTTTTAAGATATATGTTTTTTAGTCCTTGAACTTGTCAAGGGTTCCAGAACCCGAAACCATGGTACGATTTCGCCCATATGCAGTCCCGTCATACTTTCAATACTAGTTAACCCTTGTATACAATTGGAACGTTCTATCTTAATTTTAAGTTACTAGTTTTATTAATTTCGATGATAAGGTTTTACACATTGGGGAGTCTAAGAGAGGTTCTGAACCACCACTCCAATTGATCCCAAATTAGGGGGGCACGCAATAAATAGTAAAGAGCACCCTGGGCCAAATTTGAAGCTTCTACATTTGTTTCAAGTTACTATATTTATTAATTTCGAAAATATGCTTTAAGGTCCTCGGAACTGAGTGGCTGGTCCCCGACCCACTACTCCAATGGGGCCCAAATTTCAAAGACACTTACGAAATAGGAAGGGGCATCCTGATACCAAATTTGGAGGTTCTATCTTCATTGGTTTCGGAATTATGCTCGTTTGGCCTAAATTCGATCAAACAGTTCTAAGTTCCGAACCCATTGTCCAATCCTCACCGTACGTAATCACCGCCGTAGTTTCATTACCAATAACCTACAGCACAAATTTCATGAAGATAGCCTCATTAGTTGTTGAGTTATCGTGATTTTTTATATATGTTCGTTAGCCCTGACATCGATTAAAAGGTCCGGAATCCGAACCGTTGGGCTGATTTCGCCCTTATATAGTCCGCGCTGTACTTATAGTACTAGTTAACCCTTGTACACAATTTCAACGGTCTATCCTAATTTTAAGTAACTATTTTTAGTAATTTCGATTATAAGCCTTTTAAACTTGGGTGGTCTGCGAGGGGTACAGAACCACCACTCCAATTGATCCCAAATTAGGGGAACACAGAACAGATAGTAAAGTACACCCTTGTGGCAAATTGGAAGCTTCTACATTTTTTCAAGTTGTTATCTTTATTAATTTTAAAGATATGCTTTAAGGTTTTCGGAAATGTGTGGCTGGTCCCCGACCCACTACTCCAATGGGACCCAAATTCACAAGACACTTAGGAAAGAGGAAGGGACACCCTGATACTAAATTTGGAGGTTCTATCTTTATTGGTTTCGGAATTATGCTCGTTTGGCCTAAATTCGATCAAAAAGTTCTAGGTTCCGAACCCATGGTCCAATCCCGACCTTACGCAATTCCCGAAGTAGTTTCATTACTAGTAACTTACAGCACAAATTTGATGAAGATAGCGTCATTAATTGTTGAGTTATCGTGATTTTTTATATTTGTTCGTTAGCCCTGAAACCGATTAAAAGG
The DNA here is from genome assembly GCA_963082915.1 of Dolichopus griseipennis. Classification (NCBI taxonomy): domain Eukaryota; kingdom Metazoa; phylum Arthropoda; class Insecta; order Diptera; family Dolichopodidae; genus Dolichopus; species Dolichopus griseipennis. The sequence goes on along the minus strand of OY720441.1, from coordinate 314,177,310 downwards.
TCCAGAATCCGAACCCATGGGCCGATTTCGCCCATTTGCAATCCCCGCCGTACTTTCAGTCCTAGTAACCTACAGTTAAAATTTCATCAAGATAGCTCCATTATTTTTTGAGTTATCGTGCCTACGGACGGACGGACGGACGGACGGACGGACGGACGGACATGGCTATATCGACTCAGGCGGTCACGCTGATCACAAATATATATACTTTTCCATATCTAGCTCGCTTCCTTTAGGTGGTTACAAACACCATACCAAAGTTAATATACCCCTTTACCTATTCTATAGGTGTAGGGTATAATAATGAATATAATTCTAACATTTTAAATTTTATCTAAATTAAATATATTTTGGAAATTCAATCAATATTCCAATATACGATAATATGGAAATTAAGAACATTTACATAGAAGTTTCTATGGCAACGGGAAAATCAACATTAAAATTTTTAGAAAATATTGTTACAATTTTACGATGGATAGGAGTGATTAGTTAAATTAATTTTTTAAGCATAATTAAAGAAGAGACTTTTTACTAATTTACTCCAGTTTATTCCAATTATTTTTGTGATTATGTTGATTTCGAATATCATTACATAAGTTTCAAAAATTATTTAAGGCGTGTGTTACGTGTAACACAGTCTTGTGTTTTTTTGTTATACCCGTATGACTATAGGTCCAAAGGGTATACTAAATTTACCTTTACGTTTTTGACACAGAAAAAGGGATTAGATAAAAACTCGTGTGCACGGATCGGATTAAAATCGAAAAAATGAACATTTATTTTTGATCATAGTTTAAACCTTATAACGTTCTAAAAACCAGGAAACATTCTAATACATATTTTGAAATTTGAGGAATTATTTACAAGCTATAGATTGTACCTTATGACCATCGATGAAAACCTCGCAGATTAAATGCAAATGTTTTTGAAATTATATTGAAGTTCTATAAATTGATATATAAATTTAAAAGTTTTTTCTCTGTCGAAGTTTTATTTAATTTATTTTGTGGATTATTTTGTTATTAAACTTTAAAATCAATTTAATACATTTTCAAAAAATTTTAAACAATGTTCCGATATAGTTTCACTCTCTTTGTATGTCCTTCCATTCCTCAGCTCGGATGTTTTTTCTACAAAATTTTTACATTGTTGAAAATAAAGTAATGAAATGCCTACAATGGATAAGTCCCACCAAAAAATGCATTATCTTGAATAAGTGTGTTCTGTGGCCTTCCAATTATCCCTTTCAAAGTCCGGATACCCGTTATATTTAAATTGTTTTAATAAAAATTCTATAAGACACATTTTCAACCTAGAAACGTCAAACGACACTTTGTTTTTATATATATTAATAATTAAAACTGATTATTGTGAAACTTCTCACACTTGAATAATTGTTTGAATTTTTTGAAGTAATCTACAAAATTTAAAGGTCTAATATTATGTTTCAACGCGTGGTTAGAGTTTAAATTTATATAGAGCTTCCTTAAAACTGCAGAATTTTTTATATTATACTTTACCCAAAACCTAGCATATTCTGGAAAATTGTGCATTATTGGAAATGTGCTCTTTTAAAAACCCTTGATAGTTTTTAAATTTATTTTATATTTAATTCCGATGTTTTAAACAATATTTTAAAGTTTAGTGATATTAAAATTAACAAAATTAAATAAAATACTTAATAGATAAAACTATGGTGGGTTCAAATAATAAACCTATCTAAATAAAAGCCTGTTAAGTTATTTAATTTATTATCCATGGCATTGATCCAAAAACCAAAAAAAGACCATACTTCAAATAGAAGAATCATCAAAAAAGTGAAAAATAGCCAAATCATAGAGTTGAATGTGACAACTTTAAGATACATTTACAAAATTAATATAAACATCTGGTTAAAGGATTGTTAATAAATATTACATATTTAATTATGTTTAAAATATTATGTGTAGGTATATACTAGTTGCACTTCAAAAAAACTCTTTAAAAGTCACTCAGAAATCACAACTATTTTCAAACTAATCAGAGTTACATAAAACAATCTCAATTTCAAAAGCCACTTTATCAACCTCAATTACAACTAAAATTTCATTATATTTTAAATAAAAGAGTAAGCTGTATATAAATGTAATTCACAATAATTCTTAGAATACTTGACAGTACTCGTATAGTTTCCTGAAACTCCTCAAACGTCTTTCACCCAGACTAATTAAGTTTTATAAAATTTTTTTTAGTTATTATAGAGGGTTATTTGGTCATATTTTCAATTCGAATGGGAAATAAAGTCTCACTCAGGAAACTTTAGGGTGTGGTATGGTTTCTCATTGTAACTATACCAAAAATATCAACTCTAAAAAATAACAATTTATAGAGTTTTGATTGACTTTGAAAGATTTGTGAATGATTTTGAGAATCACTTTAAAAAAATTTAAAATAATTTTGGAAAAGGTTGTGACATCCTTTGATGAAGAAGTTGCGCTTGCTTTTCATAGGGTGTCACAACCAAATGGACATAAATTGGAAACATATTTTCACTAAACTAATCTATTACTCTAATCGTACCCATTATACCCGTATGACTATAGTTCAAAAGAGAAAATTGATCTAGCTATGTATGACCGTCTGTCCGTCCGTACGAAAACTCAAAATGTAAAGGTGCTTCGATACTGAAATTTTTACAAAGTCATTTTTATGCACTAGTCGTCATCGTTATTAAAATCCCGCCAGTTTGTTTCCAGGGTTCGAGTAGCTGCCATACAACTTCATTTTTTTAATAATTATGAAAATAACTACTTAGTAAAGCTGGATATTTGAAATTCTTCCAAAAATTAATTAGCATTATATCATCCAATGTTTATATTACGTTCAGACGGGTATCCCACAGTTTACACAATATACACTTCACTCTTCCTCGTTTTTTCACTCAAACTATTTATTAAGCATCATTTCCGGGCTTGGCAAATTTTTGTTTAAATATAGTGTCATAAATAGATACAGATAATCATACGTAATATAAATAATAATTGTTCCACAAAATTATATAGGTGACATATTATTTCATATACTCCTTTGAAAATTTTATTTATATATTATTCATCAAGTTCATACAGGTTCCTTTAACATTATTTTAATAAATTATGTGTTATATATAATTTAAAGGATAATATTTTTATTTTTCTTCACTTAACACTTCATCATCATTATATTCATCATTATTAAATTTCACTTAATTGTACAATAAAAACAAAATATCTGCCTTTGATACATTTATATTAATTATTAAACTCATAAAAATAAGCATTTTAAATTATTAAGAAACTCTTTAAATATTATTTTTTAATGATTTATTAATTGTACCGACAAGTCATTAAAAATTATTAAAAAAATATAACCTACTCTTAAACAACGATTCTTCTGTATAAAAGATACATCTGTATTGTAAGTATCTGTAGTATCTGTATTTATCAAAGAATCTTTAAATTATTATTGATTTTTTCCCCTACTTAGATAAGGAAGGTGAAAAAAAGTATCACAAATCCTTGGAACTCTCTAAGTACTTACACAATTACAAAGTTAGTAATAATAATTTGATGAAGAAGTTTTAAGGAAGTGCAATTTAATAAAAATCAGTTATATTTATAATTAACTAATTAAATTTTGATTTAGAAATGCAATTTACGGAATTAAACTGATTTTCAGAATAAGAAATCCTACCACATCGATAAATATATATTTAAAATAGTATATATTTTATTTATAATACTTTTATTTAAAAATTCCTTTTTTAACAGAATTGTAAACAAGTACCTACTTAGTTACATTAATACAAATGTCTGCAAAACGGTAAAATTTTACAAATATCAGAACTTAAATTGACGTTGAAAATAGGTGGTTATAATATTAAAGTAAATAATTACAATAATAAACTGTTTTTTTTTGGCAAAAACTGGAGTGTAAAATATCAATATATTTCGGATCTAAAATTTCGGACCACAACTATTAAGGATAATGAAAAAATCTGGCACTATAATATGAAAGTCCTGTAGCTACTGATACCTAAATGAATCTTCTATATTGTACAGAGACAAAACATTTATTTATTTATTTATTTATTTGTAATACCAGACAATACTAAATATGGCCTATTATTGTAATATTTATTTGCCTATTTGGCTTTTGGACTTCTTATTAAACTGTTATAATATACACTATTTTTTTTTTATTAGTTGCTAGCTAATATCCAGTGCGCGTTGCTGCGCCTCTCAATGGAGTTTTAATTGAAGTTGGTTTTAGTGCAAAAAGTTAACCCAAAAATTACCCACGGTGTAAATTTTAAAATGTATGAAAGTAATTTTTTTAAAACGATTTTTCTAGGATTATTCTATTAATTTTTGAAACTTTCTGTAATTCAAAGCATTAAAAACTACTTTCCGAAATTCCTTCCAAAAATTTTTTTTGACCACCCGTCGGCCCGACATGGGTTAACAAATTCCAAAACTGTTTAAAGTGTCTACTCAATTCTCAAAGAGCATCACGTATACAAAATTGGAAGTGAATCGGTCAAACCGTTTCATTTTAGAACAAAAAAGTTTAAATACTTGCACCACAGCCCCAACTTGGCGTTCCGTTAGAGCAAAATTTTTGGGCCACGATTTCTTTCCGTACCCAAAAACCCCTATGTACAAATTTTCATGAGAATCAGCTAAGCAGTTTAGGAGATTATTCGATACATACCAACAAACAAACAAACAAACTTTCGCTTCTATGTATATCGATAGATAGATAGATATATGATCCGTCCATAGTTTTAACCCGAGGTTTTTTGATTGAGAACCCGCCACTTAAACCACAGAGCTATCGGTCAGATAAACATTTTATTATGTTTGTATTTTTTTATGCGGGTATCCAAAAATTAACACGACTTAACTTTTCTTTTTCTAGTTTGAATACGAATCAACTTTAATCACATTCTCCGTCTCCAATATTATTTTATTAAAATCTACTTTTAAAAATGATACTAATGAAAATTTAAAAAATTTGCTTTAACTTTAATTGTGCTAGTTTATGTTGTCGAAAAATAGATAGCGTTGTAAACATTGAATTTGGTGCTTAAAACAATAAACACAACTCCTTACGGAGCAAAATCCAAACCTGTAAAGTAATTATATAAATGGTACTTAAATATTTGTGTTAAGTATCAATACTTGATAATAATTACTTCCTAATTATGCCATTAAAAAATGTTTATAATGATTCTTTGGAAACTCAAATGAATTTATACTTGATAATTCCCAGAAAATGTATTTATACTTGATAATTCCTAGAAAATAATTTAATTTGGATTTCAATTGTTTTTGTAATTATTTTTGAAATTTAATTACTTTTGTAATAATTATTTTTTAAATTTAAATTACTATTAAAATTATTTTTGATATTTAATTACTTTAAAATAATGAAATACGAAAAAAAAAAATTAGATACTAAATTATCATAATAATTACAAGTAGTTTTCGAATAATCAAGTTATTTAAGTTAATTAAAAAAAATCCATCAAAATCAAATTTTAAAAATCAAATTGAATTTTAAAAGTCAAAACAATTATTAAATTATGGAATATTGTGTTTAATTTTGAAAAGGTGTTTTCTTAAAAACTCTTGGTTTTTTATCATTACTTGTTTATTTAATTTTCGGTTATATAAGATAATGCAATATGTGATGGACAAACTACGTCATTATTTTCGAAATATATAAGATTATTATCGAATATCAAATCAATGGATTTAAAAATTTCAATTTAGAATAAATATAGAAGTAAATTAATATTTTACAATATCATACATTAAATGCCTGATTAGCATGCACGATTTAGCCAAATTTAAGAAGAACACTAACATCTTTTTTGTAAATATCGCATCCAATTTTTCCCATCCCCCATAATCCAGAAATCCCAAAAAATTTCCACCATAATCCTAAATCCTTCCATATCCTCATCCCCGTAGTCAAACTGTGCATCTGTGTCATAGGTTCCCTCCGGAAGTTTGGCTCAAAAAGGGTGTGGTTTTGCTGTGTTAAAATTGCACAATACCCAAAGAACGCACAGTTTCAATGGGTGGCTTTCGAAAATTTCCATTCCCTCGTAAAAAAAAAAAAAAACAAAAATTAATTTAATTTGACTTAACTATTTTATTGCATAATAAATATAATTAATAATTAAAAAAAAATTAAATGTTAAAATTGTTTTTTAAAAAATATCTAAAAAAAAATTAAAATTAATATAATTTTAATTAAAATTAATATCGAAACAATTAAAATAATTTATATTTTTTGATAATCATCATCAGAATTCATTTTCAGAAAATAAATCAAAATAATTGTTATGATTTACAATTTAAAATATTACAATGTGATAATTTAAAAATAAAATTTTTTAAAAATTAAAATACTTGTGTTTATTATTTTAAAGAAAATATGTATTTAAAATAAAACCCTTAAGTAAAAAAAAAAAATTGTGTAATATATGGTATTTTAATTGCAGATTCATTTATTTAGTTTAACTTTTATTATTTCTAGTTTTTTTTTTTTGAAAACTTTTACTTTATGACATTTTGATTTATTATGTAATTTTATACAATATTATTTATATTTTGAAATGTATATTTGCATATAATATGAATTTACATTTAATTCCCAAAAAAATTTTAAGAATGTTCATGTCACATTTTCAATTATTTGAAAATATAAAAGAAAATAAAATTCAAAATTCTATTATATTATAGTGTACAATAATATAATAGTTATATTAAATTGAATTGTAGTAATAGAATATAATATTTTATTTAAGAATTACATTGATATAAGTATTTAAAAATAAAAAAAATTTAAATTTTAAATACAGGTGCAACAAGTACAATTTATATTAATTTTAAATAGGAACACAATTTAGGTTAAAATAAAAATATAAATTTAAAAAAAAAATTACGAAACATAAGTAAAGTAGGGTAGAAGCTCCATAAAAATGCATGCTCAAGAAAACACCTGATATAAGAAGTTTGCCAAACAAATATACTCGATAACCGCATGGCTGCAAGAATTAAATAAGTAAAATATGATCAGATCAAAATAAAATACTAGTAAACAACTTAAGAACTGTTTCAATATTAATATTTTAGGGTATGATGACTCGTCATTGACAGCAGAATGTATTAACGTACTAACATATATTATTCAAATAAAGAATGGATATATATAATTAATGATTCAAACCTGTTGTGTTTTATGAAGTCAAAACTAATGAACAGGTTTTCGGTAATTGTGAAAGCTTAACACTGCCAAAATTCTTGAAATTCCCAAAAAATACAAAAAAATTGGTTCAAAGATTAGAGGATATAATTTTAATATTTTAGGGTATGATGATTCGTCATTACATTAGCAACAGAATATAGTAACACACTAATAGATTATTTAAATATGTGGAGGCAATAAACGATTAAACAGATTCTCTGGAATTGTAAAATCCTAATCTATTGACGAGAGTTCTTGACAGTTCCAAAAATTTTCAGGTTATTTGGAGATTTATTAAAAAACCCCATCTGTTTGTACTAAATGGAGTTTTTTTTTTTAATCAGAGCATAGATATGAGCACGCTCTGAACAAAATGAACATGCTTTGAGCAGAGCATGAACAGAGTACGCACAGAGCGTTCACATTTTTTGAAAAAAATTGTCATTTTTATTTTAGTTACGTTTTAAATTGTCAAAAAATTAAGTTGAATTATTAGAATAAAATTAAAAATGAATAACTTAAAATAAACTAAACATTTTGACTTTTATTTTACAAGTAAAATCTTAAACAAACGTCAAAATGTCTTTGTATTTTATTTTGCTCAGCCGTGCTTGATATTTTTCCACTTAGCACGTAGAGCACGCTCTGGGTGCGCTCTGATTTAAAAAAAAACTGGAATCACAAGCTCTTAGCGCGATTTTTTTAAAACACGATTTTTTTGACAGTTCATGCCCTGCAATACCAATTCCTTAAAGGAAAACTTACTAAACTAATTTCTATGGTGGGTAATCTTAGCGCAGTCTAAATTAATAAAATATTTTTAAAACATTATGTACAAATGATAATTAAAATTTAACACAAATAATATAAGAAGATTATAATTTGACTAAGCTTTATTAAAGACAGTAGTTAAGTTGATGGGAGATAGATTAATAACTGACAATATAATCTTCTAAAAAAATCTTAAGCACAGTCTGTACCAATAAATCTAAGCATGTCCATTACATTCTTATTTTCAAAAAAAAAAATGTTGCTTTTTTTGTACCAAATTTAAAAAATAAAAATTTAGTATTTGATTGATTTATTTATTTAAAAATGCATGTATTTATTTCGAATTCAGATTTTTGTGTCAAATTTTTGAAAATTATAGGTTTTCTAAATGGGTTAAGGGTCAAACAAAGGGAGCAAAGAGAAGAAAAAAATGGATAAAAACTTTGGTATAAGAAAAAGACTAAAAAAATATTTATAATAATTAATTTAAATAATTCAACAAATAAAATATTTAAAACAAAAGATCTTATAGTATATAGTAATAGATATTTAAGATATTTTGTTTTTTTGATAACACATTAAGTATCTGTTGGCATAATGTTAACATACCATTTATTTAACAAATATTTTGATAAGAAATATCTTTAGGATATGCCACAAATCTCATTTTCTTATAATCTTCAATAATTTATATTGAGTGTTCCAAAATATTTGTGAATAATCCAACAGAAGGTCCAAGGTACCCACCTTTCATTTGAGGAGACCAGTTTCGAATCTGAACAATGGCATAGTAGTAAAGGTAAAGATGCTGCCTTTAATGTGGAAGTCTCGGGTTCAAACCCCGGTCAGATCATATCCAATAAAAAAATATCGTAAAATTGTATAATTATATCGTTGAAGTTGATAATAATATCGTAATATAAGATAAAATTTAATATAAAATATAATATATAAATAACTCTTGTGTAGAATAATATTGACTAATGATAATTATTGACAATAGCAGCTACTGCTGAATAATTAACGGCTTAGTAAATATAACAATTAAAGAAACTGAAGACTGGTCTAAATTGACTTTGTAAATGCACTGTACTCCTAAAAAAAAAGAAAAAAATTTCGAAGCTCAGAAAAAATTAAAAACAACTTTTTTCTATTTGTGATTCGTTGTTGGGGACGGAGTCGGAGACTTAAAGTTAAACTTAAACTATTTTAAGGAGTAAGCGTTAATCACCTAAATTTCGATTTTATACTGGAAAAAATGCAGTTAATTTATAAATTTTGCTGGTGTGTCAAAATCTCACGTTTCTTATTCTGGAAAAAGCGTTAAATACTGCCTATGAATTCAACCCTAAGACCCCTCATAGTTAAGAATCCCGCATTTACATTAATACACATATTCTGTAAAATACGTACAATCCTGATTTTGTACCTAGTAAAAAATCCCTCCTAATTAAGTTTTTTCATACACATTTCAATATTAAGATAATAAAACATTTTAAAATAGTGGTTGCATCTTCTATCCGAATTATGTTTTTGCAAACTTATTTCAAAATAAAACCCTTAACATAATTTTAAAATAGTGTGGAGGTCTAAACAAGTTCCCGATTTGCGGTAGGTAAATGAATTGGAAAAGAATCAAATATATCCAAGTATCTAGTAAAAACTTGTACTTCCATCATTAGACTAAGTTATTTCAAAGTTTATCGTTCAGAAAATTAATTAATACGAAGAAGCACTCCTTCGGATAATTGCACTTCCGAATTATCTGAAAGGCTTCTATGTTGCCTTAAAATTGTTTCAGAAATTTAATTATTTAACATGATTTATTAATGGTGAAAATCTTTTAGGCTATATTTAGGCAATTTTGCATATTTTTAGGAGATCCATTTTTAGATCCTTCTAAAAAAAATTGTACAGAAGAAAAATGAGTAGATCGGCTGAACCTTATACAGATCGCCAGATGTAACGGTTTATAAACAAATAGACCAAAACAACTAAGATACATTTGAATGTCCTTTTCGTTCTTAAAGGATAATATGCGTCATTAAGGATATGTATTTTTTTAAATCTGGCAATACCCTCTATCTTTCAAATATAGTAATGTGGTCCTGGGTACAACAAACTCTTCAGAACCGTTTAATATTAGCTTAGGTTGCAAAAGTTCCCCAGAAAAATTTATTATAGAAAAACAAAAGTTCCCGATAAAAAATTATATGAATTAATAACATAAAACCCTTATTAGTCAATAAACTAAAATGTTTACATAGTGAAATTGTATTATTGAAAAATATATTAGGACTCTAATTTTTCTGTAGATAAAATGTCAATTAAATAATAAAATTGAAATTCTATTTAATTGTTTAATGGATTGTAAATAAATGTATAACATATTTTTTGATTCAGGGACTCTTATATAAGATAAAAGAAGATCGTGTAAAAGTAAAAACGTTCTTGTTCATTTTCAATATTCTTATCATTAATTCATAATTTTTTTGTTTTTTACATTGTGTTGTGAGGAAGCTGTTGTTTTACTTAAAAATCTAAAACATAATAAGAACATAAGCTATTCATAGAATTTATTATTTTTACACTTGAAAGTTTTCAAGTTTAATGAAAAAGAGAATAAGTATAGTTGTTCTTTTTAACTCTCAGATATCCTTATAAATCTTTAAAGTTGCTTCAAACATTTATTTTACTTATTTATAAACGTATACACCATATACCCGAAATTAGAGAATATTAACTTTTAAATGTTATGATTTGGGAACTTTTATTTACGAAACCACCAAAAGGGAAACAAGCTATTAATAGAAGAGTATATATATATTTTTGGTCAGCTTCACTTCTTAAGTTGATATAAGCAATGTCCATGAATCCGTAAACACGATACTTCAAAAACTAATGAAACTACCTACGTAAATATAAGTTACTATAATGACGAAAGTAAGGCGAATATTGGAAATGGGCGAGATTTGAAATAGGTTCGGATTCTAAATCTTCCGATAGAACAAAGGACAAACGAATTTTTCTTAGAACCTTAAAATTTGTTACCGGGCTTTTCGTTTCCCTCGGTTCCCTAAAGTTTGGAATGAATTGGGTTGATGGTTTGGGTACCTCCCACACACCTCGCAAGACCTCTATGTCTTAGAAACATGAAGTTAATTAGTTTTTGATGCTAATTCCATCTATACATTGGATGGTTGAAGTAAAACGATATGTTACAAACGAAGAAGAAATTTTATTATATGTGGCTATTCTTCTCATGGAAATTTTAAAGAAAAGAATAAACCAAATATTTTAACCTAAAGTATGTTTTGTATAATCATTATCCGCATCATCAGTTTTTATTTCCTATTAGAAAACTTATTTTAAATTTCACGCTAGAATATAATAGCTAACACTCTTTGTTCACGGCATTTCAAAATTATGAAGTTGAAACGAAGATAGACAGAAATACAGGCGTCAAAATTATTTGTTATTATTTATATTTTAATTTTTTTTTTGTTTAATTTTTTTAAAGCTACCCAAATAATTTTTTGTAATAATAATAAGAAAAATTTTTTAAAATTTTTAAGTTATATTAAAACTTAACATGGCAAAAATAAATTTTGATCTTGAAAAATTTCCGTTAAAAACCTTAAAGAAGATTTTCAAAAATCTTCGCAGTCAATTCAACACTGCCGGCAATAAATTCCTCACTTCCAATCTATGCACCTAAAATCGAAAATTTGTTGCCTAAAGCTCTAAAGTGTATAAGTGTTCACAAATCTGCTGGTCTTGTCATTTATTTTTCCAATTGTCCTCCAAAAATGTACGAACATCTAAGCTGGTCCACGAAGTAAACATTCCATATTTCCTATATAGCTCTGGATGATTCATTTTAATACAATCTATAAATTTTGAAATTGCTCTGAGTAACATTTTTTATGGTTGACTTTATAGTCATAAGCAATTTTCCATGAAAAATACAGGTATCTTGAAAAATTTCTAATGGCTAGCCAACCGGGTGGGGGATGTGTGTGCAATGCCAAAAACTGATACTCAGTGCAATCCTGAAAATTATAGAACAACAGTTTTAAAATCAGCCATTAGTTCTGGACTTAAGATAATGGACTTAATACTTAATTTAAATTTAATAATTATCTATAGAGTAATGGGATCTAGAGGGTAATAGATTAATAATATGGTTTTACAAGCAAAAATTCCAGCGAAATGCGTGGAATATACTTAAGCAGGAGTAGGATATATTTTACATATCATAAATATAGAATTCTGAAATTTAGAAACTCTTACATAAATCACATCTACATATTTTAAACGACATTTGCCACATTATGTTTTTGCCTATACTTATAAATTAGAAAAATTCAAGTGGAGACAACATAATTCCTTCTGGGTTTGTCATTTATATTTCGATGAACATTCGTTGCTTTAAATCTGGATGTCTAATCGATGGTTTTCAACCATTATACAGTGCAGCGCAAGGGTGCTTAACCCTATATTTTGGCTTAAAAAGGGTTTTTTTTTTTTGTGAATAAGAATTCCACCTATCAGAGGTTTAGCTTTGCAAGTGCTTTTGGAAGGCTTGTTCTTTTCTTGAAAAAAAAAACAAAATCAAAGCAAGAGCATTTTTTTGAGAATTTAACTCAAATACCAGAACATTGTGTATAAATTTGTTGCTAAAATCGTTATATTTTGTAGTTCATCCTTTCATCAAAAAGGAGTTTATCATAATTTCAAAATATTTCTCAATTAATTAAAATAAGTTTAGAAAAACGTGGTATTACGTGGTTATTTTTAGAGTTCACTAAATTTTACTGTAGCTATACCAGTATAATTTTAGAGTAAAAGGGTATAATACATTTGCCGTTACGTTTGTGACGCAGAGAATGAGGGAGGGAGGAGCTAGATATAAACTCAAAGGTATGGATTGGATCAGAATCGAAAAATAAATCAATCTAGCTTTGTATGTCTGCCCATCCGTGCGCACGACATAAGAGGCAAGATTCTGAAACCTCGGGTATTTGAAGTTTTGGCAATTTGAAGTTTTGTTTTATGGCCAAAGTTTGTGCATGTTTAGTTGGGGGAGTGTGTTGGGTTCGAGTAGGTCCCAAACAATTATATTCGCTTCTGAAATGTCTGAAATTTTGTCAATTAACTTTGATAACCAACGTCTGTTTAAAATTTAGTTGGTGTAGTGGAAGAGGTTCGAAGAGCTGCATTTCAACTTATATTTTGTATTGTACGTAACCGAAAGTCTAAAAAGTTGTGTATTTAAATTTTACCAAAAGTAATTAATCGGATTACAATATAATGTATATACTACGGTCGTTCGGGTATCCCAGAGTTGACACGTTCTAATTTTACATTCTTCCTCGTTTTCTTTAATATCAATGAAAATATTATACGCATATATTTGTACACATATACACAATGTATTTATATTATTTATCTATATATTTTATCTAATATCTTTAATATCATATATGATGATTTTTATAAAATGCTAATGTAAGGTTATATTAATATTTCAGATGTAACAAATTTAGAAAGAGGTTAAAGAATTCAAAAATACAATGTCTCCCTATCCCCCTTAATTCATTAGTAATTTTGGTTTTGGGGTTCTTTTTATTGAACTCACAAAAATGTTCATTTTTATACGAAAAATAGTATAATTTGGTTGATAGCTTACAAATAAACATTATTGAAATGCAACATTAAGTGTAGGAAAATTTTTTTTTTTTTATTTTTATTTAATATGTACAATATTAAGGTTGCCAGATTTTATGATAATTTTTTTTTATTTATTATATAAAAGATTACTACTTTTGGAAGAATTTACAATATAGAAGAAGAGATTTGTGTACTCTCCCATGATTGAATAATTTGATCGAAATTCGTTATTAAAAAAACTATACTTCTTTTGAAAAATGCTTGAGATTCCGAACTTAATTATACAAAATATGCTTATTAATTAAGAAGTTGTATTGCAGCTCTTGTAGCAGAAAAAATAAACTTGGTGAAGATAATCGGCAGAAAACTCTACTTTTGGCAAAGTTTCAGACGCACTTAATGAGACTTTCTATCAATTATGCTAAAAAATAAGTTATTTGATAGCTATTTGAATCCGTAGCACTAGACTAAATGTAAATTGAGCAAACGTTGTCTATGAACTAGTAGTTTTGGCAAAAATTCAGACACCCTGACCATTATGAAATATAGAATTATGTTCTTATAACAAAAGAAGTTGTATGGAACATGCTCAAATTCGCTGCGCCAACTAAATTGGCAAAGATGTATAGAAAAAACTTTTCGTTAATTTTTGAAGTTTTTCAAATTAAAAATGAACAAACATAGTTCTATACATATACAAAATTTTCCATATCGCTTATGATCTTATACAGAAGAAATAGATATAGAATTAAGTTTATGAATCAGATTAGAATCGCAAAGTGAGTCCATTTAGTAACATGGGCCCGTCATTCTGTCAGATGACTCCAAAAGCAAAGGAACAAGAGTAATGCTCTATATTTGAAAATAATTTGGTAAGTGGAGTCTAATAGTTAGAGAAGCTACCATACAAATTATTTTCAACAAGAGCATAACTTATTATCTAATGAAGCTGAATATCTGAAATTTTATTGAAAGCGCAAAAAGTTCGAACAGTTAATTAGAGTCTAATAAGTTAATTATTTGAAGTTTTGCCAAAGGTTATTAACCATATGATGAAATATCTTTATTACGCTTATGTAGGCATCCTAGAGTTGACACATTCTACTCTTTATTTATTTATACATGTACAGTCCCCTTCCCCATACAATTTGATAAGTGAGTGAGTCTGCCTTTCCTTTTCATGTGCGGCAGTTAAATTTAAATTATGATATAAACTATTACGATATAAATTCTAAATTATATTTTGTTAGATATGATCTGTCTAGGATTTAAAATCGAGTCTTTTCGATTGAAAAGCCGCCACTTTAACTACTGAGCTATCCATCAGATATTTACAAATATTATTATATAAAAACTAAGGACAATGACACCTACCATTACATTTTATCTTATATTAAAAACTTTGTAAGGCAATAAACTAACTGTCATAATATACCATATAGACACTTTTAATGAATATATTTTTCTAGTTTTAAATTAATAATTCATAGATTTCGTTTGTTTCTTATTTTTCTGGTTTTAAGTGATTCAGTTCAAAATACTTCACCACATAAAAATAATTTCAATTTTTGTTTTTTTTTTTTTAGGATTGAATCTTGAAGAACCATCCAATTAAGAATCTAGTAGTACAACACATTTAATAATAAAATGTATCAAATTATTTTATTTCAGGTATTGGATAATTCTCAAAAAATAACTCTACAGAACTCTTGAAATAAATATACAAATTGATAAATGAATAGATGGTAAGCTAAATATTAGAATTGTAAAGAGTATGACATACTAATATCAGTTATATACTCGTAACATTTGTTTGATTTAATTAACATAAAAGCATATGGCATTTTTATAGCACCGTTGAATTTTCATGACATAGCAGAGCACAGTAGTATGTACTGTATCCTTTTCTCATTCTAATCATTGATGTATCAGTATGTATGGCTTATCATGATAAACGAATGTGTATATATATATATATATATATATATATATATATATATAAATATATATAAACAACTAAACATTTATATTACTATTATTGGTTGTATTATGATGTAGTTGAAAATGTTACTACTGACAATTCTTTTGCAACAATAAAGAAAATAGTTACAACGTCATAAAATAGAAAGGGATACATATAATAATAATAATAATAAAAACCTTATACAATGGTTTTTCGTTATCTCTTTCTGATTTGTTTTTTTTTTGTACCATTATGCTTTTGTTTTTGATTTTTATTTCATTTATTGTTAGTTTTATTCACCTGTGTGTCAATTTCCTATTTGCACAATATGTATTTATACATGTATAATATGCATGTATATATATATTTATTATAAGTTTTTTTTTCAAAAGGAAAGCACGTATGTTTTGCAGGTTGTTATCTTTAAACGTTTCTAAACGTGGATGAACCAAAAATAAAAAGTAATAAAAAAACAAAAAAAAAAAAAAAAAAAAATCAAATACCACAGAAAAAAATTGTAAATGTCTGATGTTTACACCTGGCTGGAAGACATCTTGTGTGACAAAGACGTGACTGAATCATTTAAATCATACATTGGTTGTACTTATAAAATAGGTTATAAATTCCTATATACGTATTTACACATTTCATTATATAGATAATGATTATATTGGTGACGTTATCATCTTTGTAATCTTAAACTATACAAAAATTATTTTAACTCCTTCTCTAAATCTTTTTTTCCATTTTCTCCCAAATTTCTCTACATTTTGAAATTTTTAATCAAAAGTTCAAATACAAAAAATATTTTAAATATTTGCTTACATTCGGACTGAACTCTGTAGATACGTGATGGAAAAAACTATATATAGTTGGAGCTATTTACTGAATTTGATTTTTATATTCATATGATCATAGTTTAAAAAGTATACTAAATTTGCTATTACATTTATGATGCTGTACAAGGGAAATGATAGATAAGGGTTAAAATTAACGGATCGGATCAGAATATAAAGCAGAGCGGATTTAAATATGTGTGTCCATTCAGCCGTCTAATAGAACGATAACTAAACTAAAGGAACTAGGACTTTAAAATTTTCGTTTTTATAGAATGCTAATTAACGTTCAGCCAATTTGCTCAACGGGTTCGAGTAACTGCTGTACAACTTTAGTTTTTTTTTTTTTTTTTTTGCCGGCACCTTTACGTGCTAACTGTTCACTGTGAACAGCCTGACTATATTATATGCATGTCGGAACAGGGGAGATATGTTCATAAATTAGAAATGATCAATTGAATTCCACATACAATTTAAACATGAGATAGTACTACGCCTTATAACATGTATAAATGTCTTAGATTTTCAATAAATACAGTTCTATTTTTGTTTATATTATATTTAATTTTTACTTGAGTTATATGGTATTTTATATCAGTGAGTTATATTATTTAATTGAATTTTTTGTTTACATTTTGTATTTTGTTGATATTGTTATATTTATTTATTTATTATTAAAGATATATAATTATTAATTATTAATTAAGCCATTAATTTGAACCCAAAGGCGAATGGTGGCTGAGTCGAGTTGAAAACCAGATAAAAGTTTTTTTTTTCACTTTCACTGGGATTCGAACCCGGGGCCTCTAGCATGAAAGTCGACAATCTAACTACTGTGCCACCCATCCGTTGCATGTAGTTTATTATTTAGACCAGAGTTTATGCAATTAGTCTAAAGTGGTAACTGTCAAGTATCTGTCATAATATTTATTTTTAAATTAATATCTAACGAAGCTGAGCATCTGAAATTTCGTCAAAAAAAGTTAACTTTATTAACTAATGTCTGTAGAAAATATTTGATCCAGTGGAAGAAGTTCGGACAGCTGTCAACAACAGTGAACAACTGCTGCACAACTTATTTTTTAATATGAGCATAAATTAATATCCTAGGAAACTGGGGATTTCAAATTTCGAAAAAATTAGTTAACTTTAATAACGAATGTCTGTGCAAAATACTGGATCTGATGCAAGAAGTTCGAACAGCTGGCAATAAAAGCGAACAACTGTTATACAACTTATTTATTAATATCAGCAAGAAGTAACATTTCAAGAAGTTCGAACTGATGAGATGCAACTTATATTTTCTTTTATTCATACATAACGCAGAGCCTAATAAGTTGTGCTTTTGAAATTTTGTCTGATATAATCTTTATACTATGTTCCAATGGGTATCCCTGAGTTGACACAGTCTACTCAACACCGTTTGTAGTTTTATTTTTCTTTGACACAGAACTGTGCATTTTTACGAACATTCCTTTTAATAAAAATCAAAAAAAAGAGTGTCATACAAACGTGATTAAACATATGTAGTTGTATTAACAGTAATATTTTGTTTTTTTTTTTAGAAATTCACATAGGCTGACAGGCTAAAAATAATACTACATGTTTAAAATTGTTTTATTTTTTCTTTCGTTGCTGACAGTTTATGAACCAACATCACGTTTTTAAGTTCAAAATTTTAAAGATGATTTTATTGATAATAAATACGACATGATCGTTGAAATCAATTAAAAGAATGAATAGCATTACAAAAAAAATCTTACTATGAATGCAGCATATTAAAATCGCTATTAAAATTTAAGATTCTTTAGTTAAAGTTTTCTTAAATATATTTTAAATATAGACAATAAAACATGATAATTTATTCATATTAGACTTATTAAACTATTAAACAACATTAAACTCTATCATTTTACTGGCGAATTAACATTAAGATTCCCAGGCGTTTAAGATTCACAGTTAGAATCTCCCAGAAAATTTTTAAATAAGATAATAATCATGATTAGGATTCTGATTATTTTACTGTAACATTAAAGCTGACTGAGAAAAGCACAAAAAAGGATTAAGTATAAAACGGAAACAAATATCCAAAGAGAGATAAAATATTTAATAAAACAAGTACCGAATGAAAAAACAGTAAGTCGATGCAACCGACTTATCAATACCTCACAAATTCAATTGGCATCTATACAATTTTAAGTCATATCACATTTCTGAAACAGAAAGAAAACTGAACAAAACACTCTTGTACCAAATTTCAAATTTCTATTTTATCATTTTCAAAGATCCGCTAAAAGGGTTTTGCGAAATATTTGGGAGGTACCCAGGCAACAACAGCTTAAATTAATTTCCTATTTCAACAACATAATGGCTACAGAAAAGAATTTTCTTGTTCCAAATTAAATGTTTCTATCTTTATTAATTAAAAAGATATGTTTTTAAATCTTGGAGTTGTATGGATGGTTCCTGAACCATCACTCCAATTGCTTAAAAATTTCAGAAACACAAAGGAAATTGTTAGGAACGCCTTTGTACCAAATTTAAAGCTTCTATACTTATTTTAGCTTACTATCTTTATTAATTTCAAAGATTGGATTTAAGATCTTGTAAGGTGTATGGGAGTTCCTCGAACTACCACTCCAGTTGATCCAAATTATCACGAACACTTAATTTATTTGAATGTTCTATATTTATCAGTCTTGAAATTATGCTGGTTTTACCTTAGTTCGAATGAAAGCTTCTAGAATTCGATCTCATAGTTCGATTTCACCCATTATCAATCACCGCCTTTTTTCGTCATTAGTTGCCTGCAGTTTAAATTTCCATTATTTTTTAAGTTATTCGTCCTACTGACGGAAGGATGGACGGGCATCGCTAAATTTATTCAGGAGGTGGCTCCAATAAAAAATATATACATTTTTCGATATCTAAACCAAAACAACTTTTGCATAATTCTTATGAGCATATTTATATTCGATAAATGTGTGTAAAGGTACGTATGATCATTGTTTAGTTTTAGATGCTTCTATAAAAGATATCGATTCGATAACTGCACTTAGATTATTTTATTACATGTTATATATAAATATTAAAAATTATTCCATGTCTGGCATTTTTCATCTTTAATAAAAATTGAAAAAAAAAATTACATTCAATATTAACTTATAAATTTCAAGCTTACATTTGCAAGAAATTTGTAATCCCAAATTATATCCTGTATTATAACAGTTATACAACCGTTATTATTTTTAAAATTGAAATTAAACCCATACGTATACTAATGTTAGCATTCGTTGCCAAGTTTCAAGAACTTCAAAGAAAACTATATACAAAATATATTTTAATCAATAATGCTAATAGAAATAACGTGTAGGTACTCTTGAAATATTATTACAAATTATTATTCTTCTTGTTATAATGTAAAACAATGCACTACTTTGAAAATTACCACAACTAAAATTCCCCATTGAAAAGGAAGCACTAAGTTTTATATAAAACATATACATAGTGTAAATATAATTTTCTAAATATTATACGTTTGCATAATTTTCGCGATGATTCCTCAATGTGGTTTCATTTCTCAAACCACAAAAAGATTTAAAACGTGAGAAATTTTGAATATGTTTTCACCTTTTCTGCGTTGTGCAGTTTTGCGCCTTCTACAATATACTCAAAGTATTTTAATTGAAAAATTTGTTTTTATGATTATGCACAGTACTTTTTAAAAGAAAATGATCATATGATCAAATGATCAAATTTCAATAGAAATTCTAACTAAGGAATTAACACCCTCAATAAAACACTTAAATGTCCCTGATATTAAATAATGTATTTTTTTTATAGTTCGAGACTTTGTACATCCTCAAAATATAGCGTTATATATACATTGGCAAAAAAGACAGCAAACCAAATATCGCAGGTATATAAATATATTTTTGTTGAGGTCACCTCCTTAGTCGATCAAGTAATGTCCATTTGTCCGTACCCCGGACAAACTTAAAAAATAATAAAGCTTTCTTGATAAAATATATTTATTAGTCTTACCTATGACGAATTGAAGGCGTATCTGGCAAATAAGCGGGATCAGACCTTGGGTTCGTGTTCTGAAAGTTTCCGATCGAACTAAGGGTAAACAAGCATATTCTGAGACCGATAAAGACAGAATTTTCAAATGTGCAAAAGGGAGGTGTTTGAACCTTTTCCCTTGTGTCTCTAAAGTTTGAAATGATTTGTAATGATGGTTCATGAGTGGCTTTTAGTTCTTTAGCTTTTTAACCAATCTTTCAACATATTTTAAAATATTACGAAGTGGCTTAAGAAATTCATGGATAATCAAAAAACAAACTTAAGCTCTTTAGCTTTGCGCTATTTCAAAATAAAAGTTTTAGAAACATTTAAGTTTCATTTGATAGAAAATTACTAATGCACATCACTGTTTATAGAATATACACCGGAAAATTTTTCCATTTCTAAACTTTTCAAAAAGAAAATCTTTATAAATATAAAAGTAGGTACACCTAGTATAGAATTTTCAAAATTTATAATTTTATTATTGACATGTCGAACAAAATTGAAGACATATAAAACATACTTACATATCTTACCCTATATGATTATGTATGAAACTGTATCTAAAACTAAGTATTTTACATTTACCTATTGTATTAATTCATAAAAGTTTATGTATATATAAATGTTATGTATATCGTGTACATACATAAATGTATTAGATATGTAATCAGTTGCGGAAAAATATTTTAACATCAAATGATGATGCCATCAATATTTTAACACGAACACCCTACTAATCTATAGTTCTTATATTTTTGAAATATGACATATATAAAGTAAAAAGGAAGGAATTGTGGTATTACATATCTATGATATAGACCACATTTTATAAACTTGTTAGAAGATAAAACTTGACGAAAAAGAATAATTTTTAGATCAAAAACCTTTCTAAAGTTAATGTTACCCTTGTTAGCTTTAAGATACCAGTGTAAAAAGCCATTTTAAAACACTATAAACCATTAATTCGAAGTTTGTACAGTAAAAAATTCTTATATACTCAAACACGTCTACAACAACAAGAAAAATAAAAAAAATAGAAGAAAATTATGGTCCACACTAAATATTGGTCCAAATAATATACAATCTTGTATACGCACTTGCCCTATCGCTTTACGGCCCATTTTAACATCGAATGCTGATTAATATTCATATCAATCGAATTGAGAACTTTATATGACAGCTTTCTAAAAATGCAATAATAATATCTGAAAACTTCACAAAACTCCTTGATACGAAGTTTAATTTTAAACCTTGTGGTCTTGTTTGTTTGTTTAGAGCAATCACTATGACATCTACACTTTGCTTGTCATAGATATTGCTGAAAAATTTTAAAATTTGCAGACGTAGCTAAATCTATTTACTTTTCGATGATGATCTGATCCATTTACACTTCTCATACACTTCTATATCTATCATGTTTGATGCTTAACGAACGGGGAAGCAGATTTAATATATCCAAGATTATTGTTCACATGAGATAACGCAAAACAGGACAATAGCAAGTCTCATATTTAAAATTGCATATTTTTAGGACAATATTACTTTAAAATTTAAATTTAATTATTATGTTATACGTTTTAAAATTAATTTATATTTAAATGCAATTTGAGCCCACTCAGTACTTAATTATTTTACAAAATAGTTTATGTGAACTACTTTGTCGTATATCAATTAAAAATACAAGGTTTCCACAAATAAAACGTCACAAAGGTCGAAGGTGAGACAGAGGTTTGTAACGAACCAAAAATTGTTCTGGACGGGAGAGTAAACACAAAATTCATGTGTCGGTGTCTGCAGCTACCTGCAGTTAAGGGCTTTATTAATAACTAGTATCGCCCTGTGCTCGATATTCGAGCTATTTTTGCTTTTAAGTTAACATATAAAATTCGTTTTGTGTAAATTATATTAGACTATACATAATAAAAATTATGCCAACAGTGTTGTCAACAATTCTTGCGCTTGAAATTTGCTTAATAAAAATTTATAATTTTTCTTAATTATTAAAACGTTGTTAAGTACCGATTTTTGAGTTTTATTTCTATAGCTTAAGCCGCTTTAAAGAGAGGATAAATTGGTACAGTTAAATTAAATTAAAATTCTAAATACATATAAATATTATTCTAATAAAAACATATTTCTAAACATATACATATATTTATTGAAGTCAAAAACCCAAAATTCGAGTTAATGCTGTCCTTCATATAGCAAACCGTACTTTTTTTAAAAAATTTTAGTACGATTTGAACTATGTTGTACGTATTCTGTATTAAATTGTACTAATTAAAAAACTCTGTGAATACATAATATGTACAACAAAATTAAACATATCATAATTTATAAGTTTAGTATTTAGTATTATATAATAATGAAGCTGCCAGAAGTACAAATAATAGTCAAGTTGAAGTCTTTTTTTAAATCTCAATCTTAAGATTTATAGCAAAAAAAAAGTTTTTCAATAAATCAAAGAATAAATTTTTCCTACCCTTTTTTCATTTTTAAATTTAAAAGCTACATAGGTAAATTTTTACTACTATATAATATATGCCTATTTAAAGTTCTGAAAACATGCGAAAAATGATTCTGAATTCCTTAGTTTACTTATACCTTTTTGTCTAGTTTGTTTATTTAATTTTTCCTAAGTTTTTTATTGACAAAAATATATTCCTATACATGGTCATGAGCCATGACTCATAAGTTTCTTAAAACAAATAAATATTATTGCTTTTATTCCTTTATGAGGAGTAAACTCTTTTCTACTCTCAACTATTGCCAGCTACTCCAGCCCTTGTAAAAGAGTATATAACAGAGTAGATATTTATTTAATTTATATTTTAATAATTTCCTGCAGATGGCTTTAATTAAAATTCTCTTGAATTATGTTAAATCATATTTTTTATTTGATAACCAATAAGCACTTACCCCCTTCCATTTTAAAAAATATTCTTTATATTTATATCAGCAATTAACCTTAATTTTTTCACTTTATTAATATTTAAATACTATTAAATATAATTAACTTCTTAAATGACAGATAGTTTTAAAATGTCAAATATATATATGACAATTAATCTGACAATTATTACTCCTGAAACAAAAATTAGCGTTCCATTTTCAAACTACGCCTATCTAATCTTACGTCAATACGTCTGTCTACATATCCATTATCGGTAAATCGATACGCGCGAACAATATGTAATTTATCAAAAATATTTATTTGAATGTTTTAATTTAGTACCTACAAAAATATTTTTAATTTCATATTATAGGTATTTTGAATATAAGATATTTTTTAATAAAAATTATTGTAAAAAAATATTATTTTTAAAACATAAATTAGAAATATAAGAAAATCCAATAATAATATTTTTATACATTTTGTCAATATTTGTAAATTTTAAAAATCCGAGATACTGTACATTGCGTTACGCGTATTTTCGCTGCTCTAATGTAAATTTATGTACCTATTTATTTCTCAATTTTTTGACAGAAATTATACGCTGTACGCTTCTATTTAGGTTAGGACCTAAGGAATAAATAACTTTTTTTGAGAAAGATAATTTTTTAGTTTTGCAAACATATTGTATTGTAGGTATTTTCAATTTATTTGAATATTTGTATGTTTTAAACTTAATTATTTAAAAAAAAATGTTATTTTAAAATATTTTATTTTTAAAATTTAATCGCAGTAGCATAAGAAAAAACAATTTCATTATGTATTCTTATACACTTTGTCAATTTTTAAATATTAAAACTCTGAGGTACAGTACGTCGCGTATGCTTTCATGTAAATTTTTTTACATAACTAATTATTTCAAAATTTTTTGACAGAAACTGAATGCCGTACATGCTGATTTTGGCTGATCCATAAGAAACAAATCATTTTTCTTAAGAAATAGGTATTATTTTTTTTTTAAGTTTCTGCAAACATATTATAGGTATTTTTTAATAAACAAATATTTTACAAAGATATTATTTTAAAGTTTCTATTTTTATTTTTCGCTTTGTCATTTTGTAAATCCGAGGTACCAGTACGTCGCGTATTTCGATTGCTCACATATAAATTCATGTAGGTACCTAACTATTTATTTCAAAATTTTCTAGAAATTTCCAGAAATTATACACCGTACGCGTTGGTTAGGCCCTAAGTAACAAATCATTTAAATTACAAATTATTTTTTTAAGAAAGATTATTTGTTTAACTGTTTTGCAAATATTTATATATTTTAATATCATGACTCTCAAACGTAGAATATATTTCAGAAGTCGGTTTTTTATTGTACATAAAACTTAACAAAAAGCAACTATTTACGATTTACAAAAAATTTTTTTTTTTATAACTGTATTATAATAAGTTGCAAACAAAAGCAAAATACAGTACTTTTCGGTTATAACGACCATGATGGGACGGAAAATAATTGTCGTAATAAACGAATGTCGTTTTAAAAGAATGCTGTGAATTTTGAAAAATTAGTATGTATAAGACTTGAACATTGTAGAATGTGATGATTCTAGAATGAACACTTCGAACTCATTTGCAATAATTTTATTTGATGTGTCAGCCTCAAGCCTTTGTTTAGTGCTTTTTCTTCTATTGAAATTTTTTTTTGTATTTTTGATGCGTTATTTTTTGATTTTTTTTTATATTCCAAACTAAATAAAAAAGACTTAATTAATCGCCAAGCAACATATTTAGGTATTTAAAGTTTAAATAAAAGAAATATCAATGTAATATAATGTAAGTTTTTTACATTTTTAGGTAAAATTTAATTTTTTAGCAAAAAGTGTAAAGTTTATTATAATTAAAATTGAACCGAGTTCGTTATAAATAAAAACTACTGTATAAACCAAATGTATTGCTTTTCGAAAAGAACTAATTTTTTTCGTTCACTTTTTAAGATAAAGAAAAAAAAAAACAAAAAAAAAAAATTTAAAAAAATTTAAATCTCCTTGTTCATTGAACATTTGAAGTAAACAAAAAAAAAAAAAGAAAGACATAAGTCGGCGCCTATAATATATAGTTTGATTGAGCTGCGAATACAACCGAAAATGCATTACTTTTACCCAGAAAGTCGGCGCATAATATTAGAGTCATAAGCCTTAACTTTTAACAGCGTGACCGTTAAATTCAAATTTACGTTAAATTAAAGACGGGTTTTCACCTGAAAAAACGCAATATTCTAAAAAAAAAATATCATTGTCCTATGAAAACAAAAAAAACCTTTCTTTTGGTTGTTGTTTCATTAAAATTGGTCAAATAGTTTACGCAGAAAAAGGATGTTTATATTTGTATGGGAAAAAATAAGCCGATTAAATATTATGATGATATCCAATTTATTTTCTCTCATATTTAAAGCGTTACAAGAACTTAAATTCGAAAAATATTTTATTAGATACTGTATTTTTAGCATAAAAAACCGTTATTAATGTGCCAAGTTTATTTCAATTTTATTATCACCTGGTCCTAAGCTTCAGCTTAAGCTTACACATTTTCACATATTTATTTCGTTTTATTGAAACATTGGTCGCGTTCAGCAGCATGTAGCGCTTTACTGAATTAAAGCAGTGTAGCATCTGGCGCTACATGGTTGTACTGAACGATTTGCAGGAAAATTAAATGACATTTCGTTTTGTGTGCCTCTTCGATCTTCGCCGAACATTTCTTTAATTTTGAACTTTTGGTATCACAATGGAGGATTTGTCAAAAAACATTTCAATAATTATATTTATATCTTTTAAAATTAATCAAATTCGTATTTTTTATTAATAAAACATAAATTTGATTTAAAACAATAGGATTCTTTTAAGAATACTTATTCAAATGATTTTTTCACACAATGACCCAGACTAACCCTTGGCTGTGAATTAACTACACCTGCAGGTAATTTATTCCGTCTGATAAGTTTAAATTGCATTAAAATGTTTTTGATAAGAGCACATTGAAAAAATTTTTTAAATTATATTTTACAACTTTTGTTAGAAATTTATTATCTAAGAAAAATTTTAAAAATTGTAACAGAAGAAAGGGTCTCTTAATATTCCTAATGATTACAGGTTAAGTAATCGTGGATCATCGCTACTAACTAACGCGTTTATATGTAAACTAAATATGCAAAATAAGTTTTCCAAAAACTGTTTTTGAGTATCAGAGCTGGTACGTACATAATATTTCACTGATACCAAAAGTCATAAGTGACATCTCTTCATAGACCTTCCAAATTATTTTAAAAAAAATTTTAGCTTTAAATAATGTTTCTTAAAGATACTAAATTTTATAAATTATATTTTAAAATTAAAAAAAAAAATAAGAAAATAATAAAAGCGTAATAAATTTTAATTTCCGTTGTTGACCTTTTTCTTTTTACACTGAAGTCAAAATTCTTTTCTAACTAATGTCAAAACACAGTGATGTTACAATTCAGTGTTTTGATTTAAAGAAGGAAAAAAAAATCTATTTTACTTTTTTTAAGAAAAAAAATATAGCGGATACCAATTAGGTAATCTTTGTTTTCCTGGGACAGAAGAACCGTTAAAATTTTTGTATTTGAAAAGGTTAAAAGGTAACGCGCTGTAATTTGTAATATTTTATAGTATCAAAAATTGCGTGAGCTTGTAAAATTCCCTTATCTTCCCTTTGTTTATAACATTTCCCTTAGATTTCATCTTCTTCCCCGAATCCATTAAGTGAATTAAAGTATAATCAATCATAATTTTTATATACCTTTAAAACATTTAAACAATTAATTTAACTTTGAAATAATATTATTTTTATACCTGTATGAATACAAGTCAAAAGGGTATACTAAATTTGCCATTACTTTTATGTCACAGTGAAGGAGGAAGCGTAGATATGGACCCAAAAGTTTGAATCGGATTAGAATCGGACGATAACTCAAAAAATTAAGGAGCTTGGAACTAGAAATTTTCACAAATTCATATTCATGCAATTGCCGTCATCGCTATTGAAATCCAGCCATTTTTCTCCACCGGTTCGAGTATCTGCCGTACAATTTTTTTTTTTGTATGAGCATTACTCTATCATTATTGAAGTTGGATATTTGAAATTTTATCAATAGCAGTTAACTTAAATTACCAACGTCTGAATAAAATGAAGTTGATGTTGTAGAAGAGGCTCGAAGAATTGCCTCTCAGTTTATATTTTCTTTTGTTTATAACTGAAAGCGTAATAAGTTGGGTAATTAAAATTTTCCCAAATGTAATTAACTTGATGATATAATGTTTATATGACAGTCATACGGGTATCCCAGAGTTGACCATGTCTACGCTACTACAATCTTCCACATTTAACAGAAAACTATAAAAATGTAAAAAGTCTAGATTTAAGAGTTAAATTTTGAAAAATTAAACAAAAATTTTATATATTTTTTTTTGTTTTATTTATAAAATTTGAAGACAACGACAAACGAGGAAGATTATAGTTGCCCTTGTCAACTTTTAGATACCCGTGCTTACCCACTAACCGTTATTTATTTTCCACATGCTATTATAAATATTACAAAAAAAATATAAGAAAGTAAAATAGTTAAAAAAAAATTTAGCTTATTATCCCATAATTTTTGCTTAAAAAAAATTAAATAAAAAAAAAAAAATATTAAATTTTTAATTCATTATACCATAATTTTTGCTTAAAAACAAAAAAAAAAACCATAAAAAAAAATAGCCCACCCCAAAAGTTGGCCCGAGCGATGTCCAACTTTGCCAACTAACTTGCCCTATTACTTTACCTGCCCAGTTTTAATTTTAACCTCGTAGCTTCATTAGATTCACAGTTATCGAATTGACAACTTTGTATGGCAGCTGCCCGAAAATGGGGTCGCAACATTTTGAAACTCCATATTAGTGCTCGATTCATTATATAACTAACAGTGTGTAATTTTCATCCTCGTAGTATACTCAGTTTCCAAGAAATTCATATTGGTGCAAAGAAGTTGTATGGCAGCCCCCCGCAAATGAAGCCGTAAAATTTTGAAACTTCATATAAGTGCTTGATTCATTATAAAACTAACCGTGTGTAATTTTCGTCTTTCTAGTATAATTACTTTTGAAGAAATTTATATTGGTTTAAATAAGTTGTGTGACAGCTCCCCGAAACCTTGGTCTGGTCTTAACCAAAAAGAATAGGGAACCTTAAAAATGTCCAAAAAATGTTTTGTGTGATTTTCAAAACTCTTGCTCTAATTTTTCAATTCTATCTCTTATAATTAATTTTTAATTCACGAATATATTAAACCTAAGCAAAGCATCATATAACCATATTGATAAAATGATTCATTCAAAATATTACACATATACATATTATATGAATATACATATATAAATTATTTATGAAGCCATTTACTTAAAAAAAATCTTTGTCTCTTTTTTGCTTATCTTAAATAAACTACGCATCATTTAAATTATATGAAATTCTAACTCGAAATCGTACAAAAAAAAATACAAAAAACAAAAATAAACAAAAAAACAAAAACAAACAAAATTCATATAATTTCATGTTACAAGGTGCATAGCTAAATTTCAAATTTTTGTATGAAAATATTGGAGTTAAAAAAGTTAGCTGTTCGAGAGCTACCCGAAGTTTTGGTCCGATCTTAACCAAAAAAAATAGGGAACCTAGAAATTGATTGAAAAATATTTTGTGAAAATTTCAAAACTGTAGCTCTTTTAGTTTTTGAGTTATCGTGCTGACACACAGACGGACGGACGGACGGACGGACGGACGGACGGACGGACGGACGGACGGACGGACGGACGGACGGACAGACACACATAGCTAGATCGACTAATTTTTCGATTCTGAGCCGATACGTACCCTTGACACTATATCTAGCTCGTCTAGATCGATGCGTTACAAACGGAGGAGCAAATCTAATATACCCGATGTCATATATATATGCACGGGTATAAAAAGGGACATAATCATGTTCTAATTAAGAATTATTATTTACGACTAAAAATAAAATTAAAAAAAAAGAAAATATTTCTAAAAAAAAAAGTCAAAGCAAAACAAGTAAATATAACATAAAAAACATTTACTCGTAAAGTAATTGCCGTTAATCTCTTTAATCGTTTTATTTAATTTGACACTAGCATTTGTCATTTGTCAAAAGATAAATGAAATCCGAAAACCATCATGATGAGAAATAACTTCATAAATTAATAGTTAAAATTAATTCTTCAAAACTAATACTATTGAACCAATTCTAAAATTTGTACGAAACAATAAATTCCTAAGTTAGCAGCTGTCATTAAATTTGATTATTTAACTAATAGATTTTACGTATGTGTCTACGTCAAATTAATTTATATTGAACCGGATTAAACGCCCGAGTAAACGCACTTGTTTTAATCCTAAATTTAAACCGGCATACTTAATAACACAACACAGGCATGTAGAATATTTACCATTTACTTGTTCCGTTGATGTTTCAATTATAGGAATCTGTAGAAAAAATGCATGGATATGATTTTTTTTTTAAATTGTCTTAAAGAAAAACAGACATTGAATCATTTCTAGACTTCTTTTTATTTTTCTTCTCTTTTACTCATTCTTTTAGGTTTATACAAAAATCAAAAAGGTGTGACTTTTACAAATGAAAATTAATCAAAATTCACAGTTATAGAAAATATAATAAATTTAAATAACACTCTTAAAAATTAAAAAGTTTTTACTTTTTTTAAGAAAATAATAACAAAACAATAACAAAATAAAACGTTTTATATTGTCTAATCCCTTTTAGTTATATTTTTACAATGTATACCGTTATATTATATTTTACGCAATTCTTTTTATCCAGAAAATTCGTGGTTGTTTTTCTTATCAAATTTTTTTCCATTAGTTTTTAGCAATTTTTTTACTCCGTCAGTCCGTCCGTAGGTTTCCAAAGTTTTACACCATTTGTAATGCAGAAAAGAAATTTTAACTACAAGTAGGTATTGCAAAAAAAAATAATTTAAAGAAAAAATTAGCCCCACACGTTATGGAGCCCTATATTTAAAAAGTCATAACAAGAGTTCAAGAAACTATGTTCTAAATATTTGAAAAACAAATGCATGGGTTGCCATGCGGTACTAAAAATAACCGTTATGCAAAACACATTTTTTCCAAAATATTCAACCCCACATATCTTCTGAACGGTTAAGCTACAAACATGAAATTGGGAGAAGTTAGATCCTCGGAAATTAAAAAGAGGCGGTTAAGAAAATTTTTTTGTCACGCCCCCTGCTTAAGAGCAGTATAGAGTCGAAAATTGAAATTGTGCTATTAAACACCTATAAGTTGATTACCTGTCCAATATCTTTTTTATTGATACACAAAACTCAAATCACGAACATTATATCGTAACAAATGTTAAAGATTTTCTTTAAATTTAAAGGGGCTTCTTAAAATTGAAGAACGTTTAAACATTTTTGCTTGGGTAATAAAATTTTACCTTATACCTTCTAAAACTCTACCAGCACATAAGTTTGCTTGTAAAAATTTGGCACCTTCCAAATTGAA
Source organism: Dolichopus griseipennis (assembly GCA_963082915.1). Taxonomy (NCBI): domain Eukaryota; kingdom Metazoa; phylum Arthropoda; class Insecta; order Diptera; family Dolichopodidae; genus Dolichopus; species Dolichopus griseipennis. The sequence continues at coordinate 314,146,199 of OY720441.1, read as the reverse complement.
GGGCTTTATAAATCAGTAACTTATTCACCAGTGTCTATATTTCCAAAATTAAACAATAACGTTGTTACTCCAACATTATATTTCTCACTTCTTAATAGTCTTTCTTGAGTGCATTGGAATTGCACTCTAAGTATTGATTTCACTATTATTCATAATTAATAAATTGATGAAATAACTCAATTATAATATTATCATTTATTTTTATATAATATATTTTTTACCCTTAACTCAGTATGAAACACTATTTTTTGAAAATATTTTGACATAACTTTGAAAACGTGATTTTTTAAAAACCCTTGGTTTTTATACCCGTGCATACATGTATGAACATCGGGTATATTAGATTTGCTCCTCCGTTTGTAACGCATCGATCTAGACGAGCTAGATATAGTGTCAAGGGTACGTATCGGCTCAGAATCGAAAAATTAGTCGATCTAGCTATGTGTGTCTGTCCGTCCGTCCGTCCGTCCGTCCGTCCGTCCGTCCGTCCGTGTGTCAGCACGATAACTCAAAAACTAAAAGGGCTAGAGTCTTGAAATTCACACAAAGTCATTTTTAGACAATTTCTAGGTTCCCTATTGTTTTTGGTTAAAATTGGACCAAGGCTTCGGGGAGCTGCCATACAACTTTTTTGCACCAATATGAATTTCTTCAAAACTAATTATACTACGGGGATGAAAATTACACACGGTTAGTTTTATAATGACTCCGGCACTTATATGAAGTTTCAAAATGTTAGGGCCCCATTTTCGGGGGGCTGCCATACAACTTCTTTGCACCAATATGAATTTCTTCAAAACTAATTATACTACGCCGATGAAAATTACCCTCGGTTAGTTATATAATAAATCGAGCACTTATATGAAGTTTCAAAATGTTAGGGCCCCATTTTCGGGGGGCTGCCATACAACTTCTTTGCACCAATATGAATTTCTTCAAAACTAATTATACTACGCGGATGAAAATTACACACGGTTAGTTATATAATGGATCGAGCACTTATATAAAGTTTCAAAATGTTAGGGCCCCATTTTCGGGGGGCTGCCAAACAACTTCTTTGCACCAATATGAATTTCTTTAAAACTAATTATACTACGAGGCTGAAAATTACCCTCGGTTAGTTATATAATGAATCGAGCACTTATATGAAGTTTCAAAATGTTAGGGCCCCATTTTCGGGGGGCTGCCATACAACTTATTTGCACCAATATGAATTTCTTCAAAACTAATTATACTACGACGATAAAAATTACACACGGTTATTTATATAATGAATCGAGCACTTATATGAAGTTTCAAAATGTTACGGCCCCATTTTGGGGGGCTGCCATACAAAGTTTGCGATTCAATAACTGTGAATCAAATGAAGCTACAAGGTTAAAATTAAAATTGGGCAGGTAAAGTAATAGGGCAAGTTAGTTGGCAAAGTTGGACATCACTCGGACCATCGGAATTTTAGGGTGGGCCATTTTTTTTGTTTTTTTTTTTGTTTTTTTTTTTTTTTTTTTTAAGCTAAAGTTATGGGACAATGAATGAAAATTTAGTTTTTTTTTTTGTGATTTTTTTTTTTTGTTAATTTTTTTTTTTTTTTTTTACGTCAAAATTATGGAGTAATGAGTTAAATGTATAAGGGAAGTAAATTATGGTTTATTTTATACACCATAGTGGGTATGCACGGGTATCTAAAAGTTGACAAGGGCAACTATAATCTTCCTCGTTTTAATCACTTTTTTATTTTTTAGTTTATCATTTCTTTTCTTAACTGAACCCTAATTTGAGTACAAATACAAGTCAGCAACAAATAAGTTTGTTAACACGATGTAATTTAATAAATTTAATTTTAATTTTTGTCAGTAGACTACTTTCATAAATGGAGTTGTGTTCTTCTGATGTGGTTGAAAATTTTGCTTAGTTAATATTAAAATTTAATAACAAACTTTTTGTTTTGATTTTATAAAAATTCAATTATTAAAAATGTATCTTAATATATAGATACTCAGGTGCGTAGCCCAGTCATATTAACAACAATTTTTATGAAATAATGACTAAAACATGTAAAATACTATTAGAAATTTTTAAAGTAATGAATAGCTAAAAACGAATTTATAAACTATTTCAAAACAGAGCTTTTATTTTGATAGTAAGAAAACTTAAACAATCAAAACAAACTTCTTGGATAAGCGCGTTAATGAAGGGATTAAATTAAAAACTCAATATTTAGTTATTATTATTATAATATTATTTAAATATATAAAGTTGTTTTATATTTAAGAATTTCAGGATAAATTTTATCGCTGGTAACTGGTAACACTATTTGTAAAAGTTCATGAATCTATGGTGTAATTTTTTTTATCAAATTGAAGTTATACTATTTTTTAAACTTATAACGTATCACTTCATGCTCTCCATATTTTCTTAATAGATCTTCAGATCAACTTTTAACATCAAACAAATCGAATACTCCTATTATTGTCAATTCGAACAGATGTAAAAATTTTAAAGGCAAAATAAAAAAAATTTTTCATTTAAAAGAATATTTATAAAATTATTTTAAAATTTATTATTTTAAAGTCATAAAAATTAACCTAAAAAATAATTAAAATTCCGCATTTATTCAACATTAGATCTACAAAGAAAATAAAAAAAAAAAAAAAAAAAACAAAACATAACAATAAAACTAACAATTAATTACTATCATTTATAATAAAGTCATATGATTACCATCAAGCACAAAATTGTAAAGTGAAATTCGAGGTAAAAAAAAAATTTCATTGCAAAGCTAAAAGTATCCAATGCAGCCTGTGTCGAATTTCTTATCACATTGAATGTGAAGCTGTGGCAGAAGATGTAGTTACAGGGGTTAAAGTTAGATCTGGTGTTAACATAATGGCACCTCACCTCATCAATAGTCGAGTATTAGATGTATTCATACTTCTATTCACCTAAAAGAAATCAAGCTAGTTATTGGCTCTTGCCATTTAATATATCTTGCTCATGCCGCTGAAGACATTGCCATCATATCATGGAAATTTATAAAGACCGAACGATATTTGGCCAAGAACAAAATTTAAATGAAGGTACCAGAATAAAGTACACGTTGCTTAACGGAAAATATGGCTGATGTCTAGGATAAGAACTTGAAATTCAGTCATGCGTGTATTTTATTTCATATGGTATGAACGGTGTTGGAACCCTTGATGATTTATCGATCTTGAATATTTATCGAAATTTTTACCTAAAAAGGCTTATTATTTTATAATACAGAAACATTGAAAAACTTCACATAGATATAAACTCTTACCTTAAACACTTAATTTTCTTCCACGATTTCAAAGATGTTTGATAAAACCATATATTAAAAAAATTCTAATTAAATTTTAATTAAACAAAACTTAGTTGATTTCCATAATGATGACGTGCTAATGTCCCTATAGTATTAATTTAATAAAACACTTAACACTATAGGCACATAAGCTTATCATATTTTTGTTTTAATCAATTCTTTATATTAATTGTATATTTCACAAAAAAAACCTTCAATTTATTATAGACTAAAATTGTAATAATAAATTAAAATTCAATTGTTGATAGTTTTCTTTTCACTTGTGGTTGTTTTTGGAGTCATTAAGATTTATTAATAAAATTGTAAAAGTGTAATTAAAGTGGTATAATATTTGGTACGAATGGGTTTTATCGCACTAACTTGAAATCAGAAATAAAATAGTCAAATTAGACTATATTTTTGATAAGAGAGGGTTTTTTACTAATGAAAACTTAATTTGGTTATTATCAAATAATTTTTTGTTGTAACAAAACCTAATTCCAAATAAGATAATTTTGATTCTTTGATTAGTGATAAGAAAATGGTTCAATCGGGCCCTGATAATTTCAAATATTACTATTTTTTAATATTTAAAAATTTTAATGACTTTGTTATTAATAATAACAGTACATAACAATCATGAAATATTAATTTGGAATAATATCTTTTAGACCCTTCAGTGTTAATATATTCGTACTTGGGCCCTTTGTTGCAACAAGCAACTTATCAATAATCAATAAGTAAATAATCATTTGAAAAATTTTTATTTTAAAAATATATTTGACCACAAATCAATGAAGTTTGATCATTAAAAAATTTCATTCCTCAAAAATTATCATTATTTTAAAAAGTGGTTCATCCAATAGCGCTTTGTTAATCAATCAATGTAATTTTATATTATTTAATTCTATTTCTATGGCTATTTTTATATATATTTCATTAAAAAACTCGATGAACCTATGTATGAACCCCGAATGAACCCCGATGTCTATTTATATTTTTTTGATATTTTAAAATTATGTAAATAAATATATTATGTATTTAATTTAGATATTATGTATCTTTAATTTTTAAAATATAATTTGTAAAATTAATTTTAACAAATGAAAGTATATCATATTGTCATTCTAAAGGTTAGTTTAAATTAAAAAAATCAATCATTGCATGTCATTGATTGCATGATTCTGGTTGCTGACATTAATTTAGACAGTTGTCTATTAAATGTAAACATGTGTAGGATTTTTGACAAAACTCATATAGCAATTACAGTATTGTTTATGACAGGGCTGTGTTGGGGTTTTCATATAAATTAATTGCATTTAATATAAATTAAATATTATAGAAAAAATTTAAATACTTTAAATAATTTCATGGATTTGAAAGTAGTAAAACATTATAAAGAATTTTCTAAAATTTAAAAAATCAATTTGTTTAGTCTAATTTTATAATTATTTTTAAAATTATTGATTACTTCTTTTAAATATTTTTAAAAATAAAATAAATTTATAATTTATTTTGTTTTTAGTTTTTAAACATTTATCAATAACACTAATATTTTCTTATCTAATTTAATTGCTATCTGAGATTAACGTTTTGCTTATCGCATATCATGTTCACTATTACAAAATTTTAAAATTTTTAATACTTTTAATAAATCATTTTAAATACAATATGAAAAAAAGTAAGGTAGTGGCATCGGTTTCCAGACAGATATCGGTTTCCGGACAAATTCACATATATTCTTAAATATTAAGAAAATTTGTAATAAATGTAATCTGAAATGCTTGTAAATCGCCTTTTGCGATTTCTTTTTTAATATTTTTGGTTTCCGGACACGTAAATTAATAATAATCTTCCTTGAGGAAGGTAAATTTCTTCTAGTTGATCCCTTTATTTTGAATAAACGAAAGAGTTTTAAATTTATTACATCAAAATGTTATCTTTTAATAATATACTTTTAGATAAATATTTAAATAAATTTTAAAAGAATAATTTTTAGTTCTGTCTTTATAAATTTTTAAATAAATGTAATATGATGATTTTTTTTTATTCCATTTGGGTTCAGTATTTGGATTCTGAAGAATAAAGATCATTATGTCTGTTCCTTAAATATAGGCTGTTGAAAGTGTTCGAAAAAATTTAGAGCAACAGCCGACAATAATGACATATCATGATCAACTTTCTATGACAAAGTATGTAATAATCTAATGATCTGTTAAAAAATATATTATATTATAATTTTTATATTTCTCTTTTTTAATTCAGTTTTTTTGGATTAAAATCCTGGATTTACAGCCTGGTTTTCAAGCGAAAAAATTTTTAATTAATATTATTTTTGTAATCTGGATCAATTTTGTAATCTGGATCCAGATTTTTGTAATCAGAACATTATTTTTAAAGTACACATATTTGAACCCTAATGAACACGATAGGCTCCAACATATGTATTTTTTAAAACAGCCTATTTCAAACAATTAAAAATTAAATAAAAACCCTTTAATTACCTACTTATGTTTAAAAAAATTATAATTTAATTCGGAAATTTCTGTCTGGAAACCTAATTACATTGTCCGTAAATTAAATTTTTTTGTCCGAAAATTAATGAAATCGTTATTCTTTTGATTTAATTTTAAATATTGACTAAGTCTAATCAATAAAATATGTTAAAATAAAACCATTTGCATTTTAAATATTTCCAATTAACAAATATAACAGAAAAAACACTATAAATAACAATATTACGACCAACTAAAGTCAAAAGAAATTATTTGCCCGAAAACCAATTCCATTACCCTACATAATTTTACTTTAAGCAATATCACAAATTTTTTAGAAAAAAATATACCTACAAACATAATTTGTATTGTATTTTCCACATGTTAGAATTTTTTGAATTAAGACTTTTTCCGTTTAATTTTGAATCATTGGTTGAGAAATGTAATGAATATTAAAATTGGTTATAAGAAACTGTTTTTAATAAACTTTCAACTGGTATAAATTCTTATTTATTATTATGTTTTGTATTAAATTTTTTAATGACTTAAATTAGCTAGATAAAACCTTAAACAGAAGCACATGGGAATATAATCACAAATTATTTCTTACAATAGCATCCAGTTTGCCACAGTTATATGTTAAAATGTAAATAGAATTTGTAAAATTTAACTCACAGGGCTTAAACATTAAAGGCCCATTAAATTTTATTAGCATTGTACTTGTATTAGGCAAATGACACTCTTCACCTTTCATAAAATAATATATATCTGAAGAATACGAGTATGTTAAAAATTTATTAAATAAAATTTCTTAGAACAAAAACTGAACCTATGGTTATTGTAATTAAATAGTTTTCACTTTCAGCCATTCATATAAAAATAACTGGTCCTGAGGTTTTATTTCTCCTTCAAAACCGGTTATTTTTAAAAGAATCACTCAAAAGATTTCAAAAATTATGTTTATTATTATTTAGTAGTCAATGCTAGAAACTATATAGTATGTATAAATATCTGTATGTTATATATAGTATAATTATATAATTTTAAATTCTTTACAGCGGTCAGTTGAAATTTTTAATTTATAAATATTAAATTTTTTCAAATTTTTATTTAATTTTTTTTAAATTAAAAAATTAAAATATTTTTTTATAATAAAATATACACTATTATTTTTTTTTTATACTTCAGATAAATAATATTTTATTGATTTTTTTTATATACTACTTTGTTAAAGAATTAAAATGTACTGACTAGGTATATGGTTTTACATTTTGAAGTTAAAAGTAAAATTTGATCAGAATCAAATACTTTTAATTTTCTTATCTTATCAAATAGTGCCCTATTCAATTATTTCTTATTTTTATACCAGAATAAAAGAAGTTCTAAGGGTGCATTTGTATTGAAACTGCGATAAGTGATATGAGCGTTGATAAACACATAGCGTTAAAAAATTTTATACATATTTTTAAATTGAGATGTTTAAGCATCGCTTTGATCAACAATAAACGATAAGTATAAGTAATAATTTTTAAGTAAATCCCAAGCAGGTGCAATAAAAATACATAAATGTTATGATATATTATATAATTAGTAAAGTATTTATTTCATATTATTGTAATTCTGATCATAAAATAAAGTTGGTTCAACAAGTTTGTGGATGATAAAATATTATAAATGTAGAAGCTTCAATAAATGAAATGTTTTCATTAGTGTGGGGTTTATACGACACCTTCAGTATGGGATTAGAGCTGCTGTTATAGTATTAATTGTAACTATCGAACAAAATTTATATTATTATTCAGTTAAACATTCAATTGGTTATAGTTAAAATGAACAAAATAAAACTCTTATTTATTTAAAACTAGGAAGGTGAAATTTGATTCAGTTTATAGCTATAATCGAAGCTTTAATGTAAACTCTACATAAGACCATAGCGAAAAGCTATAAAATACACAAGAGCATAGCGCCAATATAAGCGCACCCTAAGGATATACTTAATATACAATTATGTTCGTATACTACTATTACTATTAAGAGTATAATAAATTTGAGTTGATTAAATGGAAAAAACGGGCTTGGAACATTTTCAAAAATATATACATACCTACATATATGTAAGCCATCCTTATGGTAATTGAAATTGAACAATTTTACTGGGCGAGTTCGAGAACCGTAATAGTCAATTCTTCTTTTTTTGTATCGGTGGACGGTTCTTTATCTTATAAAACAGAATACCTAATGTTTTATGGAAATTGCTTTCTTTTCCCATTTTTCGACACAGTCTAATTTATTCTCTTTTCCGTGTTTTATATATATGTCGGTTGTATGAAATAAGATTAACCAAATTCAATTAGTTTATATAGTTTTATGTAAATAATGTTCTAATTGGATGGATAGTTCGAAACCTATAGCAGACACGAAAAGCCCGGTTAAAACAAGTCGAAACTATTGCACAGGCAAAGCAAATTCTTAACTTAAACACGTGAAATCGGATGTCATAAATATTATATTTCTTTTCTAATTATGTTTAAATATATTTATTTGTCTGTTTGTTTGTTTGTATGTAACATATAGCCTCTGAACTGCTCAATCGATTATCATTAAAATTTGTATTTAAATGTTTTCGGATGTCTGATGGAAGCGTCTGAGCTGGCAATTTCGCTCTAACGGATCGCTAAGCTGGGACTGTGGTTTAAGTATTTAAATTTTTTTTTGTTGTTAAGAAAAGCGGTTTAACTGTTTTACTTTTTTACGTTTTTATATATCTGATGCTCTTTGACAAACGAGTTGACTCTATTAACAGACCTAGAATTTTTTATCCCATATTGGCTTGACGATTAGACAAAAAAAAAATTTCTAAGCGAATTACGTACAATTTTTAGAAGCACTGCTTTGGCCAAAAAGAAAGCTTCAAACAAATTTTTGTCCAGTTCTGTTAATCCATTGTGGCACAACAACTTTTTAAAGATATTTACTTGGTTCTAAATTATAAAAGATTTCAAAATGATTTCAAATTTTGTATACGTTTTGCGGTTTGACTCATATTAACAGATTTAAAATTTGTTAACCCATATTAGCAATAACATTTAAAATAACATTTTACATTATGTGGAATTTTTTTTGGTATTTTTTTTCAATAACTTCAACATTGATTAAAAACCAATTGAGAGGCGCAGAAAGACCCACCGGATATTTTACCATTATACATAATATAAATAAAATTAGGTATTAAACTAAAATATTAAAATATGTTTTTATTGAAATAATTAATTACAATTAGACATTGTTTCATTTTGCATTTTAAAATATCAATTATAAGCCCTTATCACCATAAATTTTGTTGCACCCTGCCATTTTTAATAGATAAAATTCAAAAACACTTTTAAGCAACAACATTTTTTTTACCTAACAATTCATAAAAGTTAAAATAAACAAGTGATGAAAAAAAACCAAGGGTTTTTAAAAAAGCACATTTTCAAAATTATATTGTATTACATACTGAGTTTAACTTTGGAAATATTCACTTGGAAATAGTTACTACCGACTTATAAAATTTACTGCTAGCAGTAAATTTTTTAATTTAAAAGTTGTTATAGCCCTTCAATGGGGAAGGGCTATAACAACCCCTCCCCCTTGTTATAGCCCCCCTCCCCCTCATCCTCTAGTTTTTTAGGTTCTAGGAATTAAATTGTGAATTACACAAAAATTGTGAATTTAACTTAGAATTTTATTATCTAAGCAAAAATGGGTAAAACTAAGAGACACTTTCTTCAATTTAAGGAACCCCTTTTAAATTTAAGAAAAACCTTTAACATATGTTAAAGTATAATGTTGGACCTTTAAATTTTGTATATTAATAAAAAAAAAATTGGACAGGTATTCAAGTTACAGGTGCTTAAAAAAAACCTAATTTCAATTTTCGGGCCCTTATAGCTCATAAACAGGGGGCTTGACAAAAAAATTTTTTTAACTGACTCCTACTATTTTTTTAGGATCTAACTTCTCCCAAAATTTCAAGGTCCTAGCTTAAACCGTTTAGAAGATATGTGGGGCCAAAAATTTTGCAAAAATTGAGTTTTGCACAGTGGTAAATTTTAGTACCGTATGGCAACCCTAAGCATTTAGGCGACATATTTTTGTAAAGCCTTTAAAAGCAGCTCTCTAATACCGTTTTTCGATTGAAAATAAACCTAACAGAACTTTTGTTATATCAATTTAAATATAGGGCTTTTTTGGAATTTTCAGGGGCTGTAACTTCGTCACCCTTCAAAATTAAGAAAAACATTTGACACATGTTGAAATATAATTATAGAGCTTTGAATTTTGTCTATCACTAAAAAAAAATTTGGACAGGTATTCAAGTTACAGGTGTTTAAAAATAGCAAAATTTAAATTTTCGAGCCCTTATAGCTCCTAAATAGGGGGCTTGACAAAAAAATTTTGTTAACCGACTCCTACTAATTTCTAAGTATCTAACTTGTCCCAAAATTTCAAGACCCTAGCTTGAACCGTTCAGAAGATATGTGTGGCCAAAAATTTTGCGAAAATTGAGTTTTGCTTAATGTTAAATTTTAGTACCGTATGGCAACCCTAAACATTTGCCTTGTAAAAATTTATAAAGTTTATGAAACCAGCTATCATTTGCCGTTTTCAGATTGAAAATATATGTAACAGAACTCTTGTTATAACAATTTAAATATAAGGCTTTTTCCAACTTTGGGGGGCTGTACCCCGTAACAGGTGGGGCTACAGAAAAAAATTCTTCTACGAAATTATTTTTTTTGCAAAAACTACCCATGGTTAAAATTTCTTTTCTCTATTTCAAACGGTGTAAAAGTTTTTGTAAACATACGGACGGACGGACGGACAGAGTGAAGCTATATAGGCACATTTTTACAAAATTTTTTGAAAATGTGCTAAAAAGAAACTGTAAAAAAGTATCGTACCTCCCCATATATCAACATATACAATCATTTAATATTAAAAACTCGAAAAAAAAAACAATAAATAATCATAATCTGTATAAAAATTATTGAGTTAATATCGATTAGCTTTACTTACAATATAAAACATCAGTAAGACTTACAATATTACTTACAAATAACAATAGAATTTATTTTCTTTTATATACTACAATATAATTCTAAAAATTTTCAGATTAATTTTTTATCTTTTTTCTCTTTTAATTTTTATTTATTTTTATATTTTTTATATATTTGTCCTTTTCTTCAATTGACTGTATAGGAAGAGATTATTTGTTTTCCGTTGTTAAAATGATTATAATCTTAAAGATATTTATGTTTATAAAATATCATAATAATATAATGTATAGGTACATAACATATGCTTACATGTAGGTGTATTAGATAGGTACATTATAGTTAGGTACATATTATGATAAATATGTGAATGAATTTTTATTTTAAATTTTAACAAAAAGTTACCAAAAAATAAAAGGAAGTTAACAAACTGCCTATTATTGGAATATTGTTGTAAGGTAAAAGCCTCAATAATAGATTTTAGTTTAATTTTTTTATAATTATAGTTTAATAATAATATCTGGCCCACATATCATACTGGCAAAGGGTTAAAATATTCCTCTTAGAAACAAACTCTCGACCAATGGTAGAATGTAATAGCGTATTTATCAATCTATCGATATAAATAACCATGTATTTAGTATAGAAATATAATAATTCTTTAGAAAAATAATAGATGTCGCACAAAATTTTGTATTTGTGTATTCTTAATCTTATGCAACAGTTTCAGTCGAGATTTCAACCATCTTAGTGAATATAATAATTAACGGACTAAATGATTAATAGTGAATGCTTTATACTTAAGAAAGTTGAAATTGAAAAGCAAACTACAAACATGCATCCATTTATTTCCAATACTTAAATTCACCAAAAAGGAATATATAAATGCCTGGCAACTCTTTCAAAAATAATATAATCGAATCTACACTCAACAATCAAACTTAAAAGCTACTGTAATCCAAATTACGGTATGAAAATTGTTTAATATCCTTTCTTTTAAAATTTCTTTCTTTGCAAAATATCGGACAACAACAAAATTTAAAATAAGATAAAAGAGAAACCTAAAAAGGTAGATAGGTATATAAATAAAGGAAATGAAAACAGGAAATAAAAGCTGATTTTAGACAAACATTGGTGACAAGTAAGTTAAAAAAAAAAAACACAAAACAAATAAAAGAAACAAAAGAAGATTGTTTTTTTTTACTCTTACATTTGTTATAAATATAGTTCTATATTTATATATGAAATTATATTAGATAAGAATGTACATAAATCCAAATCCCATATATATATATATATATATATAGCAATAATATCGAATCGATTGATGTCAATTTTCAATTAAATAATTTATTAATGTTAATACATTCCGGACTTTATTTGTAATTCTGTACGAGAATTTTTACGAAATCTGATATCTTTAAGACTTTCTGTATTTAAAAAATATAATTTAATTTATTTATTTGTAAACAGTCCCTTATCTCACACAATGTGAAAAGGGAGTGTAGGATGCCTTGCCTTTCCAGGGGTGGTAGATTAATCTATAAATCTATTAATTTTAGAAATATTTAATATAAAACAGTCAAATTTTAGATTTATCGTGAGTATAGCTGCTGAGACGCATGTAATAATTTGATTATATTTATCAAAAATTCTAACGTGAACTAACTGTGACAATAGTTTTTTTTGATTATTGTGAATATTGTAAATTTTTTATTTGACAGAAAAATACCTTTTAAGTTTGACATTACAAGAAAACATAAGTTTGAGACCTCACCCTAAATGACGACGTTCGCGCGTATTTTTTCTGTCAAAAAAATTTAAACACATAATACTCGTATATGAGAGCTCCGGAAATATACGACGTACTATATATACATAATTATATAGATATCAAATTAATATGACATTGCATTACTTTTACAATTGATTTTTAATAAATTCACAATTGCCTTTAAATAAATTTCACAATAATATTAAATTCTTTGGGAATTGAACATCCTGAGAGGTTAATAAAAATTTTTTAGATTGTGATAATGATTAATGGTAGGTTACCATAAATTGCTACTTCTCTAAACGTAAATACTTACGCTACGCACGCTAAACGTAAGAAGCAACAAAGGTGTTCTACTTGCGAACATTTTTGACGTTAATTTTAAATTTTTTTTTAGTTTAATAATTTGTTTGAGAAAGAAATGAGATTTTTATTATACCCGTATGACTATATAGTCCAAGGGTATAATAAATTTGCCATTACGTTTTTGACGCAGAGAAGGGGGGCGGGGGGGTAGCTATAGACTCAAGTGTATGGATCGGATCAGAATCGAAAAATAAATCGATTTAGCTGTGTATGTCCGTCCGTCCGTCCGTCATTACAAAAACTCAAAAAGTAAAGGAGCTAGGATTATGAAATTTTCACAAATTCGATTTCCTTCTTTTATATGAGCTTTACACTACACCTGATGAAGCTGGGTGTCTGACATTTTGCAAAAAATAGTTTAGTGTAATGGCCAAAGTTACTGCAAAATTTAGTTTGTCTACTGCTGAGGGTTCGAGTAGCTGCAATACAACTCCTTCTTTTATATGAGGATTACACTACAAAAAATGAAGCTGGGTGTCTAAAATTTTTCCAAAAATAGTTTAGTGTAATGGCCAAAGTTACTGCAAAATTTGGTTGGTCTACTGCAAAGCGTTCGAGTAGCTGCCATACAACTCCTTCTTTTATATGAGCATTACTCTACACCTAATAAAGCTGAATGTTTGAAATTTTGCCAAAAGTAATTAACCGGATGATATAATGTATATGTTACGGTCATATGGGTATCCCAGAGTCGGCACAGTCTACTCTACTACACTCTTCCTCGTTTTTTTTAATTTATTTTATATTTTAAAATATGTTTTATGTACTTCCTAAAAAAATTTAATTTCAACTGTTAACGATTTTACAAACAAAAACATAATGTCTATAAATGCCGATTTTAAAAATTTTAAATTAGGCGATGGGTTTTTTAAAATGGTAAGGTTCTAAGTTATCATTATCTTCATGATAAAAGCCTTATCTACTTTTTTTAAGCGCTAACTGTTAAGCTTTTAGATTAATTTTCAGTCATATTATATTCGTTTTATAAGAATTGATCCTAATGAATTCCATATACAATTACTAGGCCTAGATATATAACAACAAACATATTAGATTTTCAATAGATACAATTCTATTTTTGTTTATATTGTAATAATTCCTTATTTGAGTTAGGTGGAATTCTATATCTGTGAGTTATATTATTCAATTAAATTATTTGTTTATATTTTGCATTTGTTTATATTGTTATTTTTATGTATTTTTATTAAAGATATATAATTTTTAATTATTGCTTAAGTCATTAATTTGAACCCAATGGCGAATGGCAGCTAAGTCGAGTCAAAAACCAGAAAAGTTTTTTACTTTAATGGGATTCGAACCGGCATGAAAGGTCGGCACTCTAACCACTGTGATTAATTATAATAAAGAATTAAACTCAGAAATGATCTCCTGATTTTCTTAATTTTAATAAAAAATTTTTTATTTAAAAAAAAATTTTTTTTTATTAATTTAGACATATAAGCTTTCCTATGAATAGGAATTTGAAAAACATCGTTAAAGACGACATTGTAAATCAAGTTACGTTGTCGGTTTGTCGTTTTACATGTTAATAACTCGCACAATTGAAAATTTATAATCAACTTATCTATATCTACTAACTCGAACTAATTTTTAGTTGTTACATTCAGTTTTTATTTTATTCTTATGAGTTTTGTTAATTTTATAAAACCTTTAATTATTTTGAATATTATGTATAAGTATATGAAATTTATACAATTTTTAATGCAATGTACAAATTGTAATGTTATTCGTTCTTCTTTTTATATTGTCTATCGCACTTTTATTGTATTTTTAATGGCTGACCATTAAAATAATTTCTTTAAATACCTTTTTTATATGTGTACATACTTAAAGAGTTCAAAATGGTTGCATTCTTAACTTTAAGTTTTTTTTTTTAAATCAACATTTACAAATAAAATGTACAAACATTATAAATAAAAATAAATATATACATACATATATTCATAAGCAATGATAATTATTCTAACAAGTGCTATGCGCGGAAATGTTACAGTATCACTAAGTAAAACATATTTAACACTCTTATTCTTGTCTTTAAGGATTATTAGTATCTTGATATAGTTTTTCCTGATTTTAACATTGCTTTCGTTTCCGTTTTTTCATTCTTTTCGATTCGGTTTCCTTGTGGATTTAAGAATTTTATTTGTTTTTTCTATTTCAAAATTGTTTTTTTATTTTGTATTTTTTATTTTGTATACTTCACATATTCCATTATCATTATTTTTATTATC
Source organism: Dolichopus griseipennis (assembly GCA_963082915.1). Classification (NCBI taxonomy): domain Eukaryota; kingdom Metazoa; phylum Arthropoda; class Insecta; order Diptera; family Dolichopodidae; genus Dolichopus; species Dolichopus griseipennis. The sequence goes on along the minus strand of OY720441.1, from coordinate 314,130,951 downwards.
ATTATAGGTCATGATTTATTATACGATGTTTTTAAGAAAGTCTTTCATAGTATCAACATTGTTTTAAGAGTGCTCTGCTTTATTTATATAACAAAATGCTAAAGAAATGTATAAAAATAGTGAAAGAAAAACAGTTGAACTGGTGTACAATAGGTTGTAACAAACAGTTTAATAAAAAACAACAATATTTTTGGAGAATACTTAGGAGGATTTTGTGTCCAGTTTATATTTGAAGAACCCGGATAGAATAAGAAGTAGGTATTTGATATTTCAAAACCCAGTAAAATATACAACTATAGAACCTTTCCTCTGATTATGGATAATGTAGGTACAATTATGAGAAGTATTCTGGCTAGACTGCCGAACTCTGATCCCACTTTCACATGGTTAATATCATAACGAACATTAAAATTTTTAAACGAATACTCAGATATATTATATATAATTAATATAATACATAATATCAATTTTAAATTCCTTTTTAGGCATTTCTTCTGTTAAGGGTTAGCTTAAGATGTAGAATTCATCTTAAATTTTGAATTCAATAAGATCGATTCTGAATTTCCGCCTCGGCACTTATGACTCGAAAAAATAACCAAAAGTGCCCTGGGAATTATCACTAACGAGAATTGGGCATTTTCATCAAAGGCCTTTTTAGGTCTAGCTTTTAACTTCATTTAAATGTAGATATTATTAAGATCAATTCACAATATCCCCGGGAGACTTATGAATCGAGAAAAAAAACAAAAGTGCCCTGGGAATTATTACTAACGAGAAGTGGGCATTTCCATTTAAGGCATTTCTTATGATAAGGGCTTTCAAGTTGATTCAAATTTAGATTTCATTAAAATCAATTCTAAAAAAAATATTATTTTTTTTCAGTATATTGTACCGGAGGGCTTATGACTCAAGAAAAATTCAAAAGTATTTGGAGAATTACGGCTAATGGGGAGTGAGCCAAAAATCCTCAAAAATTTAGGAAAAACTCCCGATTATATTAATAAAACATTTAATTGTTTAACTACTGATGTTAAAGCGATTGTGTGTTAATAATGAATTGACTATGGGATTTTTGCCTCCCTCCTCTAGCACTTAAAGCATAAGTTAGCTAACTTGGCAGTTAGACGGGCTTTACATTTCATTGACAATTCATAAAAGTCTCCGTCACGTGTCAAGAGAGTTGCCGTATTTTTATTACCCGTATATGACTATATAGTCAAAGGGTATAATAATTTTGCCATTACGTTTAGATATAGACTCAAGTGTATGGATCGGATCAGAATCGAAAAAAAAATCGATTTAGCTATGTATGTCCGTCCGTCCGTCCGCACGATAACTCAAAAACTAAAGGAGCTAGAAGTCTCCCGTTTTTTTGCAATAGCCGTCATCGCTATTTAAATCCAGCCATTTTGGTCCATGGGTTCGGGTGGCTGCCGCACAACTTCTTTTTATACCCGTATGACTATATAGTCCAAGAGTATAATAAATTTGCCATTACGTTTGTGACGCAGAGAAGGAGGGGGGGTAGATATAGACTCAAGTGTATGGATCGGATCAGAATCGAAAAATAAATTGATTTAGCTATGTATGTCATTTCAAATTTTGCCAAAAGTAATTAACCGGATGATATAATGTATATGTTACGGTCATACGGGTATCCCAGAGTTGACACAGTCTACTCTACTACACTCTTCCTCGTTTTATATGAGTATTTCTCTGTACCTATTACAGCTACGTCTGTCCGTCCGTCTGTCCGTCCGTCCGTCCGTCATCACGATAACTCAAAAAGTAAAGGAGCTAGGATTATGAAATTTTCACAAATTCGTTTTTATGCAAAAAACGGAATCGAGTTTGAAATTCAGCCATTTTGGTCCACGGGTTCGAGTACCTGCCATACAACTTATAATTTTATATGAGCATTACTCTATACCTATGGAAGCTGCGTGTCTGCAATTTTGCCAAAAGTAGTTTAGTATAATGGCCAAAGTTACTGCAAAATTTGGTTGGTCTACTGCAGAGGGTTCGAGTAGCTGCCATACAACTCCTTCTTTTATATGAGCTTTACACTACACCTGATGAAGCTGGGTGTCTGAAATTTTGCAAATAATAGTTTAGTGTAATGGCCAAAATTACTGCAAAATTTAGTTGGTCTACTGCTGAGGGTTCGAGTAGCTGCCATACAACTCCTTTTTTTATATGAGGATTACACTACACCAAATGAAGCTGGGTGTCTAAAATTTTGCCAAAGATAGTTTAGTGTAATGGCCAAAGTTACTGCAAAATTTGGTTGGTCTACTGCAAAAGGTTCTAGTTGCTGCCATACAACTCCTTCTTTTATATGAGCATTACTCTACACCTAATAAAGCTGAATGTTTGAAATTTTGCCAAAAGTAATTAACCGGATGATATAATGTATATGTTACGGTCATACGGGTATCCCAGAGTTGACACAGTCTACTCTACTACACTCTTCCTCGTTTTATATGAGTATTTCTCTGTACCTATTACAGCTACGTGTCTGAAATTTTACCAAAAGTAGTTTAGTTTTATGGCCAAAGTTTCTGCAAAATTTGGTTGGTCTGTTGCAGTGAGTTCAAGTAGCTGCAATACTACTTCCTGTTTTATATGAGCATTACACTACACGTAATAAAGCTGGTATGTTTGCAATTTTGTCAAAAGTAATTAATGTTTATAATAATAATGATATAATGTTTATATAACGGTCATACGGGTATCCCAGAGTAGACACAGTCTACTCTACTACACTCTTCCTCGTTAAATATAGAATACTTTTCCTTTGGTGGGGTATTCAAAATGAATTTTCTATTGTCAAAAGCGTTTTAAGGACACCATTTAAATAAATTCTATTATAAAAATAGTTAAAGAAAGTATTTTGAATTAAAACAAGTATACAACAACAACAAAAAAAACCATATAAAAAAGAGCAGTCAGAGAGAAAAGTTCATTCAAAAGATTGTATTATAGTTATAAAGAAATAAAACAAATTTTTTTTTTTGTACGATACACACTATTATTTCAAAACAATTGGGCCAAACCCAAGTCGTATTTTTCAGATAAGATAAAAGCAAAAGAATTAACTTTTTTTTTTCATTTTAACTTGTATATTATATACAAGTTATATTGTATTCATTTTTACAGTATTATACTTTTGATTCTGGCTTAAGTTTCCAGTTTTTCTTTTCTTAGATTGCTTCTCTATACACTTTTGATAATGTTGATGATGACTTTAAACAATGTGGTCGTATAGTTGTTATTTTGTTTTTTAAATGAATTTTTAATGGAAAATGTATACTAAGGGTTTTTGTTGTTTAATGGTATATTTTGTAAATGTTTTTAACAAAGTTTTTAACATTAATTTAGAGAGTTTGTTATTGTAACGCAAGAAACTAATGAAAAAATACAAATCAACAAGTTCACTTTTTTTTTTTTGAAATGCTAGTGTATGATATTTTGTTATTCTCTTTGTGTCTAGTATGTAATTATCACTATTAAATTAATTACTTGCTGTTAAATATCTAAACAAGTTAACAGTTTAAAAACAATAACCATTGGAAAATATACTATTCATAATGTTCAATAGTATATTTTTAACCACATACACGCTTCTTGACTAGAGCTAAAAACGTTACTAACTAACAAATTAACAGCTGGAGATTATAGATTAAGTTTTATATTCTTTTATACAAAAAAATTAAAACTGATTGAGCTGTAACAAAATTGATTATGAATTTTAGGAGAGTAAATCCAGAAATATGCTTAATATCATTTCTCCAAATTATCTTTTTTATTCTACATAATCTATATGCAATCCCTTTTACATATGCTACGCTCCTAGTCCTAAACCACAAAACCAAATTTTTATTTTGCTGCACTTGTATCCAATTTTTAATTTGGTCAAATGTTAAGATTGGTTGTTGCAGTTGCCTGGATCCATTTTAATATTTTCGACTTATATCTTAGACATATCTTAGACGACTTATATATCTTAGAAAAAATATAGAAGTTGTTGAGTTTCGGGAGTGTTTCTGGGATAACAATTTTGTTCTATGGAATCGCCAAGTTGGGGTTGTGGTGCAATTATTAAAATAATTTTGTTCCAAAAAGAAAACGGTTCGACCAATTGACTTCAAATATTCTATACATGAGCATCAATTGAATTGACACTATTAACAGACTTCAAATTTGTTAACCTATACCGGCCCGACAGTCGCTTTGTCGAAACAAATTTGGAAGCGAATTTCGTCCAATTTTATGAAATACTGCATAGACTGAGAAATTTTCAAAAAAATTTTGGACCATTGCGACACAACAGCTTTTTAAATAATTTTTTGTTACTTTTCTCTAAATTTCAAACGGCTTCACCGATTAATTCCAAATTTTGTAAACGTATTGTGAAGTTGACTATATTGACAGACTTTAAATTTGTTTAACCCATGTCAGCGCAACGGTGTGCGGCAAAAATAAAAAATGGTAAATTTTGTGTAATACTTCTTTGAATTAAGGGATGTTTAAAGATAGTTCTGTGAACCTATTGCGAGACAAAAACTTTTCTAAAACTAATAGATTGATCTCCTTGACGATGGAATTGAGGATGTTGGGTTTCTGACGAATAATATGAACTGAATTTATATTTCTGTGCATCTTTTATTAATTATGAAACAAGTGAAGTTCGATAAGTTTATTAAAGAAATGCTAGGAAAATCCTAGAAAAATTTTTTGAAAAAAATTAGTTTAATACATTATTAAATTAAAAGTTACAACATGTGCTTTTATGTTAACTTTTTTTAATAACATCAACTTAAATTAAACCCGCGCAGCAACGAACTCCGAGTATTAGCTTGTAGCAACGAGCTCCAAGTTAAAACGTAAATCTCCAAAATAATTTTGGTCAGATTTTGTATAAAAACTACCTAAACATGGAATCACCCCTGTTCCTAAAGATTTGTATTTTCAGTTAATAAAACTTAATTGCATAAAAAAGATATTATTTGTTATTGGAAAAAAATTTTATAATAGTAAATAACACATTACTCATTAATCAATTATCTAAAACTTATTTATTGAATTATTCTAAAGTTAATGATATTTCTGAGTATTAAAATTTAATCAGAAAATAAAAAGTTGATCCACCCCCATTAAATTAATTGAAATTATATAAAACACTGCAATTTTTTAAATTCGAATTTTTCACAAATATTATTTTCATTTGAATATAAAGTTCTTTATTGTTTTTTTTAAATCTGAGGAGAAAAGGTTACATTTAATTTTAAAGAATAACGATTATATTTGTAATTTGTATTTCAGGTTTTGCACTTTTGTTCTTAAATAAAAAGTAATCATTCTACAGATATTTACCAAATGTTAGTCAGTAAAGCAATAACGGCTTAAACAATTAATTTCTTACAATAAAAACAAACAAATCGGAAACCGTGGAATGAAGAAGTATCTAAAAACTCTTAAATAACATTAAATCTAAACCAAGGTGTCATATGTTAAAGCGGCTTCCATTTATGAATCTTCCTTTACTAACGTCTGAACCACCTGAGTTTATACATATTAGTTTTTTAGCTATCTGTGATCCGAAAATATTTTAATTTAAATAATTTTAAAACAACCTGGCTTATTGTATTTGATTCACTAACATATGAAAAAACCTACTTTATTGTTTCAACTTGTGTTCCGATTTTCTCCTGATGGAACTTACACAAACTAAACACCGAAGGATTGTTGTATAGTGTAACGATCTCATTTGAATTCTTAATAGTCTTTCAGTTGTTCTATCTTTAATTTTTTAATAACAACTTTTTCAATCTATGGTCAAGAAAATGGTCAATCAATGCTTACCCTTCCAATAACAGCAGTTTCCAACATACCACGAAAATGTTCGTCCCGAAGAACACTGTGTCAGTTACTCATGTTCCAAATTTCTTGATCCGCCGAAATTATCAAAATTTCTAAATCCAGTTCATCTAAATAAAAAAAAGTTTTCCTCTTACTTATTATTATAAAGTAATGGTACCGTGTTCCATGTAATGTAATGATACCATGGTTTCGTTAAAAAACGTTGTGTTAAAATAACTTTTACCAAGATAACCGTAAAAATCAATTTTCTATTATATTTTAGTGTTACTTTAATAATTATATGTCTGATAAAAAAACAAAAATCCAAACAATATTGGATTTGATGGTAAGAACAATTTTTTTAAAATACCAAAAACTAGGAAGATAGTAAAGTAGACTGTATCAACTCTAGGATACCCGTTAGAACGTAAATTAAACATCATCCCGTTAATTACTTTTGGAAAAATATCAGGCAGACAACTTAATGAACTCCTGCTGAGTTATGCAGAAAAAACAACAAATAAAAGCTCTTGGCAACTAATTGAACCTCTTGCGCTAACCAATTATATTTCTGGAAGACGTTGGCCTACTCTCTTAAAAAAATTCCTGATACTTTTGCTTACTAATTAAAAATTAAGTTATACCAGTTGCAAAAAAAAGTTTTATGGCTACTCAAAGCTACTCAAACCTACCGCATAATATGGCTCCAATATTAAATATGAATTTTTGAAAACTTCAAAATCCTAGCTCTCTTAGTGTTTGGTTAGTGTTTGAGTGATCATGTGGACGAACGGACTCACATATAGCTTGATCAACTTACTTTTCAGCTGTTTTCCGATCAATAATCTCAACATCTCTCCTTACTCCATTGTAATGCCACAAACGTAATTGCAACTTTAGTATACCCTTAGAATTATATTTGTACGGGTATACAAATATTGCAGAGTAGTGAGTACAGACGTTCTATGTTTATACCCGTATGACTATATAGTCAAAGGGTATAATAAATTTGCCATTACGTTTGTGACGCAGAGAAGGAGGGGGTAGATATAGACTCAAGTGTATGGATCGGATCAGAATCGAAAAGTAAATCGATTTAGCTATGTATGTCCGTCCGTCCGTCCGTCTGTCCGTCCGTCCGTCCGTAATCACTATAACTCAAAAACTAAGGGAGCTAGGATCTTGAAATTTTCGCAAATTCGTTTTTTTGCAATAGCCGTCATCGCTATTTAAATCCAGCCATTTTGGTCCAAGGGTTCGGGTAGCTGCCATACAACTTCTTTTTATATATGAGTATTTCTCGGTACCTATTGCAGCTACGTGTCTGAAATTTTGCCAAAAGTAGTTTAGTTTTATGGCCAAGTTTCTGCAAAATTTGGTTGGTCTACTGCAGAGGGTTCGAGTAGCTGCCTTACAACTCCTTATTTTATATGATCATTACTCTACACCTAATGAAGCTGGGTGTCTGAAAATTTGCCAAAAATAGTTTAGTGTAATGGCCAAAGTTACTGCAAAATATGGTTGGTCTACTGCAAAGGGTTCGAGTAGCTGCCATACAACTTCTTAGTTTATATGAGCATTGCTCTATTCCTATAGAAGTTGAGTGTTTGAAATTTTGCCAAAAATAGTTTAGTGTAATGGCCAAAGTTACTGCAAAATTTGGTTGGCTTACTGCAGAGAGTTCGAGTAGCTGCCATACAACTCCTTATGAGCATTACACTACACCTAATAAAGCTGGTATGTTTGAAACTTTGTCAAAAGTAATTAATGTTTATAATAATAACGATATAATGTTTATATAACGGTCATACGGGTATCCCAGAGTTGACACAGTCTACTCTACCACACTCTTCCTCGTTTTCAACTGAATATAGTGTTGTTGCAAACTAAAGTTAATATTATCTATATAAAGGATGAAGTCCTGTGTTTTATCAACCTTTAAAATGAAAATTATTATTATGTATAGTAATCGAAGAAGAGTTGTTCTTTTATTAAATATATACTAATATCACAGCATCAGACATGTATAATGATAATATTGATAATAATAATGATGATGATAGTGATAATAATATTTTTTAAGTCTTACATAATTTCTTGTTGTAAGAGGAAATAGTTTGAAATTGTAAAAGGAAATAGTTGAAATTGTATATAGTTGAAATCATTTATATTTATTCACCACTATAAGTATTTGTTATAATAATAATAATAATATCAAAATAATGTTAAGTATATAAAATTCTATGATGAATAAGTTTAAACATACTAATAAAAAAAATTGTATACAAAATAATATAAAAATAATAAAAGATAACAGTAAAACAAGTAATTTAATTTGAAAATATTTATATATATATATATATATATATATATATATTTAATAGTTAAAACAAAATAGTTATTTGGAAAACATTAACATGATAAAATGACAGTTGTTTATAATTACATTAATAACATACAAGGTATTCATGTTTATTACAGAATAAAAATGTTGTGAACATTTAAATTTTCAGTAGAAAAGATTTAACAAATTAGTAACTTAGTATTTTAAATTGCAATAATAATATATTGCGAACATATTACATTTTAAATATATTAACTTACATAATATTATTCTAATAATATTGTATTGATATTATCAATAGTACCTAAAAAGTATAGATAGACTATTATAGTATAGATATAAAATATAGATTTTATTCAGCCCGACATATAGCCAACACTTGGGAAACTGAAACTATCCCAACCGTTTCTCATATATGAAATCTCAGGTCTCAGGACCAAGCTTACATCATACTTGAGAAATACTTGGTATAGGCCAGGTCGAACCAAGCATAAGAGGGGAGATCGAATATTTGATGACTTCAAGAAAGCCTTCCTTTCCATTCACGGAGATTTAAAATGTCGAACCCTAAAGAATGTTCCATGGAAAATAATCAGAATAATTTAGAACATCTATGTCAACGTGGAACTTTCAGTATTACGAAAAAAGAATATTAGTGAATCATACTGCTCTAATTGATGAATGCCGATACTATTCCATATCATATTAGACGATAATCTGAGAAAAACCTGCATGACTGAAAAAGGCGCATGCGCATATTAGGGAATGATAAATATCTAGAAGACCTAGACTTTGCAGACGATATGTGTCTTCTGTAGGTGCGTCCCAGAAGCTCGTCCTCTTTAATCTCGCTCACAAAAATCTCGCTATGACATAAACTCGTTCACAAAAATCTCGCTCACAAAATTCTCACTTTAATAAAAATATCGCTTTTATCTCGTGTAAAATAAAAAATAATAAAAGAATGAAGTGATTTATAGTTGGTTACATAATCTGGATTATACGCTTTTTCCAGAATATTTATAAATACATAATACGAAGCGATATTTTGACCGGGCGAGGTTTTGAAATAGCAAGATTTTTGTAGGAGAGATTTTTGGAAAGCGAGATTTTTGTAAGCGAGATTTTTGAAAAGCGAGAATTTTGCAAGCGATATTAAATAAAATTACCTTTCGTGGCAGACCCGTCTTCTGCCCTATAACTGTTAAGATGCACAGTCTTAATTAAACCAACTACAGCTAATACCTCGTTAAATTGGCCTATTTTTAGATTAATACAAATAAAATCAAGTATGTACATCTTTAAAATGGCAACCGAATCAAATTAGACTATCGAGTCATTCAATGTACAACTAGTTTCTGTTTCCCCAGAGAATATCATCTTGTCTATACAGGCAGCACCAACAAAGATGTAAAAAACAGAATCTGAAAGGAGTTCCAAATTTTGATGCAATTTACAATTTTTATTTATGGAAACAGAAAATTCTAGTGTGGATAATTTTTTTGTGATTTACGTTAATCTATACACTTGTAAAAATTTTCTGAATCTTTTCCTATATAACGGTTAGAAATTACTATTTTTAAATATTTACCATTAAGATCGGTGCATGTATTTTTAATTGCTTAATCAGACGACCCATAGTAACATTTTTTTCCATTTATGGCTTATATTTATATCCGTATGACTATGGGTCAAAAGGGTATACTAAATTTGGCATAAAATCTGTGACTCAGAGAAGAAGCGGGAATAGATATAAACTCAAAGGTATGGATCGGATCAGAATCGAAAATTAAATTGTTCTAGCTATGCTTGTCCGAGTATAAAGGAGCTAGAATAATGGAATTTTCACAAATTCATTTTTATGGCAAATGGCCGTCATCCCTTTTGAAATCCAGGCAGTTTGCTTAATGGTTGCTTAATGGTTCTGAGGTAGCTGCCATACAACTTCTTTTTTTCATATGAGCATTACTCTATACTTAATAAAGCTGGATGTCTGAAATTTTGTAAATAGTTGGTAACTTTAATGGCCAACGTCTAAATTAAATATAGCTAGTGTAGTGGAAGAGGTTTGAAGAGCTTCCTTTTAACTTATATTTTTATTTACACATAACTGAAAGTCTAATAAGTTATGTATTTGAAATTTTTCAAAAGTAATTGGCATTATAAAATCCAATCTCTATATTCCGGTCATACCGTTATCCCAATGTTAAGCCTACTCTACTACACTCTTCCTCGCTTTAATTGAAATAAATTATTGAAAAAAAAATTTTTCTTTACAAATTCCCATGGTTACCAAATAATATCATGCAATATTTACTATTGTCCAGGTACAAATCATAAATAAATAAATAAATAAACAGATAAAAAATCTAAACAACTTATTATTAACGAATATAATAACAATATAACAGTTGGAGCTTGTAAGTAACATTTTTAACTTTAAATCAAACCAACAATTAATGAATTTGGTCAATTGGATATCCTAAAAAACAGTAAATATAAACTTTTTTAATGTAATAATATATTTTGTTTTTTTTTTAATTCATTTATTAACTAAGAACCGCAATACATACGTTAAAAACATGTACTCCTACTTTTAACATAACCATTTATTTGTTATTTTGTCTCATAAATAACTTTACGCATACCTAGTGACAAAAAAAAAACTATATACGAAAGCTAAAAAACATTTTGTATAATCCCCCAATTAGAAACTTTTCAATTCTAATCCGATATACTTAATTCCCCATCCTAGTACATCCTATATGTCATGGCTTTTTAAAAAAAATAAATTTTGTTAATACCTTTTTTTGTGGTAATGTCAATTTTTACTGCAGCAAGGACACAACGGTGTGCCTTTAACACTACAAAATAAGCAATAAAACAACAAAAGAAGGGAATCAAAAAACACAGTGTAAAAACAAGAAAGAAAAAAAGGAATAAATATTTTTGTATGCCAAAAATCGCCATAATAACTAAGTGGGTCATTCGTGTCTTTATCCATGCATGTAAAACTTAACAAAATATAAAACAAATACAACACAACCAGAGTACTATATAATACTCGTATATATTATCTAGTTTAAAAGTTTTGCCAAAAGCCAAACCACCTACGTTTTGTTCTATTTATAGATGTGGTACATACCAACATACATATTATATATACATTTACTTATTAAGTGTACATTATAATATAGTTAAAATAAAAATATGCTAAAAATCTTACAATGTTTTACAGCAATGTAAAAAGAACAAAAGCAATATTAATTCGCCTCAATATTTCAATTGAATTAAAAATAAATATGATTTCAAAGTTTGAAAATGTTTTCTAAGTCCGTCATAATTTTATTAACAAATTCAAAAAAACAACATCATATCAAATACTCAAATATTTAAGTGCAAGTTTTAAGTATAAGTCCTGCTACAGCCCTTAAATAATAGAAAATGTATTAATAATTTAATTTTGCTTATGAATATTTTAGTATAATAAACACTTAACAGTTATTCCTTTAGTGAGAATGACAATTAATCAAATGTTGACATTTATTTCTTGGGCACAATGAGCGTAGTCATGACGCAACCATCGATGTTGCAAAATGTCAAAAAAACGTAGCTATTAAAGTTAAACTTAATCAACTATTGCGTGTATAGTACTTTAACTTTGTTGACTACGCTCATTGTTCTTAGGAGGTTAGTTTTACTAGGGTAATGCGAAAATTTCAGATATTCAATCTTTATTTCAAATAAACTAAAAATAAAAGAAGAAAAAAATTAGAATTAAAATTAAATAACTAAACGTTTTCGTTAAATAAGATAAATGTTTTCATTTAAATTTTGAAACATGTAATTTAATTTAGTGATTACAAAATTTGACATTTGCATCTGCGCATTAATGGAATAATATTAATTCGCAGACGCGTTCGTTTATTTTGATTTCCAGCTCAGCAGCCCTGGTTAAAACCAACTTTAATCATTTTAAAGCTCTGCAACTGAACTTTTTAAACGTATAATAGGAGTCATTTTTATTATGTGCCTCGTTCTAATTTACAACTATTTCTTAACTCAAATTAAATTGTCCAGACCTTTGTTACAAAGTATTAGGTTATGCCTAGAAAAATTACTACGAATATTTAAGGATTAAAAGTATACCGTTATTTTATTGACTCTGAAAAATTTTACCTCTATGTTTTGGTTTTTATTTCTCTTATTTTGCAGATATTTTTTTTTATTTTCACATCTTTTTTTTTCATTTCTTTCTTTTTCTATCATTGTGTTTTTGCTCTTCTTTAGAGTGATAATGCTAACCGAAATGAATAATTTATAATGAAACAACAAAGAAAAAGAAAAACCGTTAAAGGAGACATAAAAAAAATTGGCTATTCTAAGGTTTAACTAGTATCCGCGTAGGACCAAATGACTAAATATAAAAGATAGCTGGTGTTGCCAGCTTTCAAAAAATATATAGCTTTAATGGCGCATATTATCCTTTAAGGACGAAAAGGACATTTAAAAGTAGCCTTGTTATTTTAGTCTATTTTACAAAAAACGGTATATCTAGCGATCTGTTCAATATATATATATTCAATCAAAGCTATTAATTAAGATGACGGTCTGGAAAATACTTAAACGTTTATTTGATGACGATAGGTGTTGCCGTTTTGGAGATATTGCAATTTCAAGTGGAAATTTAAAACAAAAAAAAAAAAAATTTTTGAACTTTCAAAAAAACCACTATAACTATGAAATTTTCAAAAGCACCCTGTATTTTTTATTATACTGTTAGAAAGGTCTTTTGACACTCTTTCAAACGGTATATAAAAAGTATGGTATATGTTGACAAATAGCCCCACCAGAGAACATGAATGAAAAACTGACACAACAATTTTATTAAAAAATACATTTTCATACTTTATTTCTCATAAATTTATTTTGCCAAAAAATATTTCCATAGCTTTAGTGAGCAAGAATTTTAGAGTTTGTTACAAAATCAGGATTATACGCTTTTTCCAGAATATTTATACATATGTATACGTGAGATTCTGAATTAGGAGAGATTTTAGAGTTGGATTTAAAATCAGGGTTTCAATAATTTGTTTAGCGGGGGTTTGGGGGCGGCAGTCCCCACTATTTTTAAATTTTTATTTGCTGAAATATGCATGTAAAAAATAATTAGGAGAGATTTTATAATTGGCTACAATTACAGGATTATACGCTTTTTCCAGAATATTTATATATTTGTATACGTGAGATTCTGAATTAGGAGGGATTTTAGAGTTGGATTCAAAATCAGGGTTTCAATAATTTGTTTAGCGGGGGTTTGGGGGCGGCAGCCCCCACTATTTTTAAATTTTTATTTGTTGAAATATGCATGTAAAAAATAATTAGGAGAGATTTTATAGTTGGCTACAATTACAGGATTATACGCTTTTTCCAGAATATTTATATATTTGTGTACGTGAGATTCTGAATTAGGAGGGATTTTAGAGTTGGATTCAAAATCAGGGTTTCAATAATTTGTTTTACCCGGGGTTCGGGGTATTTGTTGAAATATGCATGTAAAAAATTACTGTTTTTAAAAAATAGTTTGTCATTAAATTTTGATTTTTGGAATTTTTTTTTTGGAATTATTTTTTTTGGAATTGTTTTTTTTTTTGGAACTTTTTTATACCTGGAAACATATTTATAACATATTAAAATTTTTTTTTTCAAAAATAAAATTATTTAATTCATTTAAAAAGTACGGCTGAAAAAATTGTAATACATATCAACAGCTGAAAAAATTGTAAAACATATCAACATTGTTTTATACAGAAAAAATTACAAAACAAAAAATTTTTTATTTCATAAATGCTTATATCTTCTAAACGCTTTAATATAGACATACCTTATGTATGCCCAAATTATAGAAAAAAATAAGAGCTTTCCAACAATGTAAAAATATTTAGAGGGTTTCTTTGCAAAATTTTGAAAAATATGAGTTTTAGAGAAAGGATGTTAAAAATTTTTTTTTTGCAAAAATTTTCAACTTTGAACTACAATATCTCCAAAACGGCAGCACCTATCGTCATCAAATAAACGGTAAAATATTCTCCAGACCGTCATCTTAATTATTAGCTTAAACTGAATACATTTATATTCAACAGATCGCTAGTTATAACGGTTTTTGTAAAATAGACTAAAATAACAAGGATACTTTTAAATGTCCTTTTCGTCCTTAAAGGATAATATGCGCCATTAAAGCTATATATTTTTTTAAAGCTGGCAACACCAGCTATCTTTTATATATAGTCATTTGGTCCTACGCGGATACTAGTTAAACCTTAGAATCCCCAAAAAATTATACGGCACTAGGACAATTTACGTGTAAATTTAATATAAGAAAGCGTTAAAAGCATAAGAAAGAAAGAAAAAAAAAAATAAAGCGCAGATTTTCATCAACGTGTCATTTAATAGAAACCACAGTAATTTTCACATAAAATGTGACCATGAAAATTTACACCGTAATTGTTGTGAATAAAATACCAAGGCTTTAAATTATAAAAGTATACTAAACAAAATTAAATTTTTTTTTTATTTGCTACCGAAGTATCTACGGTATTAAAAAAAAATTATCTTATATTGATGAATGATGATAATTTTAATTTTAAGATTCTAATCAAATTTTTAGGATTCATATTAAGTTTTACTAAGAACCATGAGTTAATTAAAATGAGAATTGCATAGAAAAAATACAGATTTTAAATAATTTTTTTAAGTGTCCAAAATAAAACATGGTGATTTAAAAAATATTATTTGATAACTATCTTTAAATAATTGTATAAAAATAATTAAGACATTTTTTTTTATATTAAACAATTTTTTAAGACTTACAAGGCCACCCATTTAAAATTGCAAATTATTTAAAATTAACTCAATTAGTTTTAAATTTTTTAACTAATTTTTAAATAAATTATATTTATACCTGGAAGATTTTAAATAATGTTATTTTAATATTTTTCAATAGATGACTCTGAAAAATTATTATATCAAACAAATCATTCATAATCATAAAGCACTGGCAGCTTTGTTTTTTGTTTTTTTTTAATTATGAAGTTAATTTTTATAATTAGGACATGACTGATAGAATTATTATAGACATTGTATAGTCTTACCAAAGTTATATTATTATAGGTACTAAAATTTAACATTTAACAAATTTTTTTTTACAAATAAACAAAATTTAAAGCTGCAGTATTATATTTAAACATATGTTAAAGGTTTATCTTAAATTTAAAAGGGGTTCTTTAAATTGAAGAAATTGTCTCTTAGTTTTAACCATTTTGCTTAGATAATAAAATTTATGTATAGTTCCAAATTTTGGTGGAGTTCACTATTGATTTCCTATACACGACTGGGTGGCACAGTGGTTGAGTGCCGACCTTTTATTCGGAAATGCCCGGTTTCGAATTTTGATGAAAGTGAAAAAACTTTTCTAGTCGCCATTGGATTCAAATTAATAGCTTATTCAATAATTAATAAATATATATTTTTAATAAAAAATACTGTAATATAACAATATAAACAAATGCAAAATATAAATAAATAATTTAATTGAAAAATATAACTTGCAGATATAGAATACCATAAACTACCATACAAAATATTACAATATAAACATAAATAGAATTGTAAATATTGAAAATCCAAGATTCAAAAATTTCTACATGTTACAGGTCCTAGTACTATCTCATGTTTAAATTGTATGTGGAATTCAATAAGACCAATTATGACCCCCTGTTCCAACATGTACCTGTGGTATAGACCGGCTTATTAGCCTAATAGTTGAACAGTTAACGCTTAAAAAAAAAAACCAAAAAAAATGGAAGGTTGTGGACAGGGGGATAGGCAGATTCTCGAGAATCATCATAAGTTTGCTAAGCAAAAATTTGGGAGTCTTCCCAAATTAAAGGGCTATTAGGACTTTAAAATTAAAACTTTAATGTTTTTATAATACATTAACTTATTCACCAATGTAAGTTTTTCCAAAATTGAACGTGAACATTGAAGCTCCAACATTATATTTCGCACTTGTCAAGAGGTTTTCTTGAGTACATTGGGATTATATTCTAAGTATTGATTTCACTATTATTCATAATTAATAAATTGATGAAATAACTAAATTATAATATCATTTATTTTTAAATATATTTTTATAGAAATAAATGATAAAATAGTCATTTAGAAAGTCTATATAAGTTTGAAAATGTACTTTTTAAAAACCCTCGGTTTTTTTTCATCACTTGTATTTTTTACTGTCCAAAATTTAAAGTCAGCAATTTAAAAGTACTGCCAATCATTAGAGTTGTCGTCAAAATTAAGAAATTGTTCTTGGTACGGGCCACTAAGTTTAGAACTTAAAAATTTTAATGTTAACAACTTAGAATATAAGAATTAATTAAAGTATTTAATTCAATAATTTAATTCCAGTTTGCTAGGTAGGTTTGAAAGAAGAAAAATATAAAAACAATTCTCCAATATTTTCATGGTTGTCATAAATTTTTTAATAATAAAAAAATAAAATTTATAAATTTATCATTAAAAAAATGTATTATTTAATTAAAAATAGATTTAATTAATTTAATAAATTAAAATAATTTTTAATTGTGCAAGGTCTTATAGTTTATTCAAAATTTGGTTTATATTTTAAATTTTTTTTAAAATAAACTGGCAACACTAATTTTATTAAAAGTGACAATTGAATTCATTAATTAATTTTAATCATATTAATCATCTATTACAAAATTTAGTATGCATGCACTACAGTAAAATAAATGTGCCGTTTGATAATTGATAAAATATAATATGTATTAATAATGTAGATATGTATGTAGTATACCTATGGACAATTTACTGTAGCATATTGAGCGTTGGAAAAATGATAATTATTATTATAATATTATTTACAAAAAACTAATTATGTAATAAAAATCCATACACTGAACCAGGAACCTCAAAAGATAACAAAAAGAACATTTTAAGTCTACAACAGAACCAATCGCTATTACAGGAAAAACTAAATGTTAAATTTCATTAAAAATATTTAATTACAATACTTAATAATTTTTATCAAAGATATAAAACTTTTAATAACTACTTATTTACATTTTTATTAACTATATGACATGGCAAATTTGTAGTTCTTTATTTGTGTTAAAACTGTTATTTAATTTTTAAAATTTTTTTTATAATTTATGGTTTAGAAAATATTCACAAAAAACTTTAACTTTACGATCAGACGTTAGGCTGTACACACTTGCTAGACAGAAAGACACACAAATGTTATCACAACTAAACACGTTGGGTTCCTCTGTAAATGGTTAATGCAATTCTGAATTTTTGGTGTGCGTAGCGCGTAGGTAATGCGCTATTTATTATGTTTCATATATATAGCGGTTGGTAAATATATAATTCTAAAATAAATTTAGATAAGATAAACATTCAAATTCAACAAGATAAGAATTTTGAAAAATTGATAAAATAAAATGAAATAAAGGTAATTTTAAGTTACATAAAAGTTTTAAAGCTATGAAAAAATTAATATAATAACAACCATTGTGATTTAAAAACGTATTTAAAGTGAAACTGTTAGGAAGTGAAATATAAATGTGAAATTACAAAAAAATGGAATATTAATTTAATTGAATTTTGATTAAGATAACTCGATTAAATTAATCTCTTCGTTTTTGGTTAATAAATACAACTATATTTTAGTTTCTTCATTAATAAATATTTAATAATTAATCTATATTATTTAATAATATGGATTATTTTTTTTATTTAATTAAAAACTATAATTATATATTTTAATATTATTTAAGAAGCTGTGACACGTCATTATAATTAAACGATATTAGTGTAGAATTTTTTATTTAATTTGAAAAAATTGATAAACACGTGCTTTTTTAAAAAGCATATGGCATTTTCAAATTTAATTTTTAATATTAATTTCTTTAGGATCATATTTACCATGCTCTACTGAAGTTGGTAAATAATTTTAAATCCAGTTGCAGAGCATAGTAAAATAGGAACTATCAATTTTATAGTCAAAATCAAATTTATAGGATAATTAAATCCATTTAAAAAATACAAAAATAAAATATGTTTTCAAATTCAAATTTTGCCATGACCTGCAACTGTTAATATTATATAATCAGTTGCAGATCATGGCAAAATAAGAATTTTTAAATTAAAGCAACTAATATAAAATGCAAGTGGACATATTCAAATACATAATTAAAACTGTTGAAATTAAAATTTTTATATATTATCCTCCAAATATTAATGACTTTAATATTTTGAATCATATAGATTTGCATCTAAAAGTGAAGGCCCGATGACTCTTCAACACCACAAAGTTGATTATTTCTTACGTCTAATATATCTCAATGAACTAAGTGTGTAAAGAGCTGCAAGAATTTAGCAACTAAAATAAAAGAACGAAGCTGAAAGCAACGGGAGTATGGGATCTTAACTTTAAGAGTTTAAAATTTAACTTTCAGCACTGAAGTGCAGCTCTAAAACTTATAAATATATAATCCAGTTGTAGATCGCGTTATAACTTGAATAACAAATAAAAAGAAAAAGTGAAGCACAATATATACGTTCATACGTATATTTGTTTACTTAAATTAAGTATTAATATTTAAACTGATGGCTACATACATATATTATAATTTTAAGAATGCCATAAAATAAATAACAATTATTTTAATCATTAAAAACTGTGTTTTTTTTTCCTTTATCATTTTTATAAAATGGATTGAAATCTTCAAGTCTAAATACCAATCATTTTAACATTAAAGTACCTACAAGTTATTTAAAAAAAAAAATATTTAAGCGAAGGAAAAAATCGTACATTGGGCTTTTACAATGCTCTTTTCTAAACTGTCGACAATTTCACAATCATTTATTAATGACTTTTATTTTTGATTTTCATTGATGACCTTGATGTTTGCAATAATTTGCGGTAGTTGACATTCTCGAAAAGTAAAAACTTGATATTTCTAACAAACAAAATGTTTAAAACAATGACACGTAACTTACAATATGAACTAAATATTTGCATAATTGCGTTGATGTTTGCAACATATTGACCGTCAAAACCTTTACTTTATTTATGAATGACGTGTCAAAAAAGTTAAAGAATATGTGACTTTGAACTCAAATTATTGCAAACATCAATGATGCTAAAATCAAAGACTAGAATATTTCTATAGAATTATTCTATAGTCTTTGCTAAAACCAAAAAAAGGAGTCAACAACATGACGTCAAAATGTTGCGTTAGAAAAGACCCGAAATGTGAAAAAATGCGAAATTTTTTAGAACCATTGTAAGTATAAAGTTTGAAATGTTTCAGTTTAGTTCAAGCCAACAAATTATGAATTAAAACATTGAAAATAATATCAATGTAGAATTATACTGAAAATTTTGCAGTAAGAATTTTTATTTGTAAATTATGTTTAACATTTCATTAGCAACCATAACATAAACCGAATGTAAAATGTGAGGGAGTTCGGGAGATTTGATTTTAATATTCCTGTCAATATAATATTATAAAATAAACACACCTATTCTAAGTTCACTCTTAGACTTTCTACGAAAAATTGGCTACGCTACGAAGAAAAGTTTCAGTGATTCTAAATTCCCTAGTAGAAAATTAAATTTGCAATGGCAACTTTGACGTTTGAATTGATTTCTTTAAGTAAGAATGATGTTTATTGTTTTCAAATTTGTAGTAGTAGGTATCTAATAATTTTTGAATATTATTTTGAGAGAAAAGTATTTTAAGATTAATTATAAATAAAAAATAGTAAGATATTTCATATCATTTCTTTAATATTTTGATTATGTCTAGTTCTTTTGTTATTTTGACCTTAAAATTTTTAATATGAAATACGAATATGCTACGAATGAATACTTCTTTCGTAGATTTTTGCACTTTTCGTAGCGTTAAGTCGGAATTGAGAATTACTTTTTCGTAGATTATCTCCGACGTAGCTGCACGATGGAATTTAGAATAGGGGTGAAAGTTTAAGTCTTAACATCACATTATTTGCCAATAAATATTTTAATTTTATCTTTACATAATTCTAATCAAAGTTTTAAATTATGCAATTTTAAATTTTAAATTATTAAACACTATTTTAAATTAAAAATTATATCAATTATTAAAATGAATAGAATGAAATAAATAAAGTAATTTACGCATACTTTGATGTGAAAAATTTGAACAAACAAAAATATGAAAAGAAAATGATAAACTAATAAACTATGTTAATAAATGCACTAATGAATAATTAAACATTAAAAGCAAATTAATGACTAATTATATTAGTTGTTTCAGAAATTTAATGAAAGATACATATCTTAATTTGGAATAATTAAACATAAAAATTACCAATGCAAATAAAAACTTTTTTTTTTTTTTTAAATTATAACAATATTTAAAAATTGTGCTAGGATTTTTTCTTTTAAAAAAATTTAAAAATCTTACTGTGGACTTTTCTAAATACAAATAGAAGTACTAATTTAAATTTCATTTATTATTTTATTTCAGGTATTTATCATTTATTTTGAAAATTCAAAAGATTTTATAAAAATGTGCCTATAAAGTTTTACACTGTTCGTCCGTTCATATGTTTAGAAAAACTTTTACACCGTTTCAAATACAGAGGAGGAATTTTAACTACGGGTAGGTATTACAAAAAAACTAATTTTATGGAAGAACTTTTTTCTGTAGCCGCGCTCGTTACAAAGCTGCAGCACCCAAAAGGCTGAAAAAGCCCAATAATTTAAATTCATAGGTTTGCCATAGAGCAAATTTATAGGGTTGCCATATCATATTAAAAGTCGCTATGCAAAACTCATTTTGTAAAATTTTTGGCCTCATATCTTCTGAACAGCTCAAAGCTTGGAACTCGAAATTTTGGAAGAAATTAGATTCTCAGAAATGAGTACAATGAAATTTTTTTATCGGTGGTCGAAAATTGAAATTTTGCTACTTTTATGCACATGTAGCTTAAATACCCGCCAAAACTTTTTTTTATTAATATACTAAATTTAAGGCTCTAATATTGTATTTTAACAAGTGTTAATCTAAAACGGGTCCTTAAAATTGAAGAAACTGTCTCTTAGTTTTTACCATTTTTGCTTAGATAATAAAATTCTAAGAAAAATTCCAAATTTTAGAGGAAGGAGTAGGTGGAGTTAAATCTTCGAGAATCATCATAAGCCTGCTTGGTAAAATTTGGAAATCTTCCTAATTGAAGGGCTCTACGGACCTAAAAATTTCCCATTTTTATAAATCAGTAACTTGGTCACCAGTGCATATATTCCCAAAATTAAACTCGGTATAAAAAACTATATTATTTTGAAAGTATTTTTTTTTTAAAACATTTGGTTTTTTAGCACATTTTCAAAAAATTTCACTCTGTCCGCCCGTCCGTCCGTCTGTCCGTATGTTTACAAAAACTTTTACATCGTTTGAAATACAGAAAAAAAATTTTAACCACGAGTAGATATTACAAAAAAAATAATTTCGCAGAAGAATTTTTTTCTGTAGCCCCGTTCGTTACGGAGCTGCAGCCCCCCAAAATTGGAAAGGCCCTATATTCAAATTGTTGTAACAAGAGTTCTATTAGGTATATTTTCAATCTGAAAACGGCAAAAGATAGCTGGACTTTATAAATTTTTAAAAGACAAATGTTTAGGGTTGCCATACGATACTGAAATTTACCATTATGCTATACTCAATTTTTGCAAAATTTTTGGCCCCATATCTTCTGAACAGCTTAAGTTTGGAACTATAAATTTTGAAAGAAGTTAGATTCTGCGACATTTTTTATTAATATACTAAATTTAAAACTCCAATATTGTGTTTTTACAAGTGTTTAAGGTTTTACTTAAATTTAAAGCGGGTGTTGGTGAACTTTTTTCTTTTTTTTGCTAACTGGTTTCCTGTTAGGCCAATAAGCCTGTCTACATCAGAGGTACATGTTGAAACAGGGGTTATATTATATTTGTGTTATTAGAATTGATCTTAATGAATTCCACATACAATTTAAACACGAGATAATACTAGGCCTTATAACATGTAAAAACGTTTTAGATTTCTAATAAATACAATTCTACTTTAGTTTATATTGTAATATTTTGTATTTGAGTTTATGGTATTCTATATCTGCGAAGTTTATTATTCAATTAAATTATTTTTTTATATTTTGTATTTGTTTATATTGTTATGAATGTATTTTTTTTTAGAGATATATATTTATTAATTATTGATTATTTAATTTAAAAATGTGCTTTTACAAAAACTCTTGGTTTTTTCATCTCTTGTTATGAATTATAGGGAGCAAATTTTCGTTTAAACATTAAATTTAACAATAAAATCTTAGAAAAAGGAAACAAAATATTACACAAAATTAATTTTTAATGATATTTAACTAAAAACAAATGGAGCATTGTTTAATTTTGAAAACGCGCTTTTTCAAAAAACTTTTGTTGTTTCTCCATTTATTTTCTGTGCTTAATGTTTTTTTTAACTTTTTATTTAAATTTTTATTTTATTTTTGAGATTATAGATAGATTGAGTTATTTTGTCATTGGAGTTATTCTGATATCGTTTTTGATTAGAAACATTATTGTTAGAAATTCTTATTACGCTTTTTGAGTAATAGCGGTTGATTCACAAATAATTTTGTTTTGTTTTCAGTGTAGCATTTTTTTTTAAAACGTCAACAAATAGACCATGATTTGTTGATAACTTTGGCATTTGATTTGCAAATAAATAATTCTTAATGACTACGATAAGATAAATGCGAAATTGAGTTGAACTTCGCAGCAGTTTGACAATCAAACAATTTTCAAATTTTCAATTAATAACCGTTGTGTTGTTAATGCGGAAAAGTATACCTACAACAGATTCTCACGAGGACGGAAGACAAAGTATTGACAATTTCATAAAAAGATTATTAATACCTCCTTACCTCATCTAATCCTAAACGAAAACTACAATCAAATCAATTGTCAGTAATCTTAAAGATCTATATTCGTTTAAAAACACTTTTCTTAAATATTCCTTAAATAGTTTTAGGAAACCAATTTTTAAAAATTAAATTCCTTTATTTACTTAAATATCTTTTAAAACGGTCAGTTTATCTTAGATGACAATAATATAAAGTATAATTTGTACCGAATGATATCTTGTTTAAGTTTTTAAGAAATCACTTATTTTAAAGTGTAATGTCATTTTAAAAGAACAAAACTACAAAAAAAAAAAATTTAACTTAAAAACTGTTACAAAAAAAAAAAGAAACTAAGACATTACAAAAATTCTCATTTCGTATAACCTCATAAAAAGTTGTCAAAAGTGACCCATCTACATATATTATTATACTTCAATTTGACTTTTAACAACAATCTATGGATTATGGGTACAGGAAGGAGACAAAAACCTATACCGGAAGATTATAAAATGTATAATGATAATAATGATGATGAAAATGATGGAAATGATGAAGATGAAATGTTGAAAACAACAACAATGATGACAAAAGTTAACTTTGTTAAAGAAGATATAAAACAGCATAAAATTTCAGAAACGTAAAAAGAAAGAGACAAAACTAAAGTTGAAAAAAAAAATCACATTTAAAACTTGTTGATTTCTTATTATATTTTTATTTGTTTTTTTTTTTTTTTTCTTACTTTTATGTCATTTTTATGCTCCAGTTTTATAAAACTAGCATAAAAAATATTCTTAATTCTAAAAGAATATTTAGAAATTCTTTAGATGATGGTTTTGTTTTTTTGTTTTTGTTTATGTTTTCCTTAAAGAAAAACACGAAAGAAAGAGAAAAATAATATATAAAGTTCCTTTTTAGCTTTGAAGCAAAAAAGACATTAAAAAAAGCAGCGTAAAAAGACTTAAAAACAAAATGTTGTAAAACGGTGGAAAAAACAAACAAGTAAAAAATGACAAGTGATAAACTAAAATATATCTAGTATAGATATATGATATGTTTATCACTTATTCATTACAATGCATAATTTAACCATTTTTTGGTCACTGTAAACTTTAATGTTTATAAAAAGAAACTAAACAAAAGAAACGAATTGTAGGGATAAAAGACGCGTTTTCATAAAGTTTGCTAACATTTGAAAAACTTTAAAGTGATTCCTTTGAGAAATTTTTTCATGACTTGAATTTTTTAAATTAAAGAACAGCTGAAAAAGATAGGAGTTTGTGACCTTTTTTCCTTACGTATATTGAGTAATAATATGCTGAAGAAAAATGTTGATTTTGAATCGCTAGGTAGCGTTGGTATTTTTATAAAACGTCAAAAGTATAAACAATGATCGAAATCCCAAATTCATAAACTTTTTCGATGCATAAATCAGAAATTCTTATACATAAAAAAATGTGTTTCATTTTGTGCTCAGATTATCCATTTAGTGTTCATTTTTTAACTCACTGTGTGCTCAGAGCACGATCTGTGAGCTCATAAAAATTTCTCACATTTCACAGAGTTGTCACAGAGAGGAAACGTAAAATTAAAAATTAAATAATAAAAAATGATAAAAACGCCGTTAACAAAAATATCAAAACATTTTGTTTATAAGTTTTTTTTAAATTTTGTTTTTTCAATATTAAACAAGTGATGAAAAAAAACCAAGGGTTTTTAAAAAAGCTCATTTTAAATTTATATTGTATAACATACTGAGTTTAGCTTTGGAAATATTTACTTGGAAATAGTTACTGCTTACTTGTAACATTTACTGCTTACTTATAACATTTACTGCTAACAATAAAGTTTTTATTTTAAAGTTGTTATAGCCCTTCAATGGGGAAAGTTGCCAAGTTTCTCAAGAATCTAACTTCGCCCCCCCCTCCGCCCCCTTCATTAGCACATTTTCAAAAAATTTTGTTAAAATGTGCCTATATAGCTTCACTCTGTCCGTCCGCCTGTCCGTATGTTTAACTTTTACAACGTTTGAAATAGAAAAAAGAAATTTTAACTATGGGTAGTTTTTCCAAAAAAATTTTCGTAGAAGAATTTTTTTCTGTAGCCCCACCCGTTACGGGGCTACAGTCCCCCAAAGTTGGAAAAAGTTGGCCACACATATCTTTTGAACGGTTTAAGCTAGGGTCTTGACATTTTGGGAGAAGTTTGATGATCAGAAATTAGTAGGAGTCGGTTAACAAAATTTTTTTGTCAATCCCTCTTTTTAGTAGCTATAAGGGGTCGAAAATTGAAATTTTGCTGTTTTTAAACACCTGTAGCTTGAATACCTGTCCAAATTTTATTTTAGTGATATACAAAATTCAAAGCTCTATAATTATATTTCAACACGTGTTTGTTGTTTCAACACGTCAAAGGTTTTTCTTAATTTTGAAGGGTGACGAAGCTACAGTCCCTGCAAATTCTAAAAAAGCCCTATATTTAAATTGATATAACATGAGTTCTGTTAGGTTTATTTTCAATCGAAAAACGGTAGAAGAGAGCTGCTTTTATAGGCTTTACAAAAATATGTCGCTTAAATGTATAGGTGAATAGTAGGAGTCGGTTAACAAAATTTTTTTGTCAAGCTCCTTGTTAAGGACTCGAAAATTGAAATTTTGCTTTTTTTAAGCACCTGAAACTTGAATACCTGTCCAATTTTTTTTTTATTAATATACAAAATTTAAAGCCAACATTATATTTTAACATATTTTAAAGGTTTTTCTTAAATTTAAAAGGGGTTCCTTAAATTGAAGAAAGTGTTTTTTGTTTTAAGTTTTGTGTAATGTTAATTTTTAGTACCGTATGACAACCCTAAACATTTGCTTTTTAAATATTTATAAAGTTTATGAAACCAGCTATCGTTTGCCGTTTTCAGATTGAAAATATCTCTAACAGAACTCTTGTTATTACATTTTAAATATATGGCTTTTTCCAACTTTGGGGGACAGGTGGGGCTACAGAAAAAAATTATTCTACGAAATAATTTTTTTTGCAAAAACTACCCATGGTTAAAATTTCTTTACTCTCTTTCAAACGGTGTAAAAGTTTTTGTAAACATACGGACGGATGGACGGACAGAGTGAAGCTATATAGGCACATTTTTACAAAATTTTTTGAAAATTTGCTAAAAATGGAGAAAGTAGATTTAGAGATCAAAATTTTAAATTTTAAAACTTTTAAATTTCAATTTTGTAAAATAAATTTTGATGCAATCAAACAATAATGACGTTGGAAAATAATTTAGATAAAAATTGACAATCTGTGCTCTGAGCATTTCTTTTTTAACTTAGAGCATCAGAGTTCGGATAAAATTTAATCAGAGCTTAGTTTACTCTGAGCGCTCGACATCTACTCTGAGAACTGATGTGATGAGAAAAAAAAAACGCTTAAAAATTCCGTAATTATTTTATTGCTCCTAAAGAATTCACTAACCGATGATCGTGGGATGTTTGACGTTTTGGAAAAGGTTAATAATTCAACTAACTGTTTATATATTTAACTTTTAGTTTTTCTTCAAAATCAATACTATAAAAGTAAATCCGAAAATTTTTTGTGTGTTCGTCTGTGTGTGTATGAATATATGTCCGTCAACACGATACCTTAAATATAAATTTCAATCGAGTTAAAAAAAAAATTGTTATGAATGCTTCCTTCGCCAGTATAAGGTTTAAGTTCGTAGATGGGCCAAATTAAACCTAATGTTGGGGAGGCTCCTATACAAAACACCAAACTTTACAAGAAATATTAACTTACAGACTTTTCAACACAAACCATATTATACCAGAAACAAAGCTTATACAATCCATCTTGGATTTATTTCTATGTTTTTTTACTTTATGTAAAGAAATATTAACTTAAAGTAAAGAAGTCCCTGCGGTAGGGGAATAGAATACTTACGCAGTACGAACTGCTTGTCGTAAAAGGCGACTAAAAGTTCAAAGAAAAATCCCGAAGCGACTGACTCGTAACGAGCGGCTCTCTGGTCTGCGTCTGATCCCTGAGGGACGGCAGTTAAACTCCTGGCAGTAGGTAAAATGCAACCAATATATAAAATAGAAAATATGAATAACGATAATAAAGAAATAAATCCGGTAGGGATATCTACCAAAGTGTCGGCAGAAGCCACGGCTGCCGGCGAGGGCTTTGCTGACCTTATAAGAAGGTCAGAGGAGTCGCCAGTGGCCCAAAAATCAAAAATCAATATAGCGGACCCATTTAAGAAGAGCGGAAAAATTAACCGATCACCACCAATTAGAGAACTCCAAAATGAACAAGCACTGTATAACAAATGGCAGAAGGCTGTCGAGTCGCCAGTGGCCCAAAAATCAAAAACCAATATAGCGGAACCATTTAAGAAGAGCGGAAAAATTAACAGATCACCACCAATTAGAGAACTCCAAAATGAACAAGCACTGTATAACAAATGGCAGAAGGCTGTCGATGAAACAACACAACTAAAGAAGTTGATAAGCAATATGGAAAAACAAATACAGGATCTTAAAAATGAAATTACTAATTTAAAGATGCAGAAACCACAAGTTCTACAAGCTTCACAAGTTCAACACTTATCAAAGTCAGAAAACAGTAAAAAAATAGTATACTCTACAGATGAGGAAGAATTAGCGAAAGAGACTGAGTGGTTAAGGGTAAAACAGAAACAGAAAAGGAAGTTAAATGACTCACTTACCCCTCCAAACGCAAAAAAGATGGACTATAAAACCACTCCAAGTAAAGAAACTACTCCAAAAAAGGTTATTTCGCCAAAAAAAATAACTGATCCGGAAAAAGTTAAGAAAAAACAATCTCCACCGCCAATAATTGTGGATGAATTTAATAACTATAATGAATTCTGCGAGAGAGTAAAAAAAGTAATAACAGAAAAACAGTTTGAGATGAAACTCCTTGGAAAGAATTGTATAAAAATCAATTTGTTAGATGAAGATGCTTACAGAACTTTAACAAAAGCGCTATCAGAGTACAAATATAGTTGGCACTCATACGAAAGCAAACAGCAAAGGCCAATACGAGTTATGGTGAAGAATCTGCCTCACTCGTGTAAAACAGAAGAAATAATTAAAGATCTTGAAAATAGAGAATATAAAATAATAGGAGCTGCAAATAAACTTAGCTGGAAGAATAAGGAACCATTAAACATGTTTATGTTAACCTTCATAGCGGAAGAAGATATTAGCAGAATATACGAGATTAAAAGTATTCTAAAATGTATTGTGAATATCGAGCCCCTAAGAAAAAATAAGCTTGTAGTACAATGTAAATCATGTCAGGCATATGGTCACACACAAAAATATTGTGGAAAAACCCCAAGATGTGTAAAATGTGCAGGTAGGCACCATACCAGGGAATGTTTGAAACCTAAAACTGAACCACAAAAATGTGTTCATTGCGGAAATCAACATCCAGCTAATTATAGAGGCTGCACAATCGCAAAAGAAATGCAAAAAATCAAATTTAAGAATATGAGCCCAAATTCACAACAAAGGAATACTCCACAATACGCTAAAAAACAAATCAGAAAACATCTGCAAACGTCACAAGTGAAGCAAGATTTCCAGACAAATAGAAGCAGTAAAACTTATGCCCAAGTTGTTGCGGGTAAAAAACTTAATAATAATAGCGAACAAGAAAATGATTTAAAACAATCCATTCTGCTTATACTAAAAAAAGTAACCAAAATAGAAAGTTCTATGGTTGATACGGATTGTAGAATAGGAGCACTAGAGAGCAGTAACAAAAACCTGCTTCGAAATCGAAAAGATGAATAAACTAAAAATTATTTCATGGAATGCTAATGGACTGCTACAACACCAACAAGAGCTACAAGCAGTCCTTGACATAAATAATATAGATGTTTGTCTTATAGCAGAAACACACTTTAACAAACAAACGCATATTAATTTTCATGGTTATAAAGTTTATCATAGCATACATCCAGGTAACTCTGCTAGAGGAGGAAGTGCAGTGATTATAAAACAAAGTATACAACATTTTGAAGAAGCCAAATTTGAAACAGAAGAAATACAAGCTATGGCCGTAAACGTAAAATGTAAAAACTACTTTATTGTAGTAGCAAGTATATATTGTCCTAACCTAAGTACTCTCTGAAGAAACATCATTATTTAGATCTTTTTAAGAAACTAGGAAAGAAGTTTGTTATAGGAGGTGATTTTAATGCCAAAAATACACACTGGGGATCACGGCTAACAACAACCAAAGGCAGGGAATTATTCCAAGCAACAAGCGAATTTGGGTGTGAAACCATATCAACAGAAAAACCTACATATTGGCCTACAGATCCAAATAAAATACCTGATTTAATAGATTTTTTCATTCTAAAAAGCATTTCGAATAATTTCATACATATAGAAGATAGACAGGAAATGGACTCTGACCACTCACCAATTCTGCTAACTGTAAGTGAAAACGCTATTGAAAAGCAGAGCATTCCGATTCTCGCCAATAAATACACTGACTGGGAAAGCTTTGAAGTATGTCTGGAAGAAAAAATACAACTAGCTGTACCGTTGCAATACAAAGAACAATTGGATGCGGAGGTGGAAAACTACATTAACGATATACAACTTACAGTGTGGGAAAATACTCCAGTAATTAAACAAAGAGTAAAAGAAAATAAATATCCAGCCGAAATCTTAGAACTAATTGCAATAAAACGCAGAGCAAGGAAAAAATGGCACCAAACTAGAGCTCCACAAGATAAAACTAGGCTGAATAATCTCACCCAACAACTAAGAAGAAGAATTAAGGAAGTGAAAAACAAATCGATAAATTTATATTTGGAAAAGCTAACAAATGATATAATTACTGATTACTCTCTCTGGAAGGCAGCTAAAAATCTGAAAAAACCCATTGCAGCAATTCCTCCAATTAGAAAACTGGACGGAAAGTGGGCGAGAGATAATAAAGAAAAAGCCAAATTATTTGCGGAACACCTAGAAAAGATATTTCAAGTAAACACTGGAGAAGAAGAGGAAGATCTAGATGTAGAACAAATTCAGGAGCAAGAGGAAATCGCATTAACAAATCCAGCTGAAGTGAAAAAAGAAATTAAAAACAACATTAAATCTAAAAAAGCCCCGGGATATGATTTAATAACCGGACAAATTCTGAAGCAGCTACCAGAAAAGGCAATAGTTAAAATAACAAGTCTTATAAATGCTGCATTCAGGCTGAAATATGTGCCGAAATTGTGGAAAGTGGCCGAGGTCATTATGATACCCAAAGCAGGAAAACCACCAAATGAGGTATCGTCCTATAGACCAATCTCATTGCTGTCTATAATGTCAAAACTATTCGAAAAAATTTATTTGAGAAGACTAAAACCGGTTATTGAAAGGAAGAATCTAATTCCGGACCACCAATTCGGCTTTAGAGAAAAACACGCAACAATAGACCAGGTACACAGAATAACAAACACTATTGAAAAAGCTTTAGAGGAGAAGAAAGTCTGTTCAGCAATCTTTTTGGATGTGACTCAGGCATTCGATAAGGTGTGGCACAAGGGATTGAATTGTAAACTGAAAACAATCCTTCCAAAAGAGCATTCGGAAATGATAGAAAGCTATCTATCAGACAGATATTTCTACATAAAACAAGAAGGAGAATATTCCGATCTTAAAGAAATCAGTGCTGGAGTTCCTCAAGGAAGTGTACTCGGTCCAATACTGTATCTGTTGTATACTTGTGATTTTCCTGCACTTGAAAATAATATAATTGCGACGTTTGCTGATGATACAGCGGTTTTGGCTGTCGGAGAAAATAATGAAGAATCTACAGAAAAACTGCAGAGAGCTATGACAAAAATCCAAAATTATACAAAAAGATGGAGGCTAAAATTAAATGAAGCTAAGTCAATTCATGTGGATTCACAAATAAAAAAATTGACCATAAACCAGTATATATAAGTGGTCAGTTATACCTTATTCAAATACTGCCAAATATCTTGGTATGACATTAGATGCGAAGCTTCGCTGGAAAGCCCACATCAAAAACAAGAAAGAAGAGCTACAAATCCGTTATAGAAAAATGTACTGGCTCATAGGTAAGCATTCTACCTTGACAATACAAAACAAACTTCTGCTCTATAAACAAATATTGAAACCAGTATGGTCATATGGTATCCAGCTATGGGGATGCAGCAAAAAGAGTAATAGAGATGTTATTCAGAGGTTCCAGAATAAAGTTCTAAGAAATATTGTGGACGCGCCCTGGTTCATCAGAAACTATGACTTACATAGAGATATGCAAATAGAATTTGTAGACAAAGAAATCCAAAATTTTGCAAGAAGTCACGAAAAAAGACTCCAAAACCATGTAAATGTCGAGGTAGTCCAGCTTCTGGATAATACAAATATAGCCAGACGACTCAAAAGAGTTAAGCCTTTTGAGTTAGTGTAGCTATAATAAGAGAAAGAAACAGTAAGATAGACATCGTTGGATGGAATCTACATTTAAAACTAAAATAAAGCCAGAAGAAAAATTGCTCATTAGCCCTATAGGACTAGATCGCAATAGAGGAAGGGTGTGGTTTAGTGGGTAAGAATCCCACACGCAATGGCAAGCTGCGGGGCTCATTGTGTCTTTTGAAGATTCCATTCCAACCTACGTAAAAATAAAAAAAAAAAAAATAAAAATAAAAAGTAAAGAAAATTTAGTTTAAAGTGATTAAATTTTATTTTTCTTAAATTGAAATAAGAACAGTCTAGTTTTAATGTAAAATAATTAATATTTCAAGTCTCAGAATAGAAAATTTCCTTTTTTTTTAAATTATTAAATTACTACTTTTACAATAATAATAATTTGTCAAGCGTTTAAGAAAAGAAGTAAACACTTTTAAATCCAAAAAAGAAATGAAAAAATTATAAAATTTATCAAAGGAAGTAATCAAATTCAGCAACAACTAAAAACCATCTAAAATTATTTAAGTAATTCCAGGAAAAGGAAGAAAGAAAATGGAGATACATCATATATGTATATTAATTTAATGAATTTCCACCGGAAACAATTTTCATCTTGAATGTGTGCCCAAACAAAATCATAAAAAATTTAAGGTTTTCGAACTTTTCTTTTGTACCAAAAAATATATTATCTTTTAGTATATAAAGGAATTTTCATCGGATCGAGTTTAGCTAAATCTCCATAATGAGCAATATGAAAAGCAAGTTTATATTAAATATATCTACTCTATTGGGATAATATATATGAAAAGGTGTAAAGGAGCATATTATACTTTACATGTTATGTGAATAAATAATTTATAAATTTTTTTTAAATTAATAATGTTTTGTGACAGTAGTATGAGATGGTGCTACAACATTTTATGTCAATCTAATGTCGATAGTAATTGTTTAATTATAATATTAACAAATATTTGTTACGATATTCGATAATTATTTAACACAAATTCTGAAACAATTGAGTATAAAATTTCATGTTAAAATTTTTTTTTTGATTTAAATAACTTTAAGTTAATAATTAATTTATGTTTTAAGGGCTAACTGTTAGGCTAAAATGTCTGTGTAAAAATAGATACATATTTTGTAACAGGGGCAACGACATATTATATTTATGCCCACCCGTGCAACAAATAAAGTTGCGGGCATTATTTAATGATTTATATTATTTTAAAGGTCATAGTGGGTCCGCACAACTATCTAAAAGTTGACAAGAACAACTATAGTCTTCCTCGACTTAGAATTGATCTTAATGAATATCAAATACAATTAAACATGAAATCGTACTCGGTCTTATAACATGCAGAAACATTTTAGATTTTCCATAGCTATACAATTTATTTGTTATTATGTTATATATTTTAATAACTTTCCTGCATCTGTGAGTTATACTTTTTCAATTAAATTATTTGTTTAATTAAGACATTAATTTGAACCCACTGGGGAATGGCACTAAGTCAAGTTCGAAAAACAGATAAAAGTTTTTTTCATTTTTCCAAGCAATCAATCTCGGACCTTTCAAATGAATGGTCGACAATCCAACCAACCATTAATACGGCTAATTCGATGACGAAGCATTTAAGAATCTGACATTTCAATCGAAACCATATCCCAAAAGAATTTTGCTAAAGTGTATGTTCGAACTGGCACAATTGTTAAAGGATTATAGCTGGCTTCGTCTGTATACCACGGAGTATTTTGTTTTTAGCATTTTAGGGTTTCTCCCGACATCTAAACGACGAATGAAACCAAAACCTGGACGAAGTATTTTGAATTTGTTAGGTTTTCCAAATTGTTTAAGTTTATATAGTACAAACCTAAGTCCTAAAGCTTAAAAAACTGTTTCCTATTTCCTTCAATAATATTAAATGTACCATAACTAACTCATTAATTGTAAAACTAACTTATTTTTACCTTTTCGTTGACCACTTTAACATGCTTTAAAAAATATGTTATTAATAATATTATAATATGTTTATTACTAAAAATACAATCATTTTTCAAAATTATTAATGATTTACATAATTCTGACTAAAACTTTCATTTTACCCCAATGTACTTTTTGAATATACAAATTTAACAAAATAATGTGTACGTATTTCCCTTATCATGACCATGTCATGTCAATTTTAATGCGACAAAAAATGAAAATGCAAAAAAACTCAAGGGCAAATAAAATACTATAAAGTAAAAATATTTCAAATAATTGGAACAGAATCACAAAGAATAAAATATCGAGCAAAAAGAGAGAATATAAATAGCTAAGTATTTTATAAAAATATGAAATAAAAACATCACACAATATAAAAATCTAAGGGGAATGATTCTATTTTTCTTTAGAACGTACGTGCATAAAAAGTACAGCATCCAAATATTAATATTAATGTAAAAATTGTTTTATTTTTTATATTTCTGATATTCTGTCATAGATAAAACATAGCATAAGAATATTATTATGTTGGTTTTGGATATTCAAATATTTATAAATTTGAGTTTATTAGTTAAATTTTTGGCTGTCTAATGTGTTTCGTAATTTGTTTTTGTTCAAAAATTCTAAAGAGGCCATCATTTCTTAGAATAGCCCTAGAAATTATAGTTTAGCTTCTGCTATATTCTTTATATTGAGGATGAACTACAGATAACATAACTGTAAATTTTGAAGCAGTATATATTCCAATAATCTGGGGCTTACACATTATCGCATACCGTCAGCAGCGCTGGTAAGGAAAATCTAAAAGATCGTTGGCTGGCCAATGCAGCTTCAAAAGCTGGCTGAAACTGTAAAAAAAAAATCATTAAAAAAAAAGAGGTTTAAAAATATTTTTCTGACCGTCTTCAAGGCACAACAAATCTATTCCAAAACGTTCAATATCAAAGGTAAATCTTCCGACTATATTTGTGCAATTATTATTATTAATAATAAAAGACCGCTAACGCATTTCATTCCTTTCTCATGAATTTTGTTAAATGAACTGCGAAGAAATTGTTCGAACCAAACTCTGTTCTCAGGCATTAAATTGACATTTAAAACTAACGGTAAGGACACAAGATAGATACAGTATATGTTAACTTTACCTAAGCCACTTAAGGCTTTATTTTTTTACTTTTATATTATTTATTAATGATCTAAGTCTTCTAAATTAAATACATTTTACCACTTTACTGACGACCGTAGTCTTGACAATCCTTATATATATATTTTTTTTTGACAAATAAGCTGGTACATTCAGACCAGACCTTAATGTATTGAATAATTATTTACATTTCATACTTACCAAAAACTCCAATTGAAACAATTGGGGTAAGGATGAGGGGCGCTAACAAGGTAAGTTTAATTTTTTGAAATTTAAAATATTTTGCTATTAAGGATCGAAGTCAGCTCAGTTTAAAAATTATCAATACTTGGTGAATTAAAAATTCGGAATTTTTAATAATATTTTTAATATAATTATTTTAGATTTGTTTGTTAACTAAGTTCAATATAAGTTCAATATACTAACTAATTTCAGTTTATTGTATTCAATTAATCAAAATAAACATAAGTGAGAACCTGACCTTCCTCTTCAGGCAAGAAAAAACACTCAAAATGCAAATGGAATATGAAACTGTACTGTGCGGATGGAATACGTATCAGATTCCTAATCATAAAAATAATCGTTCTTCCTAGCAAAAATAATGGGATTAATATATAACATGTTGTATACCTTTTGCAGTAGAATAGGAATTGAATGGGAAGCCCAGAAGGAATAAATTGATTTCTTTTGTGAATTTTTCTAAATCATAAGTATTGAGTAACACACATTGGGATATAGGTTCCTATACTTCAGAGTTCGAGTTCGAAAAAGCTTTACTGAATAAATGATATTGAGCTGCTAGGCGTATATTTTGCCGGAAGGGTTAGATTTTTATAATATTTTCTGAATTATTACCTAGAAGATATTAATACTTTATACAGGGTGTTTCTTAATAAAGTACACAGTTATATACTACTGCATACATACTTATGAGCAGATAAAAAAAAAATAAAAAAAATAAAAAATTTGGTTTTTTCAAAAAAAAAAATGGTTAAAATTTCGGCAAAACTTCCGCAAAGGGGTTGTGAGCTATCAAGATGACGTCATCACATAACGGTACTAAATATCTCAAAGTTTCCGAATATATATACCATTAGTGGCGATGGCGCCATCTAGTGGTCGAAAAATGCATTACAAAATGTTCCTAAGATTTTGTAGCATTTTTATTAAAATGTTATATTTTTCCTGTTAGTCCATAAACTGGAACCAACATCTTTCAATATTGTAGGGCATGATATTGTCTTTCATAAACATCTTGTTTCATCTGGATCGGTGCTACCATTTTTGAGATATTGCAATTTAAAGTGAAAATTTAAAAAAAAAAAAAAAAAAAAATCCAACTTTCAAAAAAACTACTATAACTGTGAAATTTTCAAAAACACCCTGTATTATTATTATACCATTAGAAAGGTCTCTTAAAACTTTCCAACGGGGAAAACTTTTCATTACGGGGGCTGCCGCCCCCGAACCCCCGCTAACTCAATTATTGAAGCTAGATTTTGAATCCAACACTAAAATGAAAAGAATGGTATAAGAATTCGGATACCTAATTCATTAAAAAAATTAATAAGTTTCTAATTTTTTTAATACACTGTAATAAAACATGTTAAATAATATTATATTTTCATTACGGGGGCTGCCGCCCCCGAACCCCCGCTAACTCAATTATTGAAACTAGATTTTATCCAACACTATAATGAAAAGAATGGTATGAGAATTCGGCATAGCTATTTCATACAAAAAATAATCAATCCTGGTTTTGAATCCAACTCTAAAATCCCTCCTAATTGAGAATCCCACATATACACATATATAAATATTCTGGAAATAGCGTAAAACCCTGCTTTTGAAACCAACTCTAAAACTCCTTCCTAACTATTTAAATAAAAAAGTTTGGAAAATTAAATTGCTTCTATTTTCACAAATAAAATTACTTCTGATTTTGTAGCCTAAGGGCCTTTCTAATTATATTTTTACATACATATTTAAATAAAAAAAATTTTAAAACTTTGAGGTTGTCACCTCCAAAATCCCTCAAAACAAATTGTCAGAACCAAACTCAATATTGTATCCAAACCTAAAATGCATTCTTACATTTTTAAATTTGCCAAAAAGGCAAAGTAAATTTATGACAAATAAAGTATGAAAATGTATTTTTTAATAAAATTGTTGCGTCATTTTTGCATTTATGTTCTCTGGTGGGGCTATTTGTCAACATATGCCATACTTATTATATACCGTTGGAAAGAGTTTTAAGAGACCTTTCTAATGGTATAATAATAATACAGGGTGTTTTTGAAAATTTCACAGTTATAGTAGTTTTTTTGAAAGTTGGATTTTTTTTTTTTTTTTTTTTTAAATTTTCACTTTAAATTGCAATATCTCAAAAATGGTAGCACCGATCCAGATAAAACAAGATGTTTATGAAAGACAATATCATGCCCTACAATATTGTAAGATGTTGATTCCAGTTTATGGACTAACAGGAAAAATATAACATTTTAATAAAAATGCTATAAAATCTTAGGAACATTTTGTAATGCATTTTTCGACCACTAGATGGCGCCATCGCCACTAATGGTATATATATTCGGAAACTTTGAGATATTTAGTACCGTTATGTGATGACGTCATCTTGATAGCTCACAACCCCTTTCCGGAAGTTTCACCAAAATTTCAACGTGTTTATACCCGTGCATACATATATGAACATCGGGTATATTAAAATTACTCCTCCGTTTGTAACGCATCGAAATATAAGAGCTAGATATAGTGTCAAGGGTACGTATCGAATCAGCATCGAAAAGTGAGTCGATCTATCTATGTGTGTCCGTCCGTCCGTCCGTCCGTCCGTCAGCACGATAACTCAAAAACTATAAGAGCTAGAGTTCTGAAACTTTCACAAAGTAATTTTTAGACAATTTGTAGGTTCCCTATTGTTTTTGGTCAAAATCGGAGAAAGGCTTCGGGTAGCTGCCATACAAATTTTTCGATATTTTATGAGTATTTTCAAAATTAACGAAATAGAAACCAAATATAAAAACAAACAAATTGTTGTCTAATTATTAATCGTTTCATGGTGTAGTGGTTAGGACATGTTACTTGTAGCAAGAATGTCTCTCGGTTCGAATTCAGGCTAAGAAAAATTTTATTTTTTATTTTAAATTCATTTTTTTAATAAAATATATGTATTTATTTTATGTTTGAAAAAATTTTATTTTATAAAAAATTTGACAGAATACTCTCTTTTATATTAAAAATTATTAATTTTTTTTAATATTTCTATAAAAAAATTCAAAACTGTTATTTAAAACAAACAATTGATACCATAGCAACTACGATTATTTAAAACTGTTATTTAAAACAAACAATTGATACCATAGCAACTTCAATTATTTAAAAAAACATAATGAGATAAATAAAAACTCGTTTTGTAGATAAATTATTAATTGTTCTATGGTATAGTGTATAGGACATGGGACTAGTAGTCAAAACGTTTCGGTTCGATTCCTGGCTGGGGCAAAATTTTTTTTATTTTTTAAATTCATCTTAAAACTCTCATTTATAAATTATTTATTTTTTTTAATACATTTTTAAAAAAATTCAAAACAGTTATTCAAAACAAACATTGATACCAATTGATACCATCGCAACTATAATAATTTAAAAAAAAAATTGAGATTAATATAAAGTCGATGGCTTAGTGGTTAGGACGACGACATTTTAATTGAAAAGTGTGGGTTCGAATCTCGTTGAGAGCATATTTTTTTTTTAAAATTCATCTTTTTTTTTAACTCATTTTTTTTTTATTAATTTTTTTTGTAATTAAATATAAAAAAACAAATATTTTAAATTTTCTGTCAAACAGTTAAATTGCAATATATGAATTTCTTATTTATTTAATACACGCACGGGTATCTAAAAGTTGACAAGGGCAACTATAATCTTCCTCGTTTAAATTTAAAACCTCCCTTTTAAGTCTTAAAAATCTAAAAGATTGAAATGACAAAAGATTAAAATAGGATACTTAAGCTTTCGAATATATTTTACAAAATTTTCATAAGTACCTAGTCTAGAAGAGTAAAATTATGCAAACTAAAAAAAAATATTTAAATTTCATTATCATGCAGTGGTACACAGCAGTGCATCTAATTAGGAAACACCCTGTATTTCATAAAGAAAACTTATTGCACTATTCTCATTTTTTATATTAAAAAGTAAGATCTATGGATACAACTTTTTGATATAAAAGTTATATTAAATATTTTCAACAATAACCGCATCCGCGCAACATAATATGATTCGGTCTCCTATTTACATTATATACGTTTTCAGATTAATTAGAAAATTAACAAAACATTTATATTTTAGGTAAATTATAAAATTTTCGGCTTCGAATCCCCAGGAAAGTAAAAAACTTTTATCTAGTTTTCGACTCGACTCAGCTACCATTCCCCATTTGATTCAAATTAATATGGCTTAATCAATATAATTAATAATTACATATCTTTAATAAAAAATACATTAATAAAAAATATAAACAAATTATTTAATTGAATAATATAACTCACAGATATAGAATACCATATATCTCATATACAAAATTATAAAGCCTAGCACTAACTGTCTCATGCTTTAAATTGTACGTAGAATTCATTAAGATCAATTCTAATAACACGAATATAATATGACCTCCTGTTCCAACATATACCTATGGTATAGACAGCCTTATTAGCCTAACAGTTAAAGAGTTTGCACCAAATATTGTAAATTATATAGGTATATATTAAAATACAATATCCAATCAATATTCCTTTAATTAAATATCTTTTTTCTTAAAATTCAAATATATTCCATAATAATGTTTTTTAAAACTGATCTAAATCTAAATAAAAATTTCTCATATTCTTTCAGATTTCCACTTAACAGAATCTCTCACCTAAACATGAATATCCGAATAAATAGAAATAAAAAAATTAAAAAAAATGATCTGTTAATTATACTCTAGCTGCTATTACTTGCTCGTTATTGTTTAACAGAATAAATACAAAATAAAACCAATTTTACTATGCCTACGCAATATATACCTATATATTATAAATAGGTATATATACAGGTACTATAAAATTTATTCTATGCTTTTCCATTTTCTTAATTCACTTTTTATTCCTTTTTTTCACTGCTTTTCACCGGTTTTTTTTTTCATTTCCATTAAATTTCATTTTATAGACTTGAAGGCTCGACAGATTATGGGGTATTCCTGATTTTTATTCCCCTTTTTGATTATTTATTCGTGCGTTTATTTTTATATCCTGAATATTTTAATTTATCTAATATATATTTACTCGTATATATTTAGCTTATATTTCCCTCTCTTTACCTACATTTTATTCATCCTTAGTTTTTACACATTCTGATCTCAAAAGTATCTATAGATATTTGTAATATTGTTCAGATTTTTGTATTTTATTGAAAACACCTAAATTATATAATAGTTAAATGCAATCAATTTAAAAGGTATCTGAAAAAAAAACGACCATAAGACCATTCAAGCGATGATGTTTCTTTAGGAATGATGTTATGACTCCTCTCCCCCTTTTTTTCGAGTACACATAATTAAATTCAAGAATTAGAACTAATTTTTTATTCCCAATTTGAAAGCATTTTTTTATTGTTGAAGACAAAAAAAAAACATTTTGTAATAAATTGCGAAATAAATAAAAGATATTCTATGAATATAATAAACATTCAATATAATTGAAATTATATACTCGTAGGTACCTAAATAAAAATGAAATAATTTAAATTTTAAATTTTTGATTCTCAACCTAAAAATGAAACTATAGTGAGTACAATTTTTAATTGATTTAAAGTGTCTGCTGGGTAAATAACTGTCTAATAAATTGCTTTTCAATTACTTAGATATTTATTTAGTTTTTTTTTTATTATTTTTTTTAAATAAAATAAAATAAAAATTTCAAATTTAAACCTTAACACATAACTGATTTTGGTTCAAGTATCTTATGTTTTTACGTTCTCAAAATGTAACTTTCTAAAAAAATATAATAATTAAAGTATATTATATTCTAAGTTTTTTAGTTAGATCAACGAGTATGACAGATGTTCATCTCTAAACTGAAGATATTTTAGGATGAAGTATTACAGTTTATGGAAATTTGCTTATATCTCCACTAAAAGTTTTTAGATGGAACAACGACTGTAGAGTGAGGATACTCAACTCTACAATGTAGGATTTGTAAGACGATGTTACAAATTTATGAAAGTTTGCTTATCAACGCATTCCACATTTTAGAGCTAATTACCAACTCATCTGTTCCTTAAATTTTAAAATATATAACACATAATCCCAATTATCTAAGCTTCATTTCCTTACCCCATTTTTCCATGCTTAAAACCAAACTCAACAATTTTTTAAATAATATAAAAAGTTTGATTTTAAAAGGGAGGGGAGGACCCATTATAATCAACCATACCTGCTATATTGGTAAGTCATGAGGTTTAAGAAAGCAATTTAAAAAAATTTTTAAACATTCCACTAAACTAAACTGTAACAACATTTTTTGACAAACATTTGCTATAAAACACAACTACTTTCTGATGCCTGGCTTTATTAAGTAAACGGTTATGTCCGTATAAAGCTACGTGAACTGACACAATCCTAATACTCATTCAATCGCCAAAAAAATAACTTTTTGTTAATATTTTGAGTTATGACATGGACGGGTGGACACACATAGCTAATGCGATTCTTATCCAATCCGTTCACTTTATTGTAGGTCTATCTAATCTCCTTTGATGCTTCACAGACGTAATGACAAATTTAGTATGCTCACCTACCTATTAAAAGAAAAATGTTTGTACGAGTGTAAAGACAATTTACATACATTTTTAAAACCGTAGGTTTAAATTTCAAACTATAACTATAGTTTTTATTATTATAATCTTTATATATTCGCATATAATTACAAACCAAAGTCATATGGCTTTATTGCGTACCGAAATCTTATTCGTTCAAATAGAATTAATTTAAATTTTTGTAAAATTATTTAAAAAATATGGCCTAACTAATTAATACATGCCTGAGTTTGAATGCAACTCTAAAAGCCCTGGCATAACTTTTTTCATATATTAAAAGTCATAAATACAGGGCTGCCACTCCTCGTTAAAAAATTTAATAGAATTTTAATTTTATGACAACTCTATATTTTCCT
Source organism: Dolichopus griseipennis (assembly GCA_963082915.1). Taxonomy (NCBI): domain Eukaryota; kingdom Metazoa; phylum Arthropoda; class Insecta; order Diptera; family Dolichopodidae; genus Dolichopus; species Dolichopus griseipennis. Next base: position 314,088,908 of record OY720441.1, on the reverse strand, counting down.
CTAAAGAAATAAATTATCAATACATATATGTATTTCAGTTCATTTATGATTGAATTACAATTTCAATCAATTTTGTTATATGGCTTTACTTACTAAATTTTTAGAAAACGATGAACCTTATTTTTCCATTTGAATGGAAATTAAAGCCGAGAAAAGTATTTTCGTATATTATATTGACAGTTAATTAATGTGTATGTGAAAAAAATTGTCGCAATGTTTAGACAATGATTGTTTACTTAACATATGATTTTCATATGTATAAACTATCAGATTGTAAAATATGTGTCAGGTATAAAAGCATTCAAGATTTGGGAAATCAAGTACAGCAAAAAGTTTGTGCAACCATATAAATATTATTTTTTTACCCGTGCACAAAAATAAGGGCATTGGTATATTAAAAATGCTCCTCCGTTTGTAACGCCTCGATCTAAACATGCTACATATAATGTCAAAGTATGTATCTAAACAGCAACGAAAAATAAAATGATCTAACTCTTATTGTCTGTCCGTCCATCCGTTTGTTGGCACGATAACTCAAAAATTTAAAGGGCTAAAGTTTTGAAATTCACACAATTCATAGACAATTCCCAGTCCCTATTGTTTTTAGTCAAAATCGGACCAAGGCTTCGGGGAGCTGCCACACAACTTTTTTGCACATATATGAATTTCTTCAAAACTAATAATGCTTAGACGATAAAAACTACACACGGTTATAAATATAAAAGAACAATAAGGACCTATATGAAGTTTAAAAATTTAACTGCTTCATTTTCAGGGAGCGGCCACACAAACTTGTCAATTCGATAACTGTGAATCTAATGGACCTACGAGTTTAAAATTAAAGCTGGGCAATTAAAAAAATAGGGCAAGTTACTTGGCAAAGTTAAGTATTATTCAGAACAACATTTAGGGTGGACCAAATTTTTTTTTTTTTTAATAATATAGTGGTTATGCACGAGTATCTAAAAGTGGACAAGGGTAACTATAATCTTCCTCGTTTTGCAAAAATTTTTAAATGAGATTGTGAGCAAAAAATTTACTTTAATTCATTTTTTTAACAATAAAAATCTTAAAAATAAATTTTGACATTATTTTCAATATATCCTATAGTTATATAATAAATTACACTTAATAGAATATTAAATTAGTATTTAACTTAAACATTGCAGAAATTTTTGCCACTAAATTTATTAAATTAATTATTCAATATAATAAAATATTATACCGGATCAATTTATTATTACAAGATTTTTTCTTTTAGATGAATGATTTGCCTTAAGAAATTTTATAGTTGACATTTTTTTTTTTAAATTCTTGAAATTTAGGTCATATTTGTACTTTAAATTAATAAAAAGTGTTTTCGAAATCTCTATAAAATGATTTTCTTGTGCACCATATAAAGGATGTAAATAATAAATATTCCGAAGCTCATATAGTGCAAGCAAACTTTCAAGTCAAACACCAAAAAAAAAGGTGAAATTACCTACTTGTGATTAAAAATTTGAAAAAATACTTATTCTTAATAATAGATGGCGCTCATAATTAACATATGTTTATTTATAATTTTATACAATAAGTACAGCTACGGCCAAATAATCAACGGTTAAGTGATTATAACGGTTAGCCTGAAGCATTGGTCTGAATGACTTAGTGAGTGCCCTATACTTCTTAAAGGAGTGAAAAATGGATAAAAAAATCGAATACTTAAACCCCAGGTTATGTTTTATTAAAAACTTTCCTTTTGCATATATGATAAAAAAAAATTTTGCAACAAATGAAATAAATTTTAAATAGTCTCTGCACAAAGAGCCCTTCGATCAAATTGGTTTTAATTAAGAAAAAGAATTTTTAAACTTACCTTTGACACAATGCAAAACAAGGTATAAATAGACGTAGTTTGTTGGCAGAAAACTGTCCTATATCAATTATTAAAAATAGATTAAAAAATTAGTATGTTTTTCTACTCAATTCCACTGACAAGGGGCAGCATGAAACAAACATTTAACATCATTTTAACAATTTTTAAACAGAAACAATATTTATTTATATATTTATAAACAATTTCCTACCACATACAATGTGATAAGCGAGAGATATCATCCGATTCGGGCCTAAGCCCGGCCATAACCCGAGACCCTTCTATTGAAAGACCGACATCCTAACCTCTGCGAAGACGGTCAGATAACCTAAAACAATATTTGTACAATATTTGAAGTTGGTAGTTGCAACCGTTTGGCTATTAAAACTGTAAAATGAAGGAGTCGTTGTACCGAAATTTACTTTTCTTAAGCTTTTTACTTTGAAGTAATCAAATGTATTATATCCCAAATTGATTTCAAAATTCATTTCCACATAATTTTAAGATGCATTAAAAATTCTTTGTCTTTACAGAATTATTATATCTGAAAAAAAATCCAAAATTAACCCTTTCAGTTCTTATGTTGAATATAATTGATAAAAAAATTCGAAATTAAAAGAAAATTAAATATTCTAAATCAAAATGGGAATAAAAAAAATATAATTGAATTAATTAGCTGTATCATTGTTTTAAATGTTGTTATCAAGTTGAATAACTTAAAACAAACATTCAAAAAAAAATGTTTAACAAATTTTTTTTATATCATTAATTACAGCATAATTTTTATATTACCTACCATTCAAACATTTATAATATCATGATTCTATAGCAGTTTTCTTTCGCCTCTTACGTGTTAAAGTACACTAACACTGAAGTTAATAGTAATGAAGGTACGTAAATTAAAATAAATTACATTGCATTTTTTTACACTCTTTAATTTTTAATTTGTGTTATATGTACATATTTTGTTTTTGTATTTTTCACTTTACATTTTCCATTTTTCACTTTTATCCCATGTTAGAATCAACAATGTGGCAATGAAAATTGCAATGAGATGTTATATTAAAGAGATAATTTATGCACATTATAACCTCAAGTTCTTCTTCTGCATCATAATTTTATTTGATTTTTTATCCGATGGAACAATAGTAACAGTTAACTTATCCATTATCTAGGTAATCCGTTTGTAACGAATGGATCTAGACATGAAATATATTGACTCAAGGGTATGGATTGGATCAGTATTGAAAAGTAAACCAATTTAACTACGTGTGACCCACAGTCTGTCAGCACCATACCGCTTAACACTATTATTGGAAAAATTTTAGGAGAGTTGCCAGCTAAAGTTATTAAACCTAAATGCTCTGAAACTAATCACGCTACAAGGATAAACTTCTAAATTAACAAATGCGTTTGTAAAGCTGAGAGTAAATATATCGTGCATTGTATTTTTAAAATCATAATGGGTTCGCACGGATATCTAAAAATTGACAAGGACAACTATAATTTTACTCGCTTTTTTCATAAAATTTGATGAAATATTTTGTAACCATGTGACTTAATATTCATATGATTATCTTTGTTTTAGTTTTGTAGGTGTTGAATGTTAAGTTTGTTACAAGATTTTAAAGATGGATTTATGTTTTTCGATATAAAATCTGTGATATTTGTTATTTAAAGGGCCAATTACCAATATTTTGAATCTAGGATTGTTTTTGAAAATGTATTTGCTCACGGTTCTTGCTCTGTTCACTTTCTATAGTTTCAACATTTCCCAGCTTTTACTGGGGATCGTTAGTCAAGTCTCTTGCCTTCTTTAGTCCAGTCCCATGGATAATATTGTAGTCCATGATTACATCCATGAACTCGGTTTTATTAGGCTTTAATTTAGGAAGCCACGGCCGTTAATAGATTAATATTATGCAATATAATTAAAAAAATAAATGTTATTAAATAGACTTAGGTTGGGAGCTCATTAATTATTGAACTTACAGGGAATAATCAAAAACAAGTAAATAAAAAAGATTTTGAAGAACAGCTCTTTTTGAACAACCTTCAAATCAAATTTTAAGTTATTAACTAAATTTACGTAATATTTTTATTTTCAAATACGTGACATTTAAACTTCTTCATTGTTTATTTTCCCTTTTACAATGAAGTATGCACTTAACATTGAATAAAATAATAAAATTTTTAACTGTTGAATGAAACCCCTTCGGAAAAACCATATTCATGCAGCTAACTATTATTATTGAGTGACCATCTAGTGGAGATGGTCAAGGTTACTTTTTCTACTATCATTCTTTAATTATTTCTCATATCATCCGCTTCATCATTTATTATTTATTATACATTTTAATATTCTCTTGTTTTTAATTGTTTATTTTAAATTTTACGAATTCTTTTGCTGCATAATTGGTTTAACAATGTTTTTGTTTATTATAACATGAAAAGAAAATTAACACAATAAAAACAAGAATGAAGCCTGCTATTAAAAAATTATTTCATTAAAAATAAATTATAGAACAAAAAGAGGCAAGCAGTATAAAGGAGAATGTACCAACTGTGGGATGCTCAGATGAACATCATATAAATATAAAAGCTTTGGGCTTAAGTTATTTAATAAAATATTAAATTATAGTATGGCAACACCTCGAAGCTGCTTTACAGTATCAAATAATTTTCTAGAAATTTATGCCATAAAATTTTATCACCTCTTACAGCAGCTGCATAAATCTGTCATCATATAAACCAATTAAATTTACCTGAATAAGTCTAAAAAACTAAGCTTTTAACATACTCAACCTAACTAGACTCTGAGTTATACATAAAATTAAAAGAAGTTGAATACCAGCTATTCGAAGCCTTTGCACAGGACAACCCAAAATTTGTAAATATTTTTTCCAGACTACTAGTTTTGGGTAAATTTTAGACCCCTAGCATTATTAAAACTCTATTTAATAGGATTCAATTCGTATTTGAATCTACTTGAACCCGCAGACTTGCTTAATTTCAATGACAAGATGATCTCTTCAAATTAATCAAGAGATTCTTGAATTTGCAAAACTTTAAAATCTTACCTTTTAGGATTTATGAATTAACGTGCGAACACACGAACAGACAAACTGACAGACAAACGGACAGGCAATCAAGAGAGAAGGACAACCATAATCAAATCGACTACTTTTTCGATTCGGATCCGATCCATAAAACTTGAGTCTAAAAGAGATTAGAGTCACAGATCAAGATCACAAAAGGTATACCAGATTTAGAGTAACTTTAGAACTCCATTTTTAAGAGGAAAGTAAAAAAATAAAAACAAATCCAAGAGTAATCCTACAACCTTCTCGAATCTGATCCCAAGAACAGCAATGTTTAAACAGAAATTAAACCTAACAGAAAGACAGATGTTAGAACTAACTATGGAGATTCCATATGGTCGAGGTCGGACCATGGGTTTGGATTCTATAAGATTTTGACCGAATTTAGGCCAAACAAGCATAATTCTGAAACCAATGCTGATAGAACATTAAAATTTGGTACAAGGATGCTTCTTCCTATGAATAACATAATTAATGTACCTTTTTAAAAGATAATTCGATTCGTAAAGACTCCGGCCAGAACATTTCCAACCAATTTAATTTTTTGGTTATAATTTTCCTTAACCTTTTCATATATGTGAGCGCGATTCCAAAAAAAATACGTGTCCTTATGAATTTTATCAAAAAGAAAAAAGAAAAAGAAAACACAAAAAGAAAATTTGCACAAAAATGAAAATTGTTAAGTGCTTTGTAAATGTTGAAAAATGAAAATAGTACAAGGTAAAAAACAGAATAAAGATTTAGGAAGGCTTTTCTTTTTGCTTTTGTTTATATTTACATTTTAAATGGATAGGATTAAACTTTATCATTCATTTTCTACAGTTTTTATTTAATTTTTTTTATTTTTTTTTTCGTTTTTTGTTAGTAACTAAATTATGGTTCTTTTTGAATATTTTAGTTGGTTTTAAATTAAATTTATGTATGAATATGTGAATAATTTATTGTAAAGGACATTTTTCTTTCCAAAAGAACAGGAAACCTTTAACGGGCACCAAAAAACTTAAGCAGTCACTTGTTAGAGAGTGGTTTTTAATGGTAAAAGTAAAATTCCTACTTAGAATCTGTTTAGTGTTAGATACTAAGGGTTTAATGGTATTCATAACAAATGACTAATTTTTGAATTATTATTTTATTCCTTACTAAATATAATATATAATTTAAATTTGCATTTTTAGGCCTCTAATTCCAAGATTTATTTTTAGGCCTTTAATTCTAATACTTATTTGAAGGCCTAATTCTGGATACTTAAGAAATTAGAGAAAAAATTAGAATTGTAATTGTTTTTAACCAAATTAACGTACCTAAGTACCACAGTAGTGTAATTAAATATAGAAAGTACTTTTAAAAGTACTTAAATTCAACCAATGAGTACATATAATATGTATAATAAGTACTCGTTGATTCAGCAAAGAAGTACTGTTTTGAGAATTACAAATTTTTTAACTCAACTACTTGAAAAGTACTTATTAAAATTTTAAGTGGTAAATACTTTTTCTTTGTAATCGAGTATTTTTGATTGATAATTGAATGCTGAGTATCAGATATTTGTACTTGGTAAATGTATCAGTAGTGGTAAAGACGCCGCCTTTTATGTGAAAAGTCTCGGCTTCAAATCCCGGTCAAATGATATCTAAAAAAACTATATCGTAAAATTGTACAATTATATCGTAATAGTTAATATCGTAACATAAGATTAGATTTAATAAAAATATATAAATAACTCTTATGTAGGATAATAGATGGCGTTTCACAAATTAACATTTGTATATTCATAATCTTACACAATAGCAACAACGGAGTAATCAACGGCTTAGTGAATGTAACGATTAAAGAAACTCAAATCTGTTCTAAATAGACCTGGTGAATGCTCTCTATACTCCTTAAAGGAGTGGAAAAGGAAAAAAAAAAATAAAAATAATAACTGCATCAGTATTTGATTTTTATCGTATCAAAACAAAAACAACTCCCATTATTCGTTATTATTATTTTTTTTTTCCTTATTACTCCTCTTGGGAGCATAGGATATCTACTAGGCATCTCCATCTGACTCTATTCGGAGCAGTTATCTTTGCTTCCTTGCTTTGTTATCTTGCGGCTTTCTAAGTGTGCGCCCTTTCCATTTCCACTTCTTCCTTTTGATCTCTTGCCCAATTGGTTCTACTTTGGCAAGTTTCCATAGGTCCTGGTTACTTATTATGTTCGGCCAGTATATTCTGCATATTCTTAGACATTTGTTAATGAAAACCTGTAGTTTCTGTGTGATGTTGTTCGTAGCTAACCAGGTTTCACTTCCATATGTTAAGGTGGTCTTTACGCAGGTTCCAAATATCCTCAATTTTGTCCCCCTGGACATTTGTGCGCTTTTCCATACTAACTGTAGACGACCGAACATTGCCCTGGGCTTTTTGATTCTGCTTTCGATGTCGGCGTTTATGTTACCGCTGTTATTTATGATGCAGCCTAAGTAGTGGAAATTATCTACATAGTCGATTGGTGTGTTGTTTATCACCGGACGGCGTGGGTTGTTGATGTTAATGGCCATCGCTTTCGTCTTTTCGATATTTATTTCCAGGCCCACAGTTCGAGCTAATGTTGCTAGATGGTCTATTTTAGCTTGCATATTATTTATTGTGTGTGATAGCAGGCAGATGTTATCGGCATAGTCCACATCTTCTAATTGCCTGAAGAGATTCCATGTTAACCCAGTTCTTTGTTCTATAATTCTTTATTATAGCATCGAACAACTACTCACCATTTTCAATAACCAAAAAAAAAAACCAATTATTTTATCTTGAAATAATAAAACAAATCACAAAACTGTAAATTTTACCATTGCCGAAAGAATAAATTGATTAATTTGTGTGATAAAAAGAGAAGCAACAACACAAACAACTGTTAAGAAAAACAGTAAATGACTCTGTAATAAATATGTCTTTCCTTTTAAAAGTTTTTTTATACCCGTATGACTATATAGTCAAAGGGTATAATAAATTTGCAATTACGTTTGTGACGCAGAGAAGGAGGGGGGTAGATATAGACTCAAGTGTATGGATCGGATCAGAATCGAAAAATAAATCGATTTAGCTATGTATGTCCGTCCGTCCGTCTGTCCGTCTGTCCGTCTGTCCGTCTGTCCGTCTGTCCGTCTGTCCGTCTGTCCGTCTGTCCGTCTGTCCGTCTGTCCGTCTGTCCGTCTGTCCGTCTGTCCGTCTGTCCGTCTGTCCGTCTGTCCGTCTGTCCGTCTGTCCGTCTGTCCGTCTGTCCGTCTGTCCGTCTGTCCGTCTGTCCGTCTGACCGTCTGTCCGTCTGTCCGTCTGTCCGTCTGTCCGTCTGTCCGTCTGTCCGTCTGTCCGTCTGTCCGTCCGTCCGCACGATAACTCAAAAACTAAAGGAGCTAGAATCTTGAAATTTTTGCAAATTCATTTTCTTGCAATAGCCGTCATCGCTATTTAAATCCAGCCATTTTGGTCCATGGGTTCGGGTAGCTGCCATACAACTTCTTTTTTTATATGAGTATTTCTCTGTACCTATTACAGCTGCGTGTCTGAAATTTTGCCAAAAGTAGTTTAGTTTTATGGCCAAAGTTTCTGCAAAATTTGGTTGGTCTCCTGCAGTGGGTTCGTGTAGCTGCCATACAACTTCCTACTTTATATAAGAATTACTCTCCACCTAATAAAGCTGGGTGTCTGAAATTTTGCCAAAAATAGTTTAGTATATTGTCCAAGGTTACAGCAAAATTTGGTTGGTCTGCTGCAGAGGGTTAGAGTAGCTGCCATACAACTCCTTCTTTTATTGAGTATTCCACTAAACTTAATAAAGTATGTTTGAAATTTTGCCAAAAGTAATTAACCGGATGATATAATGTATATGTTACGGTCATACGGGTATCCCAGAGTTGACACAGTCTACTCTACTACACTCTTCCTCGTTTTTATTTATTTTTCTTTGGATTATTTTTTGTCTCTTTCATTTTGTGAAATTACAGAAAAAACATATATACATATATTTTTTTTTTCAAGGATATTGAAGGATATAGTTCAAGTGTTTACAGTTAAGAAAAGCTAACTGTATTAAATTGGTATAAATTTATTATAAGAAAATAACGATATAAGAATTACTTCAGTAATTGAGGAAGGTTATGGTATATTAAGTGTCATAAAACATATATACATATATATACATATATATATATATATATATGATAAGTTATAAAACATATATTCAAGTGTTTATTTTAAGATCATAAAACAAGGTTACAATATACAAGTGTTTATACAGAGTTAAAATAAAAATAAATAAACGCGATTTTACGTTACCAGGTACTTATTTTATTTTTGCAAAAAATGCATTTCTTTAAATATAATATAACTATTTTATTTATTTTTGAATTCGATTAAGTTTTTTCCTTTGTTGGTTTTTACTCAAAGCAAAGATTAATTGGATTTTATGTTAATATTCTTTTTAATAGTGGAATTGTAAGTGTCTGATCTCGTCTTTGTTTTCAATGATACATTAAAAGAAATATTTAATTTAATGACATATTTTGAAGGTACTAATAGTGTTGATTTAATCAGAGAGAACCGTAAGAAGACCTTCAAATTGATAACAATGTGATTTAATAACCAAGCTTATAGGGACAGATTCAATTCAACCCTGCAATTTGAGGCACTACCAGAATCATAACTTTTTTCGAGACTTGTGAATCATTTAGTGGGATATAAGTCCCTAAGGCAATTAAGGCTACCACCAATGAGGAGGTGCAAGTTTCTTCCTAGAAGAGAGTTTTGACTCAAAGTGGTGGATCATAGTTCCCTTACACGGTTCCCAGTAGAGGGCTTATTAGTTATATTAAAGCAAATAATAATTTTAATTATATAAAACCTCAGTGAAGGACGACCATATACAGACTTTCTTGAATTATTATATCAAAAATAATTATCACACATTTTGTAGTTGGATTCGAAATCAGAAAAATTTCCTGTTTCCAAAATTTAGAAAATTGCAATATTTTTACATATAACATATAAAATGTATTTAAAAAGTATTATAGCTTCGCATACGTGAATTCTCTGGAAAATACTCTGGAAAACATTGAATCAAATTTGATTTTTTAACCAACTTAAAAATGCCCATTAATATGGAATCTCGAATAGACAATTATATCCACTTATTAAGGAACTTAGGTCCCACATAAATATTTTAAAATTAGTCAAACATCCCTAAGGCACTTATGTCCTACTAAAAGAGTTAAGAAACAAATATAACTCTGGGTATTATGAGCATGCACCATTCAATTACTATTACAGCTATTGATTAAATATTACATTTTAAAATCTTATTTTTATATTTTTTTTTATGAAATTCATCTAGTTAATGATTTTTTTCACTAAATTAAATTTTCCAATACTCCCCAGATGAATCTCGTACAATAATTCTGGGCGGTTTTCGATGCTTTCTATCAACCTCAAAAATAAAAAAAAATAAATCTAATGCGTTAGCTCTTTTTCATCTTTATAAATATTTCAATACAATCACTATTTCCTTTTTAATTATAGTCTCTAGGAATGAAAGAATTTCAAACTTTTCAATATTTTTGATAATCTAAAAAAAATCAAATCTTTTCATCTCACTGGGATTCGAAAGGCCCTTTTTCGAATCCCAGTGAGATGAAAAAGGTTTTCTGGTTTTCGACTCGACTCACGATTGGGTTTAAATCTATGGCTTAATCAATAACTAATAATTATATAAAGGTTGTTCAAAGTTCAAGGTTGTTCAAAGTTGAAGTCGGTTAGTTAATATGAAACGTTACACGAAGGAACAACGTGTTTTTGTTATTACAACATTTTTTGAAAATGGTAAAAGTTTTTAAGATGTAATTAGGAAATTTCGAACAAAATTTTGGTAGAGAAAATGCTCCAACAAATCGTGCCATCAAGCTGATAATTGATAAATTTTTTTTAAACTGGATTTTTTTTTGTGGGGTTCTGTGAAATCGAAAGTGTACAGCAATAATCCCACAACAGTTCAAGAGCTTAAAAACAACATTATCGAGCAGATTTCAACCATTGAGAACAGTTTATTGAACAACGTGATTCAGAATTTTAGTTAAAGATTGGAAGCCTGCCAAAGTAGTAGGGGGGCCACTTGGTTGACATAATTTTTCATTATTAACCGAAACCTATTTGTAATAAATTAAAATTAAAATATATTTAATATTTCAAAAAAAAAAGTTTTTTTTTATTAAAATTAAAATGATAGCTCAATTTTGAACACCCTATATCTTTAATAAAATAGGCAGGCTAATTAGCCTAAAGTTGAATTGTTAACGCTTACAAAAAAAAAAAAAATATGTAAATCTAAATCTAAATTATAAATATTTATTAAAGGAATATTTAATTGAAATTGACTTAGACTATTTTGTTTTACATAGGAAAATATTTAAACTAATAGATCTTTATCTATACAGATTTTAACTTTATGTTCAATCTTCCCTTTTTAGCACATTTTCAAAAAATTTTGTAAAAATGTGCCTATATAGTTTCACTCTGTCCGTCCGTCTGTCCGTCTGTCTGTCCGTATGTTTACAAAAACTTTTACACCGTTTGAAATAGAAATAAGAAATTTTAACCACGGGTAGATATTACGAAAAAAATAATTTCGTAGAAGAATTTTTTTCTGTAGCCCCACCCGTTACGGAGTTACAGCCCCCCAAATTTGAAAAAAGCCTTATTTTTTAATTATTATAACAAGAGTTCTGTTGAGTATATTTTCAATTTGAAAACGGGAAAAGATAGCTGCTTTTATGGGCTTGACAAAAATATAAAGTTAAAATGTATAGGGTTGCCATACGGTACTAAAATTTACCATTATGCAAAACTCAATTTTTGAAAAATTTTTGGCCCCACATATCTTCTAAACGGCTCAAACTAGGGTCTTGAAATTTTGGGAGAAGTTAGACCTTTAGAAATTAGTAGGAGTCAGTTTTTTTTTCAAAATTTTATTTTCACGTCCCCTATTTAGGAGCTATAAGGGCTCGAAAATTGAAATTTTGCTATTTTTAAACACCTGTAACTTGAAAACCTGTTCAAATTTTTTTTTACAAATATTCAAAATTTACAGCTCCAGCATTATGTTTCAACATATGTTAAAGGTTTTTCTTAAATTTGAAAGGGGTTCTTTAAATTGAAGAAATTGTCTCCTAGTTTTAACTATTTTTGCTTAGATAATAAAATTTTAGGTAAAATTCCAAATTTTGGTGGAGTTCAAAATTGATTTCCCTTAAAAAAATTGAAGGGTGAGGACAGGAGGGCGGTGGGCAGATCCATCATAAGTTTACTAAGCAAAAATTTGCGAACCTTCCCCATTGAAGGGCTACTAGGTCTTAAAAATTAAAACTTTTATGTTTATATAAAACAGTAAGTTATTCACCAGTGTAAGTTTTTTCCAAAATTACATTGAAGCTGCAACATTATTTTCCGCACTTATTAACAAGTTTCCTTGAGTGCATTGAGGTTATATTCTAAGAATTTCCCTATTAGTCATATAATTAATAAATTAATGAAATAACTAAATTAATATTATCATTTATTTTTATATATATTTTTATAAAAATAAATGATGAAATATTCAGTAAGAAACCGTATATAATTTTGAAAATGTGCTTTTTAAAAACCCTTGGTTTTTTTCCTTACTTGTTTTCAGTATATATACCATACAAGAGAAGGCTATAAGTTACTAGGTAAAAAAAAAAAAATTTTCTCCGCCATAACAAAAGTTGTTTAGAGTCGTCATGTGCCTGTATATGTGTATGTATGGGTGTCTGTGAACACGATACCTCGCATAAATTTCAACCTAATATGAATACTAGAAATTTCAAATTTTAACCGCCGGAATGAGTTCAAATTAGGTAAACAGACTATGAGTACCAGTGAAAAGTCGCTTTCAAAATTTATATTAAAATTGAGAGGTCCCCAGACAACGTCCAGAAATTCTAGGAGTTTCGGGAATACCAAGTTGTCACCGATTTTCATTAATATTTATATGGATGTGTTTTTGGACCACGGGATTTGAGAGAATCCTGGACCACGGGAGGAAAAAATGGACCACGGGATTTGAGAGAATCCCATATAATATAACCAGACTTTATAATAGAAACCACAATTAGGCAGAAAGAAAGCTTATACAATCTTCATCTTGGATTTATTCCTACGTTTTTATAAATAAATTAATTTTTTAATACAAAATACAATTATGCTTAGATACTTAGATCTAACAACATTGCCAAACGATAACAGTTCAATACTAACAACATATTTATAATCCATTTCAATTTCTTAGCAACTTTTAAAACTTTAATACCCGTTTAACTTTACTTTACAAATACTATGTTTTCGTTTAATTAAAAACTATAATCCAACATAACACTAATCTATTCTAAATACTTATTGTGCCAATTCCGAAATTGTACATTGAATTATTCAATCATATTTAAATTAAAAAAAAATATTATTTATTATTATTTCTACGAGCATAAAAATTCCAACACATTTCCAATCAAAAGGAAATTGAAATGTTATAAAGCAGATAACCGTGATCTGTATTGAATTCAATTTAAAATCCATTATACTTTTATACTTAGGTACCTACATTATAAATATAAAATAAACTTTTCTTATAGTTCAACTCTTTCTTAGCTTTTCTTGTAAAGTTTTTATTCTTAAAAAGAAAATTCTAAAATGAAAAATTTTATTGATTACAAAAAATCACGTGACCATTACAATCTTCTTTAAAATCTAATAAAAAAAAACAACAACAGCAACAATTTACAGAATAAAGTTAAAAAAATTATATTTTATAACCAGTACCTATATATGGTTTTTTCAAATATTTCAATTTATTCTACTAAGAATCTAGACAAAAATCTAGTTTCCATCACTATCTACTCGATACATGTATTATATTTAAATTCAATATGGTGGAGTCCAGATGGTTTTTTTCCTAATGATCTATAACCTATAACATTTCCAAAAATCCTTATGAAAACAATTTCTGTTCTTTCAAAAAAAAAAAATGCAAAATAATATACAAAAATTCCATTGAAAATGGTTCATTAATTTTTTGAAGATTATCTTTGCAAATATAGAAGTATACACAAAAGCACACACACAAAATAAATATTAAACTGGCGAGGTGATAAAAGTCGCAGAGTCATATTTCGCTGTAGCGCTTATGACACAAAAAAAAAATTGATAACTTGCCGGGGAATTGTAACTGATGATGAGTGGGCCATAAGTCCATCAAGTACATATGACTTCTTAAACTGAAATTTTTAAAATGTAAGATGGTATATTAAAAGAGTATTTTCTGCATAAAACATTTAATTAATTCTATTTTATCAAAATACTAGATTGTGCACGTTACGCCTGCTCCCGTTCTCAGTTAAAGTCTATGTTATTAAAAACAGTTTGTGTAAGAGTTTTTTTTGGATGAAAGCAGTACTTCACAAAATTAGAAGTAATTCATGCCAAAATGGATTAAGAAATTCCAAGCCTTTTAATAGAATCAACTCAATTGTCAAAAAACAACGTATATACAAAGTTTAAAGACGAGGTCAAATCGTTTTTATTTTAGAACAATAAAAATCTGTCCTACATCACTTATTTTGAGGTCTGTTAAAGCCAAATGGTTAGTCTAGAAACACTTCCCGTGTCCAAAATCATTTATATATAAATTGTCATGATAATCAGCTGATCACTTTAGGAGTACACAAACAAACAATCATTCGTTCCTATATATGTGTATGAAGAACAGATAGATAGAGTAGAAGTAGATAATTATATAACGATTAATTTAAAGTTAATATTGAAAAGCGGGAATTTCCCTTCTTTTCTAAAATTGCTTCTTCCAACTTAAATCTTTTGGTATTATCAGACTTTCTAAAATTTTTCAAAATTAAAACTAAATTTAATTATAATTGCTTTTCATTTTCAGCTTTACTTTCATTCAGCTTATTCATGAAATTAAAGTGGCATTGAAACTTAATCACATGTTTGTAAAAATATAACGGGGAATTGATTCATTTTTCATAATTTACTTGGTTCAAATTCCTCTCCTTGTGGGTCATTAGGTACTTGATTTGCTTTTCCCAGGGGCCTTTTGACTCCGGGACTTTTATCACTCCATCTATTAAACTACATATATAGGTATTAAAATAAAAAACCATCAAACCATTTTATATCTTTTAAAACACAATACTTTAATACAGACTATGAACAGATGGTTTTATTTAAAAAAAAAAAAAATTGTGTTTCGCTTGCGTTAAGTTTCGGTCCATTTTTTTTTTCATAAATGTTGTGTAGATATTTAAAATGAAGAGTACCAGAACCAAATACTGGTTCTCCTCAATCACCTTAGTTAAAAAAACACAAGAGGTAATTGAAGAGAAAACAAATGTCTTGTTATACACAAGAGTTGGGTCAATCTCTGAAATAATTTAAAAAAAAAAATTGAGGAAAATTAAAGAGAAAAAGTCTTGTGATTGTTTTTAATAAGAATTCATAAACCAGCTTGAAATTCCATTCTTATTTTAAATTTTTTTTTTATTATTGTTTTTTTTTTTTTTAATTATGAGCAATGATATGAACGGACGAATCCAAAAAAAACCCCAATCCAACTTAATTCTTTAAAAATCACTTATTTTAAATATGAATGACAATGAAGTTATTGCCAGCGAATGAAAAACTGAACCTAAATCATTCTTTCTTTGTTACTGTTACTGTATAATATAAGATTGAATACCTATCATCCATATCGCATTTGTATGTATACAAATATATATATATATATAATATATATATATATTTATATGTATACAAATATATTTATATTTATTTTTGAACACCATCATCATTGTTATCCCTATTATTCTGATATTCAAAAATGATTTGATTTTGTTGTCTATAACAACACAGGAACATTTAATGTTCGAATGTTATTCCGAAATGATAGAGAAAGAAAGGTAAGAAAAGGATGTTTTTTTCTTTCTCTTTCTCTTTTTTTATTGTTTTTTATTTTTTGTAATTTCTGAATAACTTTTAATTGAAATTCCAGTGTCAGTTTAATTTTCTGAATGATCTGATGAAGGATAAGAATTAACAGAATACTGGAAAAAAAAAATCTAAAATAAAAAAAACGAGGAAAAGTGTAGTAGAGTAGACTGTGTCAACTCTGGGATACCCGTATGACCGTAACATATACATTATATCATCCGGTTAATTACTTTTGGCAAAATTTCAAACATTCAGCTTTATTAGGTGTAGAGTAATGCTTATATATAAATGAAGGAGTTGTATGGCAGCTACTCGAATCCTTTGCAGTAGACCAACCAAATTTTGCAGTAACCTTGGCCATTACACTAAACTATTTTTGGCAAAATTTCAGACACCCAGTTTCATTTGGTGTAGGGTAATCCTCATATAAAAGAAGGAGTTGTATGGCAGCTACTCGAACCCTCAGCAGTAGACCAACTAAATTTTGCATTAACTTTGGCCATTACACTAAACTATTTTTAGCAAAATTTCAGACACCCAGCTTCATCAGGTGTAGTGTAAAGCTCATATAAAAGAAGGAGTTGTATGGCAGCTACTCGAACCCTTTGTAGTAAACCAACCAAATTTTGCAGTAACTTTGGCCATTATACTAAACTACTTTTGACAAAATTTCAGACACGCAGCTTCCATAGGTATAGAGTAATGCTCATATAAAATTAGAAGTTGTATGGCAGGTATTCGAACCCGTGGACCAAAATGGCTGAATTTAAAACTCGATTCCGTTTTTTGCATAAAAACGAATTTGTGAAAATTTCATAATCCTAGCTCCTTTACTTTTTGAGTTATCGTGATGACGGACGGATGGACGGACAGACGGACAGACGGACGGACTGACGGACGGACGGACATACATAGCTAAATCGATTTATTTTTCGATTCTGATCCGATCCATACACTTGAGTCTATATCTACATCCCCTCCTTCTTTGCGTCACAAACGTAATGGCAAATTTATTATACCCTTTGACTATATAGTCATACGGGTATAAAGAAGAAAAACTGGAAATCATTTATTCAATTTTTAATCCTGAAGCAAAAGAGAAAATATAAAATTTTAAATTCATTTACTTAATTTTCTATTTAATTTTGAATTTCTTTTTTTCGTCATTATTTCGATAGTTCCCCTTTAATTATTTGTACGAGATTCGAAATGCGACGCACTAAACTTTCACTATTAACTTGGTGCGTTTACTGCGTTTTGTTTAACTGTCTTCAATTTGACGTTTTCTATATAATTTCGGTATAAATTTTGACAATGTTCAGGTGATACTAGGGTTCTATTGTCTATCAATTTAACATTTTTTATAATTTCGGTATAAAATATGACAATGTTCTGATATTACTAGAGTCCTATAGGTTAGAGGTACTATAATAGTCATAAAATGTCATATGAACTTTCGATAAATATTTGTTAAATTCAGTTTGCTTGTGTGAATGATATCATATATGATTATTTTATCAAAAGCTTTGCAAATAATTTATGTCATATGTTAGGTAAGATTTAAAATACATACATCAGGGTTTCAATAATTTGTTTAGAGGGGATTTTATCAAATGCTTGCTGCTAACTTATTATTTATTAGAGCAAGTTAGGGGTGATTCAACGTTGGATATAAATTTCGTAGCCAAGTAAAAAAATTTTTTGGGATTTTGTGATTTAGGATTTCGTTCCCATATTTCGTAGGCCACATCAATTATTATTTATTCTCTTTTGTAAAGCTTTAGTTTATTTTCTTTTATCGTTATCTAAATGCAAAATAAAAGTATGGTTAATAATTAGTTTTGCACTTTATAAAGTGAAATATCTTTAAATTATTAATTTGAAATAAAAATAAATTTTAAAAATTAAAATCTCATATTAATTTTTTCTAGAAATTTCTAATTTTAAGTTTTTTTTAAAATGGTTTTTAAAGAGAATTAAAATTTTTTTTTTATATTAGTTTTTACCTAAGTATAATTTTTAGAGCTTTTTAAAAATTTTATTCAATAAATAGGTTTTAATTTTTAGGTTAATTTTTAATGAAAGAAAATAATATACGAAAGTCCAATTAGTTTTTTTTAAATAATTGAAGGTTTTGTTGGTACAACTTATTCCCTTTTTACTCGATCGAATTTAAAAAAACGCGAGTTAAAATCATGATTAAATTCAATTTAAACGATTTGTAATTTCAAGAAATAATTTATCAAAAAAAAATATTACTTTTACACATACCCATTATGGACTTGAAATTCCCTAGGATTTTTTTATACTTCTAAATTTGTAAAATATAAAATGAAAGCATTAAACTGAAAAAATTTTTATAAGTAATAACTATTTTATGAGAAGCAGCCTTTCCAAATCGATGAAAAATTCGAATAACAAAATGACAATTAATATCAAGATGTATATTATTTAATAAGCGCATTTGGCTATCGGCAATAGTACTCTACAAAATAGATAGAATTTGGGTAACAAATGGATGATATTGCATACTAGAAATAAACCTAGAATTTCAAAATTATTAAAAGGTACCTAGTTATGCAATCAAAAATGAATTATTAAAAATCTGAATTTTTTTTTTCTACTTCTAAAAAGAATAATTTATTTAAAACATAATTTTAAATAGTCAAAGAATTAACAAATTGTCTGAAGTAATTCGGTATTTCAAAGTATTTAAAAATGACAGTATAAATGCTAGAATAAATAAAATACTTAAGTAAAAATGCCTAAAAAAATGTGCAATTGCACAGGGATTAATATATTTAACTTATTTATAATATACTAGCTAATACCCGGTGCGCGTTGCTGCGCCTCCCAATGGAGGTTTAATTGAAGTTGATGTTACTGCAAAAAGTTAACACAAAAATTACACACGGTTATCACATGTAAATTTTAAAATGTATGAAAGCAATCTTTTTAAAACGATTTTCTAGGATTATTCTAGTAATTTTTGAAACTTTCTGTAATTCAAAGCAGTACAAACTACTTTCCAAAATTTGACGTAATTTACTTCCAAAAAATTTTTTTTGACCAAACGTAGGATCGACTATTAACAGACTCAACTCCATTTTCAAGTTGCTTCACACATAAAAAAATTGAGGTCAAACGGTCAAATAGTTTCTAATTTAGAGTAAAGTATTAAAAAAACCTATAAAAAGCTGTTGGGCCGCAATGGGTTAATGCAACTCAACAAAACTTTTTTAGGACTTTCTTTTAAGCCAAAGCAGATTTTCGTAAAATCGGACAAAATTTGGACCCAAAATTTTTTTTGACCACCCGTCGACAAGGTTAACAAATTCCAAAACTGTTTATAGTGTCAACTCAGTTCTTACAGGGGAGCACGTATACAAAATTGGAAGAAAATCGGTTAAACCGTTTCTAATTTAGAGTTAAGTATTGAAAAAACCTATAAAAAGCTGTTGGGCGCCAAAGGGTTAATTAATTAACAAAGAAATTTAAATACTTGCACCACAGCCCCAACTTGGCGGTCCGTCAGAGCAAAATTGTCGGGCCACGATTTCTTTCCGTACCCAAAAACCTCTATATACAAATTTTCATGAAAATCGGCTGGGCAGTTTAGGAGCCAACTCGCTACATACAAAAAAACAAACAAACAAACAAACAAATAAACAAACTTTCGCTTATATATTTAGATTTTATAGATATACAGATTTAAAAATTATTATATTTCCTGTCTGATAATCAAATCATCTTAAATACAAAACATTATGTTTACTTTTATAAACATACACATATGTACATAATACGTTTTATTCCTTCGTACTAAAGTGAATAACTTCAAATGTGAAAACTATCAACCCACGTAAGTTATTTTTACTGCTGTTTTATTTTAAAATTGAAAATATGTCAACTGGTTTAAAAATCTCAAGTAGAAAAAAAACAACATAATTACTTTTCAACTCAAAATTCCATTGGGCTCAATTCGTTAAAATATAAGCTTATCAAATACCATCCTTTTATTACGAGTATTATTCTATCTCTTTCTATTATAATACTATATATGTATATGTATCATAATTCTATATATAATAGCATTTCTTTACTACTATTCCACATCATTAATTTTAAAAATTTATTTTTCCTAAAGTACGTTGAATTTTCTTTGTTCTATAGAAAATAGAAAATTATTTTTGTAATTTTTCCAACATTTTTTACTTTTAAATAAGAATTTACAAGAAATAGATTTTGTAACTTATTAAAGTCTTGTTGCGAATGGATAAGTGAGCAAAATCGGTATTAAGTTCAATAAACTTTTGAATGTAATCATATTTTTTACGTATACATTTTATATTTTTAGTATTGAAACAAATTAAAACCCAAGTGTGACTTTGAAATATTAATGAATGTCGACATTTAAGAACACATACATATTAAAACTGTTAAATATATAGCACAAATGTGATTTCGCGCCTGCATGAAGTATTAAATGTATGATTATTTATTTATGATTAGTTTTCTTTTAAATTTGGCGACGTCATATTATGAGAATTACAAAATGGGATTTCAATTAAGAAATAATATAATGTAAAATGAACTTTATTAGTAGAAAACTTAACGCTCTTCGCAACTATTGAATAAACCATTTCCTCGAAAAAGAAGCATTATTATCAATTTAAACTTAATTACTCTTTAACTTAATTTTTGAATTTAATAATATATTTGTAAAAATATATAATTTTAGTGAAATTAAAAGAAAACTACTCGTTTTTTATTTCTTTCAAATGCAATATATGCAATTATTTGATATTCTTCGATTATTTCAAGGGCTTAGTTCAAATTAGCACGCATGGCGTATTTTTTCAAGAGCAAATTCCATATTTTTGATAAATATTGTATTTCTTTGGCATTTGGACTATTAAATTATTAAAAAATACATTGCATTTTTTGTATTAGACCTGATCCGACAAGGGTTTGAATCTGAGAGCCTTCGATTGAAAAGCCGACGTCCTTACCCCTACGTCACCGGTCGAATCGTATTCATTTAATTTGATGTTTTATAGGTATTTTAACAAATTCTGTGAGATCTAAGGCTTTGATCGGTTCAAGGATTGTATTTTAAACGCACACCCAGTTAAAAAAAACCAAGAACTGATAATTTTTATAATTTGAGCACACAAAGAAACACAATTTTTTTTTTTGACAGATCTAAATTTCCTTTGATCATAAAAATAAATTCCCTTAAGATAATAAATGACAAACTATATTGCAAAGCCTATCATAAAAATCGAACTAATTATTTTGCAATATTTTGTTTTATAAAAATGCAGTTCTTATAAAATTATAATATGTTCCTATTTACAAAACGAGCGAGACTATAATTTCGAAACATCAGATGAATTAAATTCAATTTTATTCCAGATCGTTTACATAGAAAATATATTTAAATATTGTGATGATTAAATATAAATGATTTGAAGAATCCTGATGGTCGAGTGTAATACATATTAAAAAAGATAACGCCTTTACTAGGTGCTATTAGAAGAAGCGGTATCATATTAGATGAAACATAAAATTATAATTTCATGCTCACATAATGCCTCATATACGATACAATTTGGTATACGATACAAAATGCCTCATATACTATACTTTACTTTCAAATATTATCAGAAAATCTTGTAAACAAACACTTTTTACATACAAATCGCTACACAATACAATTCTTTCAGTAGAAAATTTTATCGTGCACAGCATTTATCTTGTAGCGCTAGATGTTAATATTATTTTCTGTATAAGACAAAACTACAATTTTATTTAAATTTACTCACATTTGGCTCGATTTCAGTCTTACATAACACATACACATTACATGGGATGCATAACAACAAAACAGGTTCAAAGTATGTGGGATGCATAATAATAAATTTAATATATATTTTAAATATTTTAAGGCTATGAGCATTGTCATCATTATTTATTGCGTGAAGTATATTTATAATTGTGAAGTATGATGTGCAATATTTTTTTACATGTTGACAAGGTCTCCTCAACACTTGTGTATTATACATATGATTAATATAATTGCTAAAACTTTTATACCTATTAAGCTATTGTCTAAGTCTAGAATATTGTAAAATCATAACTGTAATATCATAAAATATAATGAATAAAATAAAAGACAAAAAACATCTTTAATACCTACAGTGAAACTTAGGTATCCCATAGTAATATTATCTTTTATGCATTCAAAATAACTTTCTTCAATTACTTACACTGCTATTATAAAAGTTAAAATCTTACGCAGTTTTTAAACAAATTTATAACTTTTAAATACAAGAATCCATTAAAATTTTTTTGAGTAAATTTTTGAATTTAATTTTTTTTCCATTGAAATTTATTTAAAAGAAAATTTTCTTCAATCAATTTAAATAAACAACCTCAACAATTTTCGTATACACAATATACTTTTTGCCCTTTTCTTCTTTTATTTTTTTTTCTTTTTGGATAATTCTTAGCAACAAATTCGCAACCCAGATCACAGGTTATTTTTGTTATACAAATACCCAATTTATCTTTCCTTAAAGGAACTAAAAAAAAAAAAAAACAAAAACACAAAACCTTGGAATATTTTCACTTTCCCTTTTAAATCTTTAGATTTTTTTTTTTTTTTTTTGATAATTTAGGAACAAAAGTTTTTATGCGTATTTGTATTTCTTTTTTTCTCTTTCTAACAATTCACAATAACAAAGAAACATGTTTTTCTTTTTTAAAACATATTTTGTATGTACCGTTAGATGGCATCAAGATAAAATAAAATGTATATATATATCATTACCCCTGACCAAAAATCAAGAACAAAATATATAAAGAAAATGCTGATGTCACAAGTACATATCATTGATGTTATACAGGGTGTCCCGGGAATAACGTGCCATAGAACAGCAGATGATAGGGGAGTTCAAAACGACCAAAAAATTGTATGGGAAGGGGGGTCTATCTCCAACCCATACGGAGTTAAAAGGCCTTAAAGGTCCGATTTTTAAAAAAAATTATATTTTTTCACTAAATTTTTTGATGTTTTGTTTTTACCCATAAAAGCAAAAATCTAGTAGCTAAAAAAAAAATTTAACGTGCACATTAAAGCCTGTTGAATTCTTTTTCTAATTCATAAAAAGTAATGCATATTGCTCTTCGAAATTGGAAGTTATAATGATTTAAAGGTTAAAATTATGAGCATTTTTTTAGGCATAAATTGCTTTGAACCCTATTGCTCAAAAAATTGAGCAATTACCATGCCATTTTTTTTTTCTAAAAAAAATATTTGTTTCTCTACGAACATTTTGAAACTCAAATTTTATTCTTATTTCAAAAATCATAAAAGTTATAACCAAATAAAGTTTCAATAAAATACTTTTTTCCTTTAAATAAATTTCTTCAAAAGATTTTATTGTTGAAGAAATTAAAGTTTAAGATTTTTTTAAAGTTGGAGATAGACCCCCCTTCCCATACAATTTTTTGGTCGTTTTGAACTGCCCTATCATCTGCTGTTCTATGGCACGTTATTCCCGGGACACCCTGTATATCATAAAGTAGATGAATATTGACAAATGTGTATAAAACTATGAGTATCAAAGAAAAAGGGAAAATCAAAACAATAGAAAGAGATAGTCTAAAAGAATTTTTTGTAATCAATCTTTAAAAATAGTTTTTGTTTTTGTATTTTTAAGCAAAATTTCAAAGTTAAAATCCGTTGATTTAATTCGTAGAGAACAGGTTTGGAATATTTTAATTCAGATACTCACTGATTTGATTATTTATATCTTAATTAACGGCTGAGTGGTACAGTGGTTAGAGTGCCGACCTTTCATGCGAATTCCAGTGAAAGTGAAAAACCTTTTCTGGTTTTCCACTCGACTCAGTTACCATTAGTCATTCGATTCAAATTAATGGCTTAATCAATAATTAATAATTATATATCTTTAATGAAAAATAATTAATACAAAAATATAAACAAATAATTTAATTGAATAATATAACTCAGAGATATAGAATACCATATAACTCAAATACAAAATATTACAATAAAAGCAAAAATATAATTGTATCTATTGAAAATCGAAGACGTTTCTCTATTTTTTTTAAAACCTAGGACAATTCCATGTCAACGAATTGATCATGGGATTTTATTTGATAGAGTATATGAAATTGAAATAAAATGGCTTCCTCATAAACTTCTAAAATCATATCTTGAAAACAGATTTATTATGACCAAATTCAGTGGGTGTGTATTGTATTGAAAATATATTAACTATGTGGGTTCCACAAGAATCCCTTCTTAAGCCCAGGTTGTACCTACTTAACTACATACATACCTAAATAATATGCAACTTGGTAACTTAAAAGCTTATAGAAATGCTGCTGTAACATTGAAAAAATTTGTAAATGAGGATCTAAATAAATATATGAAATATGTAAACGGAAATAAATTAACAGTGAATATGGGAGTGCATGATATTTAGGCTAGGTAATAAACCTAATATTAACCTAAAAATTTGTATTGGGAACAGAGAAATTATTAAAGAACAAAGTTTTAAATATTTATGGCATTTCCATAAACCCTAAACTATCATGGAACAATTATTTTAATTCGATTTTGCGAAAAATATTATGCCATAACTAGATGCTTTTAGAAATGTGGTGTGAAATTAGATGAAATAATCAGTTAAACTGTTATTTCAAAGAAATGTGTCAAAGTCAAATCAAAGATATGTGATTCGACTTATTTCAGAAATCATATTCATAATATACTTCGATATCATTTGTTTATCAGATGTACAGGTTAAAGTTCTAAAGTTTTTTTACAACAATCGATTGACAATATCACCTATAGTCATCTAGGAGAGGTGAAAGAAGTGCCTATAGGTAGTGTTAAGCTTAATAAAGCAAAACCTATCTACTTTTCAAAATAAATTTTTGGCGAAAATTTTTAATATAATCTAACAGTTGGGTTTTGGAGATAAGAATGGGAAAAGGACCTCCAATAACTTGTATTGTGAATATAACGGCAGCTGGACTAACAAATAAGTAATTCTAATTCTTTATTTCTTTATGTTAAATAATTATTGATCTACACTTTTCCTATACTCCTGGAATTTTATAACTCAATACAATAGAAAAGAATATTCATAATACCCTTAGAGCTATGTACATACGTTCATAGTGTAATCGTACGGGTATAAAAATGACTAAAAGAATTAGGAAACATTAAATAAATAAAAGAAATCAAACAAAATTTATGTTGAACTTTGTAAAAAAAATCCAAAGTAATCAAAAAAAAAAACAAAAATAACAATAAGAATAAAATATTTAAATATTATAATAGAGTGTCAATAAAGCGTAAGAAGAGAAAGTTGTCAAAAAGTTTGATAAATTTATAATCCGCTTTAAGACATTCATAACTTTATCTTATAACTTTTGAAAGATTACCATTCATTGTGTTAGATATATGTCTTATATATATATATATATATAACATTTTGGCAAATTACATGGAAAAATTAGTTAAGAAAATCAGATTTTTCTTTTCTAAAGTTATTTTACATCTTAAACGAAAGCCATTTATATTGTATAACAAAAATTAAATTGAAACAAGGAAGAGTGTAGTAGAGTAGACTGTGTCAACTCTGGGATACCCGTATGACCGTAATATAAACATTGTATCATCCGGTTAATTATTTTTGGCAAAATTTCAAACATACCAGCTTTTTTAGGTGTATTGAAATGCTCATATAAAAGAAGGATTTGTATGGCAGCTACTCGAACCCTCTGCAGTATACCAACCAAATTTTGCAGTAACTTTGGTCATTACACTAAACTATTTTTGGCAAAATTTCAGACACACAGCTTCCATAGGTATAGAGTAATGCTCATATAAAATAAGAAGTTGTATGACAGCTACTCGAACCCACTGCAGTAGACCAACAAAATTTTGCAGAAATTTTGGCCATAAAATTAAACTACTTTTGGTAAAATTTGAGACACACAGCTGTAACAGGTACAGAGTAATGCTCATATAAAAAAAGAAGTTGTCTCGCAGCTACCCGAACCCATGGATCAAAATGGCTGGATTTAAATAGTGATGACGGCTATTGCAAACAAACGAATTTGCGAAAATTTCAAGATCCTAGCTCCTTTAGTTTTTGATGTATCGTGGCTATGTCCGCACATAGCTAAATCGATTTAATTTTCGATTCTGATCCGATCCATACACTTGAGTCTATATCTACCCCACCCCCTCCCCCTATCCTCTTTCGCCACAAACGTAATGGCAAATTTATTATACCCTTTGACCTATAGTCATACGGGTATAAAAACAAATTATATAACATCTATTACAATTTTTTTAACTTTATTAGATTTCGCTAAATTACCACTTAGTAGTTTGTTTTTAATAAGTTAATAATATGAATATTGTAAAATCGGTAAATATGGTTTATTTAAACTGATTATTTTATATGTCAGCTTCTTCACGTCTCGCGGTTACGTTTACGAAACTATTCTATCACTTATTTATGAAACCCTTCTGTTGGCAAAAGAAAGTATTCATATCAAAATTTCATTAAAATCGGTTGAGATTTTTATGAGTTATTAGAACACGATTCTCGAAACTGCTAGAATCTCTAGATCTCATGGTTCTAATTAATTTTTGAAACAACCAATTTTGAACTTATACGGGTATAAAAATTTAAACAGGTTTTTAAAAATAGCAAAAATTTTAATTTTCGAGCCCTTCTAGCTTCTTAACAGGAGGCATGACAAAAATAATTTTTAAATGACTTCTACTAATTTCTGAGGATTTTTGCCAAACATTTGAGTCCGTAGCTTGAGCCGTTCAGAACATTATGAGCAAAATTTAAACATATGTTTGAGCAAATTAAGTTTCGCGTACGATATAACACCTCCATATTATTGAAAGGATATATATTTACAAAGTCTGTAAAAGCAGTTATCTATTATTGTTTTTGGATATAAAATATATCTTACATACCACTTGTCATATCAACTTATATACTGGTTTTTTTGAAATTTGGGGGTTATGTAGTTCTGTAACGGGTGGGACTATAGAAAAATATCTTTCCATTTTTTTTTATCTTATCCATTCGAGGTTAAAATTTTAAACTTACTTTTATTCCAAACGGTATAAAAGTTTTGTCAACAAACGGACGGACGGAGAGATAGATTGAACTAATAAGCTCATATTTAGCACATTTTGAGAGTGAGGTTAGATCTTTGAGAAATTTGGCAACCTTCCCAATTGAGGGGCTATTAGGATTTAAAAATTAAAAATTTACGGTTTTTATAAGTAAGGAGTTACTTGGTCACCAGTGTATACATATATTCCCAAAATTTAATGTAAACATTGAAGCTCCAACATTATATTTCGATAAAATACTCAGTATGAAACACTTTTTAGCACATTTTCAAAAATTTTTGTAAAAGTGTGCTTATATAGCTTCACTCTGTCCGTCCGTCAGTCCGTCAGTCCGTCCGTATGTCCGTATGGAAAAGCCCTAATATACCGTGTACATTTCCAATGAAGAATTTGTAAACTATACTTTTCCGCAACTTTTAAAGCCGATTATACTTAATTTTAGACAATACGATGATGCAAAAGGTAGAGGAAGATTATTTTATAATTGCACATTTGAGGAAGAGAACTTCAAATACTGAATTTGAATAAATTGGATTTCATCTATGATTGTCAGAAAATAGTTCTTCTATTAAATTAACAATTTTGCAATATCTTTACGTAGTTAAAATTTCTTTTCTTAACTTTAAAACGCTTATAATATATTTTTTTAATCGCTAACTGTGCAACTGTTAGGCTAATAAGCCTGTCTATACCATAGGTACATGTTGGAACAGGGGGTCATATTATATTCGTGTTATTAGAATTGATCTTAATGAATTCCACATATAATTTAAACATGATAGAGTACTAGGCTTTATAACATGTAACAAGGTCTTGGATTTTCAGAAGATACAATCCTATTTGTGTTTATATTATAATATTTTGTATTTGAGTTATATGGTATTCTATATCTGTGAGTTTTATTATTCAATTAAATTTATTTGGTTATATTTTTGAATTTGTTTATATTGTTAAATTAATACATTTTTTATTAAAGATATATAATTATTAGTTATTGATTAAGCCATTGATTTAAACCCAATCGTGAGTCGAGTCGAAAACCAGAAAAATATTTTCACTTTTACTAGGATTGGAACCCGGGCTTTTAGCATGACAGGTGCGCACTTACGGTGCCACCCAGCCGTTACAATTTTATATTTACAATTTAAAAGGTTTTTTTAGGAAAATTTAAAAAAAAAGGATATAGGAAAATTTTTTCAATTTTTGTTGAAAATATTCTAAAAAATAACTACTATTTAACTATCTATATTGTATCAAATAAACACAATGACAGCTATTCAAGATAACAACAAACTAACTATTATTTACAAAAAAAAAATCTGTTTCTTTGTCATTAATCAACCACTAAAGTAAGTATTTGATAGAATATTTTTTTTTATATATATATAAATTTTTTATTGTGATTATTTGCAACCATTCTTCACAATTTTTCAATTTATACAATTGATTGATTCGAACATTGTTTAAACTTAAAAGGCTTAAATTTATTTAAAGTACAAAATAAATTTTAATATAAAAAAAAATCATTTGAAAACAAAAATACATTGTTTGTATATCTTTACTGACTTCATCAATTGTACTTGAAATTTATTCCAATTCATCAATTAAATAATTTTATTGAGAATTTGTATAGTAATACTTGTAGTTTGTGGAAAATTGTTAAGTGAAGTTTTCAATATAAATGACGATTGGTTCTGTACTTAGCCAAAATCTACAAATTTTTATTTTATTAGCAAATAAAATATCAATAAATATTAGAGATATATTAGAATCTATAATAAATCTATGAGTTTATACCAGCATATGCTGAATGGGCAGTTATAGGACATAGATTAGAATAAGCAACAAATGAAATTTTTTTAGTTTTAGTATTTTAGTAGAAAACGTAATATGCAGTAGGAATTCTACAGCAACTTTGAGGATTGTTGTATAAGAATTTTAAGACATTTTTTTACTAAAAATTTTTGAGGAGTTTTGATAACTGATAATTGATAATTTTTAGGAGTTGGTATATAAGAGTTCGATTCTCGTATATTTTGATTAATAATTTTGCATACTTAATATTTTTTTATAAGTACGACCTACCTTATTAGAGAGGAGTTTGTTAACCGAGCGGTGAGAGCTCTATTCCCGTAAAGGTCATGAAATATTTAATTGAAAAAAAAAATATGGAAAAATACCTAATTTTGGAAAAATACCTAATTGGAACCTAATTTTGTACAATACTTTTTTTGAATTAGAGGAAGTACAAAAAACTTCTGTTAAGCTATTACGAAACAAAAACTTTTTACAAAAATTTTTTTCTAAAACAGCTTCAATGACAAACTTTAAATATCCTATATGTGATGCTCCTTGAAAGTGGCATTCAGGATGGTAAGTTTTAGACAAAAAATATCAACTTAATTAACATTTCTGTGCATCTATTATTAATTATGAAACGAAGGAAATTAAACGAATTTTTTAAAACATTGCTGGAAAAATCCTAGAAAAATCTTGTAAACCCCTTGTAAATATTTAAGAAATAAATAAATAAATATTAAAAAATAGAAGTTTTATTTACCTAATGTCAATAGTTTCGTTGTTTTTTTAAACACTTTTGAATTTGAATTGTATTCTAATAACTACTTTTGAATTGTAATCTTATAGTGTTCTGAGTACTTTCACACTAACATTAATTCACAATTCGTTTTCTTTTTTCTAAGACAATTTGTAATGTTCAATTGGAGCCGTGAAATAAGGCTGCACGAAAATTAGGCCCTGGGTAGTTATTTTTCTTTGATAGAGTAGAACACGAATTTCGGGGGGTTTTTACATATTGAATGACAAATAATACCCCATTTATTTCTTAAATATTTACAAGGGGCTTACAAGATTTTTCTAGGATTTTTCCAGCAATGTTTTAAAAAATTCGTTTAATCTCCTTCGTTTCATAATTAATAATAGATGCACAGAAATGTTAATTAAATTGATATTATTTGTCTTATTCTTATACTTTTGCTTACGCAAACTTTTTAGTTTCTTTTAATTCAAAATTCTGAAAAAGAGGAATATCTATTGCCTGATTTAGAATTTAAGTCTAGAATATCATCTACATATTCATAAATATTCCGACAAAGGAAAATATCGTGATTTTGTAACCATAGTTTTTAAGTCTCTTATATTTCAGAAAATTGTATATAAATTATATATAGATCCATCTTCATTACTTTCCTTTAAATTATTTTCTACATAACCCTAATTCCCAAATCCTAACTCTAACATCCTTCCCCATCCGGATTGTTAAAACCAAAGTATGTATGTATGTATTATATGTATTTAAGGTCCATTCCAAGTTTGATTTTAAAAAAGGGGAGTGGTTTTAGTTGTTTAAAGTCACACAATCCACAGATGAGCCGCGTACAGTGATTCTGGGCGGCTTTCAATACTTCCCATAAATCCTGGTAAAAAAAAAAAAAAAACATATACAGATACAGATATTTAGAAAAAAGGCCAAAATTCCTTTGTAATTAGATCAGTCTCAGGTAATAATTTCGGTTAGGTAATTCTGGTTTGCTATTAGGTTTTTTATTAAGATTTTGCTTTTGGATTTCAATATGGTAAGAGTAGATTTTTTTTACGTGTTTAATGAGAGATAACAGGCCCCGATGTAGAAAACGGCGAATATATAAGAAGAAATAACGCGGAAATTCAAGAGCTCATTAAACAGGAAGACATCGTCAGATTTGTCAAGGCACAAAGACTGCAATGGGACGGGCACATGATGCGAATGAGCGAAAGCCGATCGCAAAAGCGAGCCTTCAATATTAAACCTGATCTAAGAAGAAGTAGGGTTAGGCCAAGTTTGAGATGGATTGATAATGTTGAAAATGATGCTCGAGTGTTGCAGGTTGGAAATTGGAGAAGTGCTGCTCAAGATCGCGATGCGTGGCGAGATGTTGTGAAGAAGGCCAAAGCTCACATCGAGCTGAAGCGCCACAAGAAGAAGAAGAACAGCCCCGATGTGTATGAATGAGAAAGTTTTATTTCGCAGGGTCTATTACACGGTATCCTATCAATGTTATCAATTATCTACAAGATCCGTTTAAACCGCTTTCTTTAAACATAATAAAAATCGATAAATTGAAAATCCGGATACCATCTTCATTGTTAAAATTGGAATAAATAAGTTAAAGGAAATCAGAAAGTTGAAACAAAGGTATAATCAATAGATGTATAAGCTTCAGATGTGCTACTTAAGTTACATTGAATAAAGTTTTAATTTAAATGATAACTAATTTACCAGATAAACAAAATTGTAAAAAAATTTCGAATTTTACTTTTAAGTAATTAAATACGTACATCAAAAGTATACATATCAAATATTAAAGTATGTATGTACATAAATTTTTTATACTCGCAAAATGAAATACAAATAAACTTGAACTAATTTTTTTTAATATATTCCGCCATTGCAATTCTAAGGAATGTTGCAAAAAAATGTTTTTATTACATGGTATAATGTCCTTTAAAATAAATTCTTAATTAAAACATTGTCAATAGCTTAAAGCTAAAATTAAATTTTCAATATTCACTTAAAAATATTATACATATAATATATATATATACATAGTCTCATTAATGCTATTAAATATTCAAAAAACACTTATACTTTATTATTAATTTAGTTATTAATTGTTCAGTAATAAGAACATCATCATAATTCTGAAAAATACATCAAAAAAAAAAAAAAAAAACAAAACAAAAAAAAAAACAACAATAATAATGCAACAACTGAAAGTCCTTTAAAATACAAGAATTACTTAATTTACATCTTTCTCTTTCACTTATTCTTCCATTCATATTTATCAACTGCAATTAATCTATAAAACATTATACTCTTATTATGAAGGAGAAAAAAAAAATATAAAAAAAAGGACGAAAAGGACGAAAAGAAAAAAAAAATGGGGGAAAAAGAAAAAATACCTACAAAGGACACAATGTATATATTTTAAATAAAAAATAAAATTATGCTCATATACTTAATTATATACAACGATGTTTTATTATAATGGTATATGTCATTATCATATGTGAATATTTATGTAAAACTTTGTATGTTTTAATTTGATGTATTGCATATGTATATGTGGAATATTATATGATGTATACATATTTTGTATACATAATTATGAAAAAAGAATTTACTTATTTCATATTTTTAATTTAAATACAGTCAGATGCATAAGTATAAAATCATTTACATCATTATAAATTTTAAAATTAAAACTCTATTAGCGGCCCATTTACACACAATATTATTGCTCAATATTTTATATTGTGCAATAAAGTTGACAATCTGTGTTTAGTTGGCACATTGTACAATATATTGAGCAATATTAAAAATTTTATATTTTACTGAATATACTGTATGATTTTTAATTGTACAATATGAAATACTAGTAAAAAAGCCTGTCGTGCAACAGGTATAAGTTTAATTCGTATATATTCGAATATATTCTTTTTTCCCCTACTATATAGTGCCTTATAGAATTAATAAAAAGAAATTCGTTGCCTAAAGAACATTAAGTTAACATTATTGTAGTTGGTTTTAGTTCTGTAAGTGATAATAAAATAGAAGTATACATACTGAAATGTAAAAAATAGCTTTATACGTTTTTATTATAATTTTCTGTATCTACCTTTTAACAGATTTCTTATACGTTTTGATTTTTGTTTTTTTTCTGTTCATAATTTACATTTTATCAGTTTAATTTTTTCTTTCTCTTTTGTATGTAAGTATTTGTAATTAGAAGTATGTTACATGTGTGAATAACACTTAACATATCATAGGGTACGCTAATCAGCAGCAGCAGCATCAGTTTGTTTTTTATTATATTTAGATTGTAATTTGTGTACATTATTGCGCAATATTCTTTCAGTTGAAGCTTAAACGGAGAACAGTAAAGACATGTACGCTTTTATTATAATTACAATATATTTTAATTATTTGATATTAATTTGGTATAAGAATGTCTCACACACCTCTCAAGATCTAAGTAGTATATTTTCCAAAATAATAACGCTAGAAATCTAAAAATTACTAGGAGGTAGTTCTGTCTCGAGTGGTTTGGATACCTAACATAAGCCTCTTAAGAACTAATAAGAATATCTATATAAAGCGAACATATCTTCCGAGCGAACCAAGAGCCTATAAAGATAAATCATTTAAATTTGGTACAAGGGTGTTTTTTTTTGTTTTTCCTTTATGTCCCCCAATTTTGAGTGCAGTAATAAAATAAAGTAAAGTAATAAAATGGAAATTTGATAAAAAGTAGAACTGTCCTGTTTGCCTAATGTTCTTGAGATGGTTTGAAGTGCAGGTTCGTGTAACTGTCAATTCAATTTGTATTTAATGTACTAAGTCGGTTGCATAGCTTTAATTTTCTTTAATTGCTAGTTTTTGTTTCCTTTCTTTTAAGCACTTAGCTTCTATACAAGCAAAGTCTGTATTGATCAACATTTTTGCTTCAACTAAATTATTTTACTATAAATTAATATTGTGCCATAATATTGTGTTGTGTATGGATAATTTTTAAAAAAATAAATATTGTAGAATATTAAGGATTAAGGCAGCTCTAAATAGAATTAGACAATACTCTTTTAACTAAAAAATGGTATTATATGGTGGTATTAAACTTTGATTAAAAAAGGGTTACAATTACAATAAATAATTATTCTTATCCGATGTCACTATGAACATTACTATTTAAGATGTAATACATATACTAATTTTAAAGATTCAAACAATTTTAATTTATGGAAAGATAAAAGTTCTTAAAAATCTCTTTTCTCCAAATGTGTATTTAAGGAGACCTTTCAATAATTGTTTTTTTTTTTAATTCTTATTGAGTCAAAGATTTCTTTTGCTAATTGGAAGATAATTTATTCGGTCAATTGCTCTTTTGCCTAATATGCAATTTTTTGATTTATATAAAAAAAATGCTATTTTTAATTGATATTGCATACAAGGTATTAAAAAAAAACCAAGGGTTTTTAAAAAAGCACATTTTCAACATTATATTGTATTACAAACTTAGTTTAATTTTGGAAATATATACATTGGTGACTATGTTACTGCTTACTTATAAAATTTACTGCAAACTGTAAATTTTTTATTTTAAAGTTCTAAAAGCCCTTCGATGGGGAACGTTGCCAAATTTCTCAACCCAATTTCAAAGACCTAACTTCATCTAATTCCCCCCGCTCCCTCTCCTTTTTTTAGGGTCTAGGAATTAAATTGCGAATTCCACAAAAATTTGTAATTTTACTTAGAATTATACTATCTAAGCAAAAATGGGTAAAACTAAGAGACACTTCCTTCATTTTAAGGAACCCCTTTTAAATTCAAGAAAAACCTTTAACATACGTTAAAATATAATGTTGGACCTTTAAATTTTGTATATTAACGAGGAAGAGTGTAGTAGAATAGACTGTGTCAACTCTGGGATACCCGTATGACCGTAACATATACATTATATCATCCAGTTAATTACTTTTGGCAAAATTTCAAACATTTATTAGGTGTAGAGTAATGCTCATATAAAAGAAGGAGTTGTATGGCAGCTACTCGAACCCTTTGCAGTAGACCAACCAAATTTTGCAGTAACTTTTCCCATTACACTAAACTATTTTTGGCAAAATTTCAGACACCCAGCTTCATTTGGTGTAGTGTAATCCTCATATAAAAGAAGGAGTTGTATGGCAGCTACTCGAACCCTCAGCAGTAGACCAACTAAATTTTGCAGTAACTTTGGCCATTACAATAAACAATTTTTTGCAAAATTTCAGACACCCAGCTTCATTAGGTGTAGTGTAAAGCTCATGTAAAAGAAGGAGTTGTATGGCAGCTACTCGAACCCTCTGCAGTAGACCAACCAAATTTTGCAGTAACTTTGGCCATTATACTAAACTACTTTTGGCAAAATTTCAGACACGCAGCTTCCATAGGTATAGAGTAATGCTCATATAAAATTAGAAGTTGTATGGCAGGTACTCGAACCCGTGGACCAAAATGGCTGAATTTAAAACTCGATTCCGTTTTTTGCATAAAAACGAATTTGTGAAAATTTCATAATCCTAGATCCTTCACTTTTTGAGTTATCGTGATGACGGACGGACGGACGGACAGACGGACAGACGGACAGACGGACAGACGGACAGACGGACGGACGGACGGACATACATAGCTAAATCGATTTATTTTTCGATTCTGATCCGATCCATACACTTGAGTCTATATCTACCCCCCTCCTTCTCTGCGTCACAAACGTAATGGCAAATTTATTATACCCTTGGACTATATAGTCATACGGGTATAATAAAAAAACAATTGGACAGGTAGGTATTCAAGTTACAGTTGTTTAAAAATAGCAAAATTTCAATTTTCGAGCATTTATAGCTTCTAAACAGGGGGCTTGACAAAAAAATTTGGTTAACCGACTCCGACTAATTTCTGAGGATCTAACTTCTCCCAAAATTTCAAGGCCCTAAAGTGAACCGTTTAGAAGATACGTACGGCTAAAAATTTTGCAAAAATTGAGTTTTGCCTAATAGTAAATTTAAGTACCGTTTTGCAACCTTAAACATTTGCCTATTAAAAATTTATAAAATTTATAAAACCAGCTATCTTCTGCAGTTTTCAGATTGAAAATACACTCAACAATTCTCTTATAAAAATTTAAAAATAAAGCTTTTTCCAACTTTGGGGGGCTGTGGCTCCGTAACGGGTGGGGTTATTTTTTTTGGAATATCTACCCATGGTTAAAATTTCTTAACTCTATTTCAAACGATGTAAAAGTAAACATCCGGACGGACAGAAATCGACGGATTACAAATTTTTTACAATGTCAATACATTGTCATCATAGAAGAAAACTATGCTGCTTGCTTAGATTATAAAATATTCAATTATTTCTTGATAACTAATTAAATTAATGTCTGCGAATGTTTTTATAAAAGATTGAATTTGATTTGCAAAAGGTAGGATTTGAACTACAAGAGGTTGATTTTGATTTGTAAAATTTTGGTTTTCATTTGCAAAAGGTTGGCTTTACAAAACAAATTTTTTTCAAACGTCATACTGAAATGGTTAAACAAATTTCAATTTTGTTATAACAGTCAATTTCAATTTTAATAATCAACGAATTGATACGAAATGCAAAGGCAATCGGTCACTTTAATCGAGAGCCTAAAAGAAAGTTCAATAAAACAAATATGGATTGTAGGATCTCAACTCAAGAGTTTATTTAAATTTTTAAATAAAATAGTGTTCCTAAACTTTTGCTTACAACTGTACACATTTGCATACATTTCCTTTTAAGTTTATTTAATGAATATGACATGAAATTTTTATACCCGTATGACTATATAGTCAAAGCGTATAATAAATTTTGCCATTACGTTTATGACGCAGAGAAGGAGGGGAGGTAGATATAGACTCAAGTGCATGGATCGGATCAGAACCGAAAAATAAATCGATTTAGCGATGTATGTCCGTCCGTTCGTCCGTCATCACGATAACTCAAAAAATAAAGGAGCTAGGATTATGAAATTTTCACAAATTCGTTTTTATGCAAAAACCGGAATCGCTATTTAAATCCAGCCATTTTGGTCCATGGGTTCGGGTAGCTGCCATACAACTTCTTTTTATATATGAGTATTTCTCTGTATCTATTGCAGCTGAGTGTCTGAAATTTTGCCAAAAGTAATTTAGTTTTATGTCCAAAGTTTCTGCAAAATTTGGTTGGTCTACTATAGAGGGTTCGAGTAGCTGCCATACAACTCCTTCTTTTAAATGAGATTTACACTACACCTGATGAAGCTGGGTGTCTGAAATTTTGCAAAAAAAAGTTTAGTGTAATGGCCAAAGTTACTGCATAATTTGGTTGGTCTACTATAGAGGGTTCGAGTAGCTGCCATACAACTCCTTCTTTTAAATGAGATTTACACTACACCTAATAAAGCTGAATGTTTGAAATTTTGCCAAAAGTAAATAACCGCATGATATAATACATATGTTACAGTCATGCGGGTATCCCAGAGTTGACACAGTCTACTCTACCACACTTTTCCTCGTTTTTTTTAAATTTCATAAAAATTATTCATATTTATATGCATAAGTATGTGTTTACTCGTTCTCTATCAAAAAAAAAAAAAAAATAAAGGAAAATTTTTTAAATTTTTTTGTTTTTCTTGTGACTTTTAATTCATTTTCATCCGTTTAATTTACTTTTCCAAGAAAAAAAAAGGAAGCAGGAGAAGGAAGACAAAAATATGTAAAAGAAACAATCAACGAACATTTCTTTACTTAAATGTTACACGTCATATTGTATGTTCATCATAAGTGTCATGTTTTTTGTTTTGATTTTTGTTATTGTTGTGTTTGTTTAATTGTTTTACGTTGTATATATTGTAACTTATATTATGTTTTATAACGTATTACTAGTATTAATATCATACTTATTATTATTTTATTGTATATAATTCTTTTCTACTGAAATTAAACTGTATTCATTATGAAAATAAGTAGTCAGATTAAATTTAAAAATTTTTTTTAATAAATATCAAGAGTGAAAAACGTTTTTTTTTTTTTGCTAAATGAAAATCGGAATGTTTTTAACCCTTTGACGATTATTGTTTTGTTTTTATGTTTCTAAAAAAGCAACTTAATTAGAAGAAGCTACATAATTATAAAACAATGAATGAGAAATAAACCACTGTATATCAAACCTATTGACGTTCATCATTGTCTAAGACCAAAAGAATATCTCTTATACGAACCATGAATTCAAGGTTCAAGCGATTTAACAGATAGTCAACCTGTCGCTTAGGTTCTTTAAAGTGCCAAAAATATCGAAAATGAAATGAAGCTGAAATAAAACAGCATAATCATAACCATGTAACCACGGAAGTGGCAGTCAAAAGGTTTTGAACCGCTACTTGCCTATAGGATATTGAGGATTGGATCAGTCATTTAAACCAACCCACCAGCCATAAAAAGGTATAGTCGATTGTTTTGCTCTAATTACCTTTGTTGTTTCAAAAGTAATAAAAATTACATGTGACAAACAGTAACAGATGTCATAACCTATTTAAGTCCCTGTTATTGCTCTTAAATGA
This sequence comes from Dolichopus griseipennis, assembly GCA_963082915.1. NCBI lineage: Eukaryota > Metazoa > Arthropoda > Insecta > Diptera > Dolichopodidae > Dolichopus > Dolichopus griseipennis. The sequence goes on along the minus strand of OY720441.1, from coordinate 314,050,533 downwards.
GTATTTTTAAAATTTTTAAAGAGAACTTAAAAATCTCTATTAAAAAATATTATTGTGCTTAAACTGCATTTTTTATAAATTTCAAAATCAATGAAGATTTAAACCAGTTGTTTTTTAAAAATTCAAAAACTTCAGACCAACCGGCGCTAGAAAATATGGGTCTTTAAAAAATACACAAGTTTTAGAACTACAAAATGTAGTTGTTTTAGCCTTCATGCTTTTTTATGCACTCGCATATCTTATATTATTGTATTATGCGGATTATTTTATATTGACCTTTACTTTCAAAGTCAATTATGATATACGTTTTTGGACGGTTAAAATTGTTATGCGTGTGCAAGGGTTAAGAATGCGTAAAAATGATGTGTGCTCGTATTAAAAATCAAGAAGTAAGAAAAATATATACAAAATGAAAACTAAAATTGAAAAAAAAATTATATCACATTAAGCCTATTTATTAAAAAAAAAATTTCCTTGATTGAAAATATAAAGATTATCTTAAGAGTGTTTAATAAAATAATTCGGATTATTTTAAAGGTTTTATCAGTAATTTTGGGTAATAATCGTTTTAAGAAAATATAAATTTGTCAATAATTATTAAAGAAATTTAAAAATCAATTGAAACTTAAATTGTTTTAAAATTAAATTTAAGTTTAAAAGTTTTCAGAAAAGCCCAACTTTTGAGAAATTCTTGAATTTTTATTCTAACTTTAGTATGGAAATTGTAAAATATTAATAGATTAAGGAAAAACTATTTTAACACATGATGTGGAATTCGTTTCTGCATGTTCCTTCCAAAAAAAATCATATTAAACAAAAGCGAACTTTAATTTTTTCATCCCTTCCTTTTACAATTTTCTATTTCTAGAGTTTTGGAGTATATATATTTAAATTGTTATCTGGAAGTTCCGTATTAAGTGAAGCGACAGGATGGCGCGAAAAGCTCGTCGTCCAAATACTATTACTACTTACTGCTTACTTATGCTAACAGTTAATTTTTTATTTTAAAGTTCTAATAGCCCTTTAATGGGAAAGGTTGCCAAATTTCTCAAGGACCTAACTTCATCTAAAATCCCCCCCCTCCCACTCTATTTTTGTAGGTTCTAGGAATTAAATTGTGAATTCCATAAAAATTTGGAATTTTACTTAGAATTATACTATCTAAGCAAAAATGTGTAAAACTGACAGACACTTTTTTCAATTTAAGGAACCACTTTTAAATTTAAGAAAAACCTTTAACATATGTTAAAATATAATGTTGGGCCTTTCAATTTTGTATATTAATAAAAAAAAAATTGGACAGGTATTGAAGTTACAGGTGTTTAAAAATAGCTAAATTTCAATTTTCGAGTATTTATAGCTCCTAAGCAGGGGGCTTCACAAAAAAATTTTTTTAACCGACTCCTACTAATTTTTGAGGATCTAACATCTCAAGACCCTATCTTAAACTATTTAAGAGATATGTGAAGCCCAATTTTTAAATAGTTGTAACAAGAGTTCTATAAGACATATTTTTAACCTGAAAACGGTAAAAGACAGCTGTTTTTATAAGATTTACACGTTTAAAAGCCAAATGTATAGGGTTACCATACTGTATTAAAATTTACCGTTATCTAAAACTAAGTTTTGCAAAATTTTTGGGAGAAGTTAGATACTCAGGAAAATCCGCCACTTTACCGCTGAGCTATCGGTCAGATTTTTTTGAACAACTGAACCAACAAATGAACCACAATTTGTATTTTTCAACAAAACTTTATTATTAATATTTATGTTTATCAAATACATATTAAAGACATATTTTGTTACAACAAAGTTATAACAGCTTTAGTTTACCTTTAATGTAATTCATTATAAAATAATTTTTTTTTTTTTAATAAGTTTTCGTTGATAATCAATTAACCAGATGCTCTATTTAATGTTCAATTAAAAGCAATTTTTTATGCAATCCAACTATTTGGTTCATTCCAATAAATTTAATTGATTTTTTTTATAAAAAAAAAAAAATTATTGACCTTATTTTAATGACCCAATTACATAAATCTGGGGTTTATAATATTTTTCCATAAAATTGGACATTCCTTTATTAAAATATTTGTTTTAAGCTGTCAAATTCTTTCAAAATTAAATAAAAAAAAAAAAGAAATTAATTTTTATAATTATAAAGAAGTTGTTATAAATTCATAATAATTTCAATTTTGCTGCTTAAAATAATCAATCTTTTGGACAGTACTGTTGAATACACTCAAAGTGTACTCAAATAAATGTCTTGCCATTTAAATCCTACTAAAATGATTCTAAAAACATATATTGATATTACAGTCATCTCTTATTTACTTCAATCTGCTTACTATACCCTAGTGACTTTAATTATGATTTGGAATTTTCAAGTCACCTGAAATACAAGGCAAACATTTTTTTTTTACAAAACAAAATTTTAATTTGTAAAGAACAATTTTCGTTCTCAATAACACCAAGTTATTGCATCAAAACTAGCGAATCAAAATTTGAAACTAGCTCGATAGGGAAACCATACTTTGCTTGCATACTCAAATAGAGGTCTTATAAGTGACGAAAAATTGTTTTGTGATATAGGGATTAGAGAACTCTTTTAACTATTGTAATTGGATTATTTAAAAAAGAGTTGTACAACTGAAGATTACAAAAACTCTCTATTGAAGAAGCAAATAAATTGAAAACTTTTATGTAAGATAAGATTTATACTTTCCTCAGAAGAACTCTGGAATACAGATTGAAAATAATAAATAATTACTTACGAATGCCACAAGAAAGGTCTGATATAGTATTGCAGTAAACAAATACACCATAAAACATAGAAAAATAATACAAAGTAGTTAATAACCACAGAGGCACTTTTAAGTCTAATTACTATGAGGAGGTAAATTTAATGTTAATATTTTGATTGGGATTCTAGCATGATATTAACAAGAGATAGAGGACTAAGAAGGATTATTTAATAGTTATAGTTGGTTGTTGCTGTAATTCTACCGGCAAACTGTATAGCTTTCTTAATTTGCAGAAGGGTTTTAAAACCTTCCCCTCTTTAAATCTGGGTCCAATAAAAGTTTTAACTAAAAATATTCTAAAAGTGATTTTTCTCTAAAAAATGTAAAAAACGAGGAAGAGTGTAGTAGAGTAGACTGTGTCAACTTTGGGATACTCGTATGACCGTAACATATACATTATATCATCCGGTTAATTACTTTTGGCAAAATTTCAAACATTCAGCTTTATTAGGTGTAGAGTAATGCTCATATAAAAGAAGGAGTTGTAAAGCAGCTACTCGAACCCTTTGCAGTAGACCAACCAAATTTTGCAGTAACTTTGGCCATTACACTAAACTATTTTTGGCAAAATTTCAGACACCCAGCTTCATTTGGTGTAGTGTAATCCTCATATAAAAGAAGGAGTTATATGGCAGCTACTCGAACCCTCAGCAGTAGACCAACTAAATTTTGCAGTAACTTTGGCCATTACACTAAACTATTTTTTGCAAAATTTCAGACACCCAGCTTCATCAGGTGTAGTGTAAAGCTCATATAAAAGAAGGAGTTGTATGGCAGCTACTCGAACCCTCTGCAGTAGACCAACCAAATTTTGCAGTAACTTTGGCCATTATACTAAACTACTTTTGGCAAAATTTCAGACACGCAGCTTCCATAGGTATAGAGTAATGCTCTTATAAATTTAGAAGTTGTATGGCAGGTACTCGAACCCGTGGACCAAAATGGCTGAATTTAAAACTCGATTCTGTTTTTTGCATAAAAACGAATTTGTGAAAATTTCATAATCCTAGCTCCTTTACTTTTTGAGTTATCGTGATGACGGACGGACGGACAGACATACATAGCTAAATCGATTTATTTTTCGATTCTGATCCGATCCATACACTTGAGTCTATATCTACCCCCCCTCCTTCTCTGCGTCACAAACGTAATGGCAAATTTATTATACCCTTGGACTATATAGTCATACGGGTATAAAAACAAATTCAAATTGTTTTTCTAAAAATAAATTTTCACATAACGGTAAATTGAAAGAGCTTTCCCAACACTATATATTTTATTTTACACATATTTATGACTTAGTCTTTTAATCGTTTTTAACTTAAATATGAACTTTATAGAACTAACATATATGAAAGTTAAAATTTAATTATTGTCCGAAATTTTGACAGCTAAAGCTTCATAACGGGTAGGCTACAAAAAAAAAAATTTGTTCCATGAAATAAATAGTTTTTGCAATCCCTATACACATTTAAAATTAAATTGCTTGATTTCAAAGGGTGTAGAACTCTTCTAAACACCCGGAAAAACGGACAGAGTGAAACTAAATAGGCATATTTTTTTATTTTTAAATATTTTAAACATGTGATAAAAAATATTTAATATGATTTTATTTAAATATTTTTCTAAACTTTAAATTAAATTTTTTTTAAATGTAATTATATTCAGTTTAATTTAATTAACCTTTTTCTATAAAAATAATTTACCCCAATAAAAATAACATAGAATAATTATTATAAAATAAATTTTGAATATGAAAACAACAGGTTAATTAATTATTCAAAATGAAATGAAAATATATAGAAATGACCACAAAATGGTTTTATATTTAAAATATTAATAAATTATTAATTATATTTACTATAAATCATAGAACAAACACACTATCATAATACTATATAGTATATAAGGACAGAATGTTAGAAATTTTTTAAATGACTTTTGAAGGATTTATCCTTTAAATACTTTAAGAATGTCGCTCTCCTTTTTGTTCGAAAGTATCAATTTTTGTGGTTTATATAAAAAAAATTATAATAATTTAGAACATTAATTATTCAATTTATTTGAGACATTTATTATTTGTTAAATTCCTCAGTCGTGATAGGTTAGATTTTTTTAAACAATATCTAAAATTATATAATATTACTTTCAAAATTCATTAAAAAATTTTCTGAAAATTTTCTTAGTAAATTCTTAATTCATATAAAATACAAATTGTTTTTAAGATTAATTCACTTTCCTATTTTGATTTTAAGAACCGCAATGCAATTGCAACCTTGTTATACTATGACAATAATTTACCTTTAACATTGGGGCTGTATGAAAAATGGCCTCGAGAACGAAGTCCCTAAAAAGTCCCTAAGAATTTTTTCATAATATGTAAACATTCTTCAAACTAGGAAAAATTTGTAGACTGTTCGGTTTTATTTTAAGAACTCTTAAAAAATAGGACTTTGAAGACTTCAAAAGTTAAAAATACTTGACGATTTGTAACCAATTCTAAAACCCATCCAAACTTTTATTATAAATAATAAGTCCGTATCAATCAAATTAATATAATAGGAGCTTCCGCACCAAGCTCCCGCTAGTCAAATTATGAAATTGAATCTCGATTCTTCTCTGAAAACCCTTGTAACTTTTTTCATAAATCATATTTAATTAATGCAATTACCGCCCCAAACCGCCCCCAGTTAACCAAAATGTTGAAACTTTAATATTGTATTAAATTTTGAAACCTCCTCACTTTTTTCCATACATATTACGTCAGCAACAAAGCATTTGATTTTAAGACTTTTTTCCTTTCATTTGGGGTCATTTATAAAAAGTGTCTTTACACTTAAGAGACCTTTTGCACTAGAAAACTGTGCCTAAAATTAGAAAAAAAGCATATAATCCTGTGAATTTGTAACTAATTAAAAAATCTCTCCTAATTCAAAATTTTGTATGTACTTAAATTGCATTGCATTGCATTTCATAAATATTGCAATTATATAAATTTTCTGTAAAAGTCGTATAAAACCCTGATCCAGAATTAAATTCTAAAATCCCTCTTAATATAGAATTTCAGATATAATATAAATATTTTTGTGTTGCAATAGAGTGGCCTATTGAGCTGCAGCCGTCGCGTTCACGAATTGCCACAGCGCAGCCAGAATTTACCTGTTGGAAATATTCGAATTTTATATTATTCGGTTACAAATTCACAGGATTATACGCTTTCTCCAGAATATATACTTTTACTAAAATTCTGATTCATTTTGGTGAGACAAAAGTCTTATCTAAATTAAGATAATGTCATAAGTTTCATGGAAATTCAGTCTAATTCTCGTGAGTCAAATCTCCCATAAGACTTCTGGTCTTGGAACTTCCGAAAAATCACCAAAATAACTGACTAACTGTATTTGCGCAAAAAATTTGAGAAATTTGTTCCAATTTTTATTTAAAAATCATCTGAAATTGCATTTTAAAACAAATATAATTAAAAATATTAATCTAGAAAGAAAGTAGAATATAAAATATATATACACTAAGTAGATATAGTAATTTGGGTACTTGCCTAATTTCTTTTTCAATCAAAATTATCATTCAAAAAATAAAGCCAAGCCAACAAAGAAATGTTTTCCGGTTTAATGTTTCAATGTATTTGCGACATTTATTATTTATTACAGCAATTTATTATAAGAAAAATGAATGGAACCTAAACCTAATTCTTATGAAAAGAAACAAAAATTTTTTATGGAATTGTAAATTGTCCTAAAATTTGGCAAAATATTATTTCAATTTAAATTTATAAACGCGATTTACTATTTTATAAAATACAAAATTATCTCCAAGAAAATAATATGATATTGATTTTAATTGATTGTAGCATTCAATTTTTTCTTCATTTAATATTAAAATTTCAAAATTAAAGCCACAAATCTCAACTATGATGTTTTTTAATTCAAAGAAAATTACCTTCTACTTATGTTGTATGGAAAATTGTTCGCCTATAAATATGCAATTTTTAGATTTTATCGTTTAAAGAATATATATTTCATAGGAGTTGCCAGTAATTATTAATTATTAGTTTTTTAGTTTCTTTCATTTTCCGATATGGATCAGAATAGTAATTATACACTATACTCATTCAAATTAACATAAAAATTAAAAGAATAATTTAAATGTTAATTAAAAAAAAAAAAACTATTTTCGTTAAATATTTCTAAGTAATGACAGATGTGTGTGTATGTTTTTTGTTAAGTGACATAAAGGGATAAATAAAGTTTAAATATAAAAAAGGTTGGTGTTACTATGGATACCACCGAAAAGCAACACATTAAAAAAAGGTTACTCGCAAAATCGCAAAATTTACAGTCCAGATATAACATAAACAAAGTAATATTACTTATAATTTAATAATGTAATCAAACCTGTCATGGCCCTAGTAGACAATGGTGTTAATAATATTTCAATATTTAATTTGATTTTTAATAAATAAAAATATTTTTTTTTAATTGGCAATTAAAAGCTTAAATCCGATTAATACATATTTAATATTGTTAGAACAAATAACTTGCATAATACATAATATTTTATTTATGTAATTTTTTGACGTAAACAAATTAATTTTTTTTTTTAATTTTTCCTAAAGCAATACTTTTTAAATTTTATTAATTTTTTAATTAAATTCATTATTTATTAAATAAAGTTTATGTAAATATTCGTATATTAATCAATGATTGAATTATCAAATTTAATTCAATTTTATGTAAATACTAATGCAAGTATTTAAGGTTTATATAATACTAGCTAATACCCGGTGCGCGTTGCTGCGCCTCTCAATGGAGTTTTAATTGAAGTTGATGTTACTGCAAAAAGTTAACACAAAAATTATAGACGGCTTACACATGTTAATTTTAAAATGTATGAAAGCAATCTTTTTAAAACGATTTTTCTAGGATTATTCAAGTAATTTTTGAAACTTTCTGTAAATCAAAGCAGTACAAACTACTTTCCAAAATTTGACGTAATTTGCTTCCAAAAACTTTTCTTTGACCAAACGTAGGACCGACTGTTAACAGACACAACTCCATTTTCAAGTTGCTTCACACATATAAAATTTGAGGTCAACCGGTCAAATCGTATCTAATTTAGAGTTAAGTATTAAAAAAACTTATAAAAAGCTGTTGGGCCGCAATGAGTTAATGGAACTCAACACAAATTTTTTTGAGGCTTTTTTTTTAGCCGAAGCAGATTTCGTAAAGTCGGACAATATTTGGACCCAAAATTTTTTTTGACCACCCGTCGGCCCGACATGGGTTAACAAATTCCAAAACTGTTAATAGTTTCAACTCAATTCTCAAAGGGGGACACGTATACAAAATTTGAAGGAAATCGGCCAAACCGTTTTTAATTTAGAGTTAGGTATTGAAAAAACCTATTAAAGCTGTTGGGCCGCAATGGGTTAACGGAACTCAACAAAAATTTTTTGGGGCTTTCTTTTTAGCCAAAGCAGAATTTCGTAAAATCGGACAAACAAACAAACAAACAAATAAACAAACTTTCGCTTTTATATATATAGATAATTAATATCATTATTTATTTAATTATTTTATTTATTTATTTATGAACAGTCCCCTGCCATATACTATGTGATAGGTGAATGATTCAGCTTTCCCTTTTCAGAGGTTGCAGGTTTAAATTTTATTTTGTGATATTATAAAATATAATTGATATAAATTATAAATTATATTTTTTAATTAGATATGATCCGACCTGGGTTTGACCCCGAGATTCTTCGATTAAATGCCCGACGTCCTAACCCGTATCTATATTTGAATAATTTAAAATGTAATTTTCTTTAAAATTTACTTAATTAACTCAAAGGAAATTTTGGTAAAACTTTGTTTATAATAGAGTTTTTCTAGGCAATGTAGTACTATAGGGGGTTCAGCAGTATTAAAAGACCAAACATTCTTAAAAACTTTGGATAAAAACCGTTTATAACGACAAAACAATATTTTTTTTCTTTTCAACACATTTTCAAAACATTTTGAAAAAACGTGCACAAATTGTGTCCTTTCTTCCATGTGACTGTAAGTCCGTTATGAACATATATGTAAATTTCTATACCGTTTCACATAATAAAAAGATATTTCAACTCAGATAGGATATGACACAAAAAACAATATTATGAAACAATTATTTTTTGTAGCCACATCCGCTATCCCCTAATTAGAGACCCTCCAAGTCATAGAAAACTGTTAATAAGATTTCTATATGGTATATTTTCAATTCACAATAAGAAACTGTATTTAAGGGATTCCTTAAAATTGAAGAAAATGTTTTGTAGTTTTTAACCATTTTTGATTGAACAAAAAAATTCTAAGAAAAAATCCAAATTTGGTACAAGACACAGTTTAGTTCCATTTAACAGATAATTGACAGTTTAAAATTAAAAATTATTAAAGAAAATTTAAATTAGGCATTAAAAGTAAAATAGTAATAGATTTAAAAAAAATCTGTGTTATTAAGAAGACTAGTTAAACTCGGACGCTCCAATAAACTCCCCACCATTATCTTGAAAAGACAATAATTCAATTTAATTTTCGTCATAGACCATTAATAATTCTGATAATAAAAATTCAAATTCTATTATTGACACCTTAATGTTCAACCGCTTTTATACCCGTATAGCTAAAAGTCAAAAGCTCCTTAATGCTCCGATTCTGAAATTTTACAAATTCATTTTATGCAATAGATGTAATCGCTATTCAAATCCAGCCAGTTTGCTCCACGAGTTCGATTAGCTGCCATACAATTTCTTTTTTATATGAAAATAACTCAATACTTGGTAAAGCTGGATATTTAAAATTTTGCCAAAAGTAATTAGCCGAATGATATATGGTCTATATTATGATCATACGAGTATCCCGGAGTTGACACAGTCTACCACTCTACTCTACTACTCTCTTCCTCGTGTTTTATAGTACTGAAATAATTTAGATTTTTCTTGATAACTTTTAAAATAAAATCAAAATCGCAAATCACTACAGTTTACATAAATGTATTTCAAAACTTTATTATTGCTAAGTTATTCTACAGTTTTAAAATCCCTGATTAATCCTTAAAACTGAAATAACAATTTGCTAGTTAATAATCATTTGATTTTAACACACAAATTACATAACACAAAAATATTTGATATTATTGTGTAAAAATTTAATACAAGAGAATTAATAAATGACACTAATACTTTAAGTTTCAAAGCTCCAAATAATTATTGGCTCCTTTAGGTTATAATTTAAGTCAAAGAAAGTAATTAATTAACCAGAGAACCTTTTACTAATTTGTCCTGTAAATCAAAATTAAAAACAAAAAAAATTTTTCTCCAAGAATATAAATAAAATTATAGAACTGATGAATTTTCAAAATTTTAATTGTGTTATTCAACCCATTTAGTTGATATTTGAAATTTTTTAAAACTTCTAATTGCCATTATAAATTCCAAACAGTGTGTGCAATAATTGGTGAAAAATAGAGATACTTGTGATAAGAGGTATCATATTATAATATTGGATCAGTTTTAATATAAAGTTGTAAATACACAAATGCTAAATTTTGTCCGCTATCTATTATCTTAAACAAGAGTTATTTATTTATTATTTTATATTAGGATATAAAATATTACAACATAGTTATACAATTTTTACTATATATTTTTTTTTATTAGATATTATCTGACCAGGGTTTGAACCCGAGACTTATCTCTGTCGGACTTTCTCTCAAAATCGGCGTCAAAGACCATGAAATAGCGTAAGACCATAGTTTACCAATACAATAAGTAAAGCTTTAAATACTATTACTAGATAATATATTCAGATACTAATAATATTTTTTATATTTATTTCATTATATTATATTATTATTATATTTGGTAGTAAATATGGAAATAAATTACTTATAAATTGGTAGAATGTATTAAAAGTGATATACACAACGGGCATTGGAAGGCCTATGTTTTAGGAAGGCACATGCTATCCCTTGTAACCATCATACAACAACAAATTGTAATTAAAAACCATTTTTTTCAATAGTTTCACTTGAAAAAAAAACTTATGATCTGAGTGAGAAACGAACACGCATTCCCTCATTTGATATATCAGGCCAGGGATATATGTCAGAAACTTAATCACTGAAATCTAGCTACGCCACAAAGACTCCCTAAATGTTACATACAAATGTCACAAAACTTACTAAGCTAATTGCAACTCTTATTACCATTTCTCCTGTCAATAGCATGACACCCTGTGTTTGGGACATTTTATATTTTCGAATATTTTAATATATATAAAAAAAAATACCTTATTTTTGTTTTTCGATTTCATTTTAATTTTCCCATAACTCATTTTTTTTACAAATATATGTATATACTATATACATATTATATTATATATATATCTATATATATCAAATATAAAATAAAATTAAAAACCCTATGATATTGTACGTAATTCCTAGAAAAAAGTCTGTATAGAAAAAATTTATCCCATTCAATACGGTTCAGTAATTTTTGAACTAAATTCTTACTATAAAGTACATTCTTAAAAAAAAAAAAAACAAAAAAAAAATTTAAAACAAACAACCAAACAAATAATATTTCATCTACTAAATAATATCAACACAGATGATTGTACAAAAACTATACTATAGGTATTGCAATAAAATGTCATTATTCATCTCTTACACGAACACAGTATAGGTATATAGTATTATATAAAGACAATAGTATAATATATAATATAGGTATATAATAGAATTTATTCTATTCAATTCTTTGTCTTTTAAATTTAAAGATGTATCTACAGTATTTACAGATGTATCTACAGATATATCTGGTATACCGTAAAATTTAAATCGAATTTTTGTTTTTTTTTTGAAAGTATAAATTATTGAACTTTATAAATTCGTTTTTCATTTTAAGGCTCATTTAGTTTTCTATATATAAAATAAAAAGAAGAAAATAAAAATAATAAAAATGAAAAGGTCCAAGTATCATTTAAGGTAATTGAGAGAACAAGGTATACTTAGGTACTCTTGTTTTCTTTGAAATAAATACAATAAAAACAATAGCATACAATCACTACTTGTCTCTTACTTTCATACATAATAACTTTAAAAATTTTTTTACTTTAGTTTGAGTTATTGTTTCTATTTTACTGTTTATAAACCTCTTATTGTCTTAAAAATGTTCCAATATTTTTAGAAATATTTTCGAATTTATTCAAGTGTAAGCAGTTTGATCAGTCACAAAATGTCTTACAATGCAAATCGTCTGTCATTGATGATTATTGGAAGTGATTCTTAAAAGATATTAAGCTAATGCGACTATTTAATATATTTTGGAGTTCATTTAGTGAGTTTGTCAATAAAATCAATTAATTTTTTTTTATTTTAAAAATTAATTAAACGCATACTGAAGATATTGATGAGAAAAGGTATCTAACCTAGAAACTTAATTTCATACCACCATTTTTTGAATAAAACATTTAAAATAATAATTTGCATACTTTTAGGATGATCATATAATTTTAACTTTTTAAAGTAACCGTAAGTATCATATTAATAAAAAGTGTTTTATTTCTATTAACGGTAATAATTTCAGCATTATCTAACTGATAGATTTATTGGAGATTTAAAAAAAAGGCAAACTAATTTCAAAGGACCTCTTCATTTATTATTAGAAACACTTATATTATACTTTATTTATATTTTGTTTCTTTATTTGCCATTTTTTCAATGCAAAAATTTACATATAAAATTTTAGAATAATTATTTAAAGCTTTGAAAATTATTCCTTCAAAAAAATTAAATTACAATTTATATTTTTTGATACGATGATAAATTTAAAAAATAAAATTCCTTGAAAATTAATTGATATTTTTGCAATTTTAATATGTGTAAATAAATTATTTGATTATTTTAAAATAATAATTCCAAAAGCTAAAAACAAACAGTTTCGGATGTTTAAGGTTATCCTCAACTTTTAAAATTATGTGATGACAAGTATGAATCTTACAAAGAATTTTATATTTACAATACAATTTATTCCTGGAAGAAGAGAATTACTTTTTTCTTTTCATTTCTTTCTAAGGGAATCTGAAATCATTAAAAATCCAAAACCATGAATTAAACACCTGAACCGCTTCAAAAGTACCTACAATAGCTGAATTTATTTTTATTAAGGATTGAATAAGGATTGAAAAAAAATGAATATCCAAAAAATAAATTAGCTTCTGTTTTGAATTTTTTTAGATCATAAGAATTGGGGAATACATATATGTATTATGGTAAGGTATTCATAAATTAGAGTGTGACTCATGAAAGAGCGGTAATATGAAAGTATATTTCAGAACTGAAATTCGAAATGGATCTTTTATGTATTATAATTATTATCTCGTCGCTTGACAACTTCCAAATTCAAGAGGAAAGTTTAATATTAAAAAATAAAAAAGAAATTTAAGAAAATCTTCGTTGGAGAGGGTGGAAACCCTAAATTCCATAATTGAATATCTTCAAAATCATATAGATTTTTTACAATTGCAAAAACTTTGAAGACATTTTATAAAAACTATATTTTTTCAGATGGTCAGTTAGCGACGATCTATTGTGGCAAGCAACTGTGGAAATTGCGGCGAGTAATGAATCTAGTTTTGCAATACATTTAGTAAATTGGAGTTTAGTCTCTCATAGAATTTTGAATTATCTAATTCCATATAAATTTCTATTGCCAGATATAAAAATTGATGGATTTTAAATCTAAATTTGCTTTGCTACTATTGTTCTTTTAAAATCATTAAAGCTGTTAATATTTCACTTATTTTGGATTTTTTATTTTTTATTTTTTTTAAAAAAGAACACCATCGTTCTTAAGCCTCTTTCCTTTAAATGAAGTTAAGCTTTCATAATTAGCCATTTGAATTACAAAGTAATTATTGCAAACTACATTTGAGGATTTATAGATTTAATTTTTCAATTATAGTTCTATGTTTTCATCAGATTTTAAATCCTTTGGAAAGCATATATATATTTTTAAATTTTGTTTTTTATATTTACTGCCTTCAAAGACACACTTAATTTTGGCATTCTTAATTAAAAAAAATATCACCTACATTCAAATCGAAACTTACTCGAATAGATATTTTTAAATGAGTATGTCAATTTTGTAATACTAAAGCCACGGGCATATTAAAGTTACTCCTCCGTTTGTAATGCCTCGATCTAGATGAGCTAAATATAGTGTCAAAGGTATGTATCGGATCAGCATGGAAAAGTGAATCGATTCAGCCGAGTATGCCTGTGCGTCCGTCCGTCTGCGTGTCAGCAATATAACTCAAAAATTAGAAAAGCTACAGTTTTGAAATTTTCACAAAATATTTTTTGAACAATTTCTAGGTTCCCTATTTTTTATACCCGTATGACTATATAGTCCAAGGGTATAATAAATTTGCCATTACGTTTGTGACGCAGAGAAGGAGGGGGGGTAGATATAGACTCAAGTGTATGGATCGGATCAGAATCGAAAAAAAAATCGATTTAGCTATGTATGTCCGTCCGTCTGTCCGTCCGTCTGTCCGTCCGTCTGTCCGTCCGTCCGTCCGTCCGCACGATAACTCAAAAACTAAAGGAGCTAGGATCTTGTAATTTTCGCAAATTCGTTTTTTTGCAATAGCCGTCATCGCTATTTAAATCCAGCCATTTTGGTCCATGGGTTCGGGTAGCTGCCATACAACTTCCTTTTTTATATGAGTATTTCTCTGTACCTATTACAGCTACGTGTCTGAAATTTTGGCAAAAGTAGTTTAGTTTTATGGCCAAAGTTTCTGCAAAATTTGGTTGGTCTACTGCAAAGGGTTCGAGTACCTGCCATACAACTTCTTATTTTATATGTCCATTACTCTATACCTATTGAAGTTGGGTGTCTGAAATTTTGCCAAAAATAGTTTAGTGTAATGGCCAAAGTTACTGCAAAATTTGGTTGCTCTACTGCCAAGAGTTCGAGTAGCTGCCATACAACTCCTTCTTTTATAAGAGCATTACACTACACCTAATAAATCTGATATGTTTGAAATTTTGCCAAAAGTAATTAATGTTTATAATAATAATGATATAATGTTTATATAACGGTCATACGGGTATCCCAGAGTTGACACAGTCTACTCTACTACACTCTTCCTCGTTTTGGTTAAAATCCAACCAAAATTTCGTGTGAAATTTGTGTAAAAATGTTGCATCTAACTTCTCATAAAATATTTAGGCTTAATATTTGTTCTGAATTTCTTAATATTTATTATTCTAAATATTTTAAAAGTTTTAAGTTTCTTTCTCGCTGTAAAATTTATTTTTCTCTTTAATAGCTATAAATTTTCTTTTTGACTTGTAATATCTGGAGAATAATTCTTACACTTATGTCGCTGTCGCCTATCAAACTTTATTTGATTACGTAAAATATAAAATATTTCTGTAGACAAAATATAAAATCATTTCTGACATATAATAAACGATCCTAAAGTCCAGGCAACCTTTACTATACTTTGCATCCATATTTTGGAGAACTATGCTGTGGGGTAGTTAGCCAAATATTGGAATACTATTCCGCTTTTTTAGCTCTCTTTAAGGCGAAGCGATGAAATATGCTGTTATTAACTGAAATCAGTAGTCCTTCTTCTCAAAAAATTTTAATTTATAGGAAGACTTCTAGTACTCATTGTTCATTTGAGGATATCATTTTTTCCCTCCAATCCCACCTCCGTCGGTTGTCATTTAAATATGTAATAATTTTGTATTAAGGAAGGAATTGCTTTCTAGAATAGGATAGGGATAATAATTATTGTCAATATTAAATCTTTTTTTATTTTAAAATATTATAATATAAGATAAAATATTACTTTACATAATTTTGTGAGTTAATAAAAATTGTGCAACAGAAGCTATTAATAATACAATGTAAATACAATGTAATAATACAAAATTTAACTTTGAAAATTTAATTTCCTTTCCAAGTTTAAACTTTTACATATTTGTGCATGGTACGCAAAAATTATTTTAATTATTTTGCAATATAAGATTGAATTTAATTAAACTTAATTGTATATAACAATACAATTCTCTTGTTCGTATATTTGAAGAGTTTCATTCTCTGTTACATACAACTTTGCATATATATTCGAATTAAATTTGATTTTAATTGTTTCAGATTTCACTGCACAAACGTAATATGCCATCTTATAATGACTTGAGACAAATAAAAAAAGATATAAAAATAAATATAAGTTTTTATTTATTTTGAAAAAGTCATTATACTGTCTTTTTCTTTATTTTTGAATTCGAGTATATTTCAGAGCTTCTATGATATCGTATTCCTTATTTTATATATTGTACTTCAGATAAAAATTTTAAATGCTATTGAAATTCAAGAAAATCTATTTATTTCATTCAATTATTATTCACCTTCATCCTGATTCATTATCTTCAGCAGGCAAAAAATTCAGTGATTACATATTGTAATCATAAATAACAATACTCAAATAAATTATAATTTTCCCAAGCTATCGTAATCATACATTTGATCTGAGGACTAAGCGCTGACTATACGCCGCCTTAGTTCACGAATACAAAAATTAAGTAATTAATTACAATTTCAATTACAATTAAAAGTAATTTGTAATTGAAATTTTCACAATTATAATTACTTTGATTTATATGAATATTATTGTAATTAAATTCATTTTAAATCATTAAATTACTGTAAATTTAATGATTGCTTTTGTTTTTATTAATTACCTTTACCAATTTGTAATTGTAAAATTTTCAATTAATTATTTACTGTAATTATAATTACTATATAAATTACTGTAATTATAATTGAGTTTTACATAAGTCTGTTTATTAATAATCTAGATACTGGATGCACTCAAATTAGTGTGCCCAAATGTTGGGTAAGAAGTATGTATAAAGGGCTCAGACTTTATTTTTAATATGACTGATATGAAGGAACTCCTAATAAGTAAAAAAAAATTATACAGAGTTTTGTTGACCTATTTTTAACTAATGTAACGCTGTCCCAAAATTCGGATAGCCAACTCTGAATGCAAAATCTAAAATAAATTAATTTGTAGATGAATAAATGAAAGATTAGAAAAATAAGCTAACATTCTAAAATACTGCAGTTTTTTTATGAATATTTAAAATACATAAAAAATGGTATGATTACATGAATATGATTCAAATTTAATAAAATGAATGAATGAATACTGATTTGTTCTTAGTGTTTGTTCCAAAGCAGGGATTTCGAATTCATTTATCAGTAAGGACCCATATTAGGGTTTAATATATTTATAAAAGTTTCAACTAACTATAAAAATCTATAATATAATATTTCAAAGTATCTAAGTGGCTTTCGTAAACTTTCTATGTGATATGTAGTAACATTGTTTCCCGGAATTCTTTAAGTAAGATGCTAGAAATCGCTTAAAATAATTAACAAACTATTGAAATATGAAGTATTTTAATTTTACGATCATTATAGTCCCTGATATTGAAATTATAAGTATATGTATAATAGGAAAACATTTATTAGGGCTAAGACTTTGATGCTAAATCAGGGTATTCCGTTTTTCCAAAATACTTAGCGAAATGTGAATTAGTGTGGGTTTTAAACTTGAATTCAAATCAAAGTTTCAAAAGAATTTCTTAAGCGGGAGTTAAGCGACGGCAGTCCTAATAATTAGTAATACCTATGCAAAATATTTTACAAAAACTTTCAAAGATTTACAAATTTGGTGTGTGGGAAATGTTGAATTTGAACCGATTTTACCCATGATCCGTTCATGTCTTAAATGTATATATGGCGGACAATAAGACCTAGAACAATAAGACTCAATAGATATTATTTCACAATTAATTTGAGAGAGGTCTTGGTTTTGATTCCAAAGAAGTGAAAGCCTATAACAATATTGTATTATTATATTATTGCAATTCAAAATTTGTGACAGACTGCAAAATTCTAATATTTTAACAGGATTCAAACAATTTTCTATATTCTAGCCATCCCCGGGGTCTTCACGACGTTATTTTTAAGCCAATCTTTATACCTGCCTTAGTTTTTTCTTTCAAAACAACTTTTTTGCTTCCCTTGAAAGAATGAGAACTCCCGCCTCTGCTATCACACCGGCGCCAAGTTCTTATATTTGAACTATATGAACTTCATATCCACGAACCCCTTTATGAATTTTATTAAGGTTGAATACAAGATAAACTTCTTTCTATATATGTATGTATCCAATTCAAAGCATTTCATAGCCGGTAAAGCCTAATCTAGGTCTTATTTTCACCTGCCGATTTCACTTAAATTTATTGGACATGAATTTTAAGTGGAACATACCTCAAACCAACCCAAATTATATTTTATTTCAATTTCATTTTCAGATTTTTAATGTAATTCGGTCACCTCCCCTGTTTTAAGAACTAATTAATTAATCTAATCTAATTTTAATTGTTTATTGGGTCATTGTAAAATATGTGATTTCAGGGCCACTTGTTTAACATGCCTGAACTAAATGTGTATATGTATAAGTATTCGTTATTTCTATATTCAACATTGATTGTTTTTCTTGAATAACAATACAAAAATAAAAATAACAACTCTTACATTCATCCATGTAATGTATTTATTTGTCATATTATCACTCTCTTGTTTTGATTGTTTTATAACTTGTATTAAAGAACATTTGTATGCTTATAATGGAATATGCTTGTTATTTTGTAATGTAATACTATCTCTCATTTTTTCTATCACGTCACGTTTTGTTTTTTGTTGTTGTGTTGTGTTTTCAATTTATTAAAACTAAAGACGAAAAAAAAGAAGCATTCTTATGTGAAATGTGAATCATAAGATGCATATAATTATACCCGTGCATACATATATGACATCGGGTATATTAGATTTGCTCCTCCGTTTGTAACGCATCGATCTAGACGAGCTAGATATAGTGTCAAGGGTACGTATCGGCTCAGAATCGAAAAATGAGTCGATCTAGCTATGTGTGTCTGTCTGTCCGTCCGTCCGTCCGTCTGTGTGTCAGCACGATAACTCAAAAACTAAAAGAGCTACAGTTTTGAAATTTTCACAAAATATTTTTCAATCAATTTCTAGGTTCCCTATTTTTTTTGGTTAAGATCGGACTAAAACTTCGGGTAGCTCTCGAACAACTAACTTTTTCAACTCCAACATTTTCATACAAAAATTTTAAATTTAGCTATGCATCTTGTATTTTATTTAACATGAAATTATATGAATTTTGTTTTTTTGTTTTTTTGTTTTTTGTTTTTGTTACAAAAAGTAGATAACGATTTCGAGTTAGAATTTCATAGAGCTAATTTAGACGGTGTCAACGTTGTAGTATTCACATCTTGTTGTTATATCTGCTTAAAAGCTCTTTCCGTTTACACGTTGATGTCATGTATACATAGAGTGCTGCCGCAACTTTATATGTGTGAGTTAATATTATCAGATTTTTTTCCAATAGTATATCACTCTTTAATGTTTAATATAAGAATGATGTGTAGTATATCATAAAAAAATTTTTGACCTGAAAAATTTTTTATTGCTTTTTTAGATGTATTGGTGACTGTCAACACGTAAGGCACCTAAATTTTGGTTAACAAAAATGTACAAAAATGTATACAAGATTTTCGGGTGTTAAGCGTGTTTTCGTCGTTTTTTTTCGTGTTAAAGCTTTTTTGTAGAAGAAATGAGTAAGTGGGAAAGAGAAAGAAGATTATGTTGACAACAACTGCTGCCCCGTCTAAACGCATGGATATGATTTAAATGATGCGTAGTTTATTTAAGATAAGCAAAAAAGAAGACAAAGATTTTTTTTAAGTAAATGGCTTATTGATATTGATAGATTGATAGATTATGAATATGATGATTATTATTATTATTATTGTTGATTTTGCTTAAATTTAATATATTGGTGAATTAAAAATTAATTATAAGAGATAGAATTGAAAAATTAGAGCAAGAGTTTTGAAAATCACACAAAACATTTTTTGGACATTTTTGAGGTTCCCTATTCTTTTTGTTTAAGACCAGATCAAGGTTTTGGGGAGCTGCCACACAACTTCTTTGCACCAATATGAATTTCTTGGAAACTGATAATACTACGAGGATAAAAATTACACACTGTTAGATATATAATGAATCGAGCACTTATATGAAGTTTTAAAATGTTACGGACCCGTTTTCGGGCAGCTGCCATACAAAGTAATCAATTCGATAACTGTGAATCTAATGAAGCTACGAGGTTAAAATCAAAGCTGGGCAGATAAAGTAATAGTACAAGTTAGTTGGCAAAGTTGGACATCACTCGGACCAACTTTTAGGGTGGGCTATTTTTTTTTTTTTTATGGGATAATAAGTTAATCAAAAATTATGGGATACCTAATAAGTTAAATTTTTTTTAAACTATTTTACTTTCTTATATTTTTTTTGTAATATTTATAATAGCAAAGGGGAAATAAATAACGGTTAGTGGGTATGCACGGGTATCTAAAAGTTGACAAGGGCAACTATAATCTTCCTCGTTTTATTTTTTTTTTTATTTTAAAATACAAATAAAATTTTTCAAGACAGACAGAATTGGAACAATGTTTTTTTTTTGCATTAGAACATATTTTTTTTATCTGCATTATAATAATATGAAGATTTTTTGATGTACAATTTATTTAAAGTTTAAATTAAAGTTTAGTGAAATTAGTCGAAAGAAGGCATTTTTCCAACAAATACTGCATTTTAATTCAATGGATTATTCTAATACCATATTAAAAAAATTTTATTAATTTAAATCAACTTTGTCCACT
This sequence comes from Dolichopus griseipennis, assembly GCA_963082915.1. NCBI lineage: Eukaryota > Metazoa > Arthropoda > Insecta > Diptera > Dolichopodidae > Dolichopus > Dolichopus griseipennis. The sequence goes on along the minus strand of OY720441.1, from coordinate 314,029,825 downwards.
TCTTTAGAGTTTAAATGTTTGTGTAGTAAAATTGCAATGTATTTGGCAAATTAACAAAAATATTGCAAGTTTTTAAAATCAATTATTTTTTAAACTTCATAATATGCTATGTACAATGACACTCTCGTTTTGCTCTCGTTTCGCTCTCATTGCGTAATTAATAAAGGAGTGCCCACAATTAAAAGTGCATGACAGCGTTTTTCGACATTGTTTTGTTTACAAATTTCATGAATTAAAATATATTCAATAGTTTAAAGTATAGCTATTTTGAATAATGGTTTGATACAAAAAAAATTTTACTAGTTTTACTAATTTTTTATTCTGACAATATATTTTTTTATTTTTTAAAAATAAAATTTTTTTTTCAAATTTCAATTATATGACATTTGAATATGTAGAGAAAGCGAAAAAGTTAAAAGTTCAACAACTCTTTTAATGGCTGCGTCAGGGCTGCATCTATTGTAGAAACTTTCATATAATTCAATACATTTAACTAAGTTTGAAAGATGTCTAGATTGTTGTTGCCCTTTTTTTTTTTTGCCGGCACCTCTACGTGCTAACTGTTCACTGTGATAGGCTAAACAGCCTGACTGTGCATGTCGGAACAGGGGAGATATATTCATATATTAGAACTAATCAAATGAATTCAACATGCAATTTAAACATGAGATAGTACTACGCCTTATAACATGTATAAATGTCTTAGATATTCAGTTCTATTTTTGTTTATATTGTAATAATTTTGTACTTGAGTTATAATATGGTATTCTATATCAGTGAGTTATATTATTTAATTGAAATATTTGTTTACATTTTGTATTTGTTTATATTTTTATATTTATTTATTTATTATTAAAGATATATAATTATTATTTATTAATTAAGACATTAATTTGAACCCAAAGGCGAATGGTAGCTGAGTCGAGTTGAAAACCGGATAAAAGTTTTTTCACTTTCACTGGGATTCGAACCCGGGGCCTCTCGCATGAAAGTCGGCACTCTAATCACTGTGCCACCCAGCCAACTTTTAGCTAACTGTACAAAACCACTATGATGTTTAAAATAGACCAATTATTCCCTCATAATATTATCATTATTCTGACAAATATCGGATTAAGAAGGTATGTACTACGGTTCCAGCAATTTCTATGGAAGCTAAACACTAGCTTTGCCACAAAAAATTTAAAAATTTGCAAACGAGGTTGCCATATAACGGTACTTGCCGTCTTTGAATTAAAACTTTGTTGTGTTAATAGTTCTAAAGATATGTAAGCAAGGTTCTAATACTTGTATGGCAGCTCCCCGAAAATGAAGCCATAACATTTTGAAACTCTATAAAAATGTTTGTACTACTATAAAATATAATTTTGAAGGAATTCATATAAAATAATATTTTTAAAATTATTGATTTTGAGATTTTAGCATAAACGAAGCCAACCAAAATTCGACTAAAGAACATTGTGAGAAATGGGTGCGCCAGGATGAAAACTTACATAAGAACAATATTTTAAAATGAATGTATACATCAATTAAACGATACGTCTTTTATGATAGCAAAGGCAAAGAAGGCAATTCTGAATCTGATATACTTATGATTCAATTTTTCTCAATTCCTTTTTTGGCAGTTTAAATAATTTACCAGCATCCATCGTACAAAGAATTTATTTTATTTAGTTTTATTTTTTTTGTTGTGCACATTGTTTTGTAAATTATATGACACACCTGATTAAAATTTATTTTCCAATATTAAAAAGCATACTAGTATCTCCCTGCACCTCGAAATTCAAGTTGGAACGATAAATGTATGTATATATTTTTACATTGCTGAAAATAAAAGATGGAAAATTATAAATAAAATTCGGAAAAATATTAAGAATGAAATGTATTGAATTACATGAAATCGGTTGGTAATTGGTCTAGTAATATGTACACAATTAATATGATTTATGGGTTTAATATTACGATGATTCAAAATTTTGTTGGTCTATTGCAGAGGTTTCGAGGATTGTCATTCAACTTCTTCTTTTATATAAGCATTACTATATACTTAAGCTGGATGTCTAATAATTGGTCAATATTAGTTAACTTTAATAATAAACGTCTGAATAAAATTCAGTCGGTGTAGCGGAATAAGTTCAAAAAAACTGGCTTTTAACTAATATTTTCAAAAAATAATTATTCGAATTGTATAACGTATATATTACGATCATACGGTTATCCCAAAATTGTGTACTCAGTGTACTCTAAAAATAGTTTAGTATAATGGACAAAGATACTGCAAAATTTGGTAGGTCTACTGCAGAGGGTTCGAATACATGCCATACAACTCCTTCTTTTATATGCGAGCACCTAATAAAGCTGTATGTTTGAAATTTTTTCCAAAAGTAATTAACCGAATGATATATAATGTTTATATTACGGCCATACGGATATCCCAGAGTTGACACAGTTTACTCTACTATATTCTTCCTCGTTTACAAATGAATTTCTCCAAAAAGCGTCTTCTTATACTGAACGGGCTGTAGTTTTAAATGTAAGTAGATTAAAATAAAAATTATTGAATTCTGTCTTAGTCATAAACTTCTCAATTTTTCTAAAGATTCGCTTGAACAAATATTTGTGTTAAGCAACAAATCTTTACTGAAAATCTTAAATAAAAGCATTAACTATAGAATGTGTGACTAATAAAAACAATATGATTAAAAATCATCAAAGTCTCTTTTGTTCTTGTTCTTAAACTTCAACCGATTAAACAAACTAAGGAAATGAAATAAAATCTTAACAAATAATGCATTTAATAATAAATATACATATATATATTTTTTTTAACATTGAAATAGCTAAATATGGTCTAGCTAGGTGTATTATTGTTAAAGAATCTTTTAAGTATATCTAATTAATATGATATGATAATTGTTTTCATCAGAATAAAATAAAAAAAAAGCTTAATTCAATTATATTTTAATTACAATAAACTTTAAACTGCAATTAAATTACAATTAGCTAAGACAATGTACGTTTTTAGGTGTCATATATATTTATACACCTAACTAGATTCTTTGAATCTATTCAATAATAAAATTAAAAATTAAATTTATATAGAAATTAATAGATAATTGTTTAAAGGTCATTGTCGTAAAATATAATTATAGTAATTATTTATAAATCATTGTTGTCATTTGACGAAAGAAACAATTTTCATTTTAAAAAATTACTCCATGTCATAAGTTCAAATGGCATAAGTTTTAAACAAATATATAAATAGGTCAGTGTATTATTAAAAAAGCTTTTCAGTTTCTAACACATTCATCTAGACATGATATGTATAGAGCTATACAGTTTTGAAATTCTCGCAAAGTTTTTTTTAACCTTTTTAGTTTCACTGTTGTTTTTGCCTAAAATCGGCTAAAATGTGTTCGTGTGTGTTTGGTATTATATGTGTCTGTTAATACGTAAAGTCCCGTAAATTTTCACCGCTTTTGATGCAATTTGTTATAAATGCTTTCTTCGTCATTAATAATCTTAAGATCGTATATACACTAGGTTGGGACCACGGCATACGGAGACTCCAATATAAATCTATCAGATTTTTCGAGAATTTTCGAGTTCTAATCATCAAAATGAATTCAAATTTGGTATATAGACTTTTTCTGGGTATCCATGAAGAGAATACCTTTCATAAATTTATTCTAGTTTCTTGGGTTTAAAGATTTTTTGAGTTTTGGGAATGTCAAGATCTAATTCTAATAGACTTTTGTAGGGTATCAATGAAAAGGAGCTTCCATAAATTTATTATAATTTCAAGGGTCTAGAGATTTTTAGAGTTTCAGGAATGTCAAGCTCTAATTGCCAAAAAAAAAGAACGACTTCGAAGATGGGTCTTATTAGACCACGTATTCGGGGGCTCCCTTATAAAATAGCCAAACTGAACAAGAAAACCTTATGAAAATTATAAAACATTGATTAGTGGGTTCGCAAAGGTATCTTAAAGTTGACAAGAGCACTATACTATTCCTTATTATTTTAGAAATGATATTATATTTATTATTGGGTTATTAACTTGGTTATGATTAATTTCAAAATTATTTTGAATGTCGCTTGACATCATTATAGGTATTCTGACAAAAAGTAATACCCTGATTTTAAATCTAACTAAACCAAATGTGTTCAAACCAGAATGTTAGGTAAATGAGTTACAATAAATAGAAAGATATCTAATAAGATAAACAGTATAAAATGGGTGCATGACATTTTGCTGAAAAAAAAATACCAAATGTACCATAATCCCGAAAAACAAATACTGAAAACCAAAAATCAGCTACATATTAAATTTTTTGTTGTTATCTTATTATTTATGAAAAAAGTTAGGAAGGATTTCAGAGTTGGATACAAATTCAGGAATGCTGCTTTTACCAGAGTATTTATATTAGTCTTTTACTAAATTCGTATATTAAGTGGAAGTTTTTTTTGGAACTTCGTACCCAGCAGGAATAGGAGTTCGTAATTTGGGATTTTGATATTTTCGGGATTTTTTTTTCCAGAATATGAATCATTCGAAATTTTTTTTTCTGGATTTTTTCGTTCGGAATATTTTTTTCAGTAAAGTGTCATAGACCCGTATAAAATATATAATCATATTTCAGTAATTGCAATTGAAATACAGGTTTATGGTACGCATATTTTTTCTGTTTTTTTTTTTAAATCTCCTGTGCTCTTGTAAGCTTCAATTAATGGTCATTCTACTTTCAAGTTCCTGAAATACACTAAAAAAATAAAAATTTTTTAAATAAAAGCCCGCAAATTCTATATACATTTTATTGTACATTAAAATTAAAAGAAATTGATCTTAATATTTTACAATAATAGTTTATTATAAAATTCTAAATTCATATAAAAAAATAAAACCTATTCTTAAATTAATATTTAAAATATTTAATTTAAAAACATATCTTTGATTGGAATATCTGTTATAAATTTATTAACATTTCCTCTTAATAAACCAGAACTTTTTTTATTAAAGAATGGTTCATATTCATTCCATAATTCTTTGGCATTATCATTAACAACATTTTCTAAAATTTTTGCAAAATCTGAACTAATATCTTTTGAATTTGATGCCAATTTCATTTCAATTTTCTCTGGTTTTGAATTAATACGAGCACGTTTTATTTTAAGACATTCATTTTGTCCATCAGGACATTGATATTTTTCAAAATATAAATTAACATCAGTTCTCATATTTGTTAATGTGACATTAAAATCACCACTGCCTTTAAATTCAAATAATAAAATTTTACCTTCAATTTCACACTTTGCTGTTAATTGATAATTTGGTAAAAAGTTTTTAATAGTAAAACCATCTTCAAGATTACCACTAAATTATACCAAAAATGAAAAAAAAGAGAGAGCAATATTAAAATTTGCTAGGTTATACACTCGTAGTATCATTAATATTCTATATTTTTGAGTTGTATACTTACGTCACTTCTTTTACTTTGGCATCTTCAAAACCAAAAATTTCAATATCAGTGTATACAGCATTTATATCAAAATTTGTATTCTTTCGATTTCTTTTGATTTCGATTCTATCAATTTTGATGGGTTTCATTTTTGGTAGACCCAGTTCAGCTGGAAACTCATCCCACATATGTAATGCCACTTCTGTTGAATTTCGTATACATTCTAGATCTTTTCTATCACATAATTTAATTGAATCAGCTGTAAGAATTTTTGAAAAAGAAATTATAAATTGAATTAGATTAATTAAAATATGTTAATTATAGATTTAAATTTGTTTTTTTTTTAATTAAGTTATTTGGCAATTTGAATTTAATCAGATTTCATTGTCTAGGTTGATTATATTTTTTTTTAAATTATAAGTGTGTTTAAATAAGGGGGATGAAGTAAAGTGCTAATTTTGAAATCAACTCTCATATCCCTCCTAATTACAAACCCCGTATAAAGATGGTTGAAAAGATCAATACCCTGGTTTTATACATAAAAAAAGTAAAATAGAAACATATTAAACGCATACTATCTGAACTGTCTAAAAAACGTTTCCCAAAATAAAGGAGATTTCCATTAAAAATTGTCCAAAACTAAAGTGAATGGTAAACATAGGAAATAGACCAAAACTGGGCAGTTTATTTAACAGTTCAGAAAATAAATTAAACAAAAAAAAATAGGCTATTAATTTTGAATCCAACTCTTATATCCCTCCATACCCTGGTTTTGTACCAAAAAACTCTAAAAAACAATAATTTCTAGCAAGATGTCAGTGCGTTTCTAGATTTCCCGCAAGATGTCCCTATGATTTTACATACATCCTATCTATTGACATACAGAACAAATGTTTGTTCGATTATGTCATGTCGCATATGCATATGTCAATGGTGTTAATTTAACAGATGCATATGTTTATAAAGATAAAGTTATTTTTTATTTACTATTAAACTATAGGTTAATTCGGAATTACGATTAAAGGTAATATTTTATATTTTTATTTGTTATTAACTATTACTTTTCTATTTTTAGACTATTAGATATTTAATTGTAAGTTATTTTTATATAATTTTATATTGCTATATACTATTTATTGAATGTATTCAGCCAGGGATCGAACCCGGGACCTTTTATATGAAAGGCCGGCGCCACAACCACTGCGCCATCGGCTGGATAAAGAAGACATAAGAATAAGATTCTGTAATTTTAATAATTGTTGACCAAATTTTGAACTAGTAGGGATTTTGTACTTTATTATTTAATTAGGGATAACTATAAAGGGCTACAGGGCTATTATAAAATGTAATATTAGGTTAAGTCGATCCGACATTTTATTTGGAAATATGATATAATTGCCCATTTGTTGAAATGACTTTATTTAGTTCGACTTTATTTCACTCCCCTTTGTTCGAATTCATTAATTCAAAATATACGATGACTAGCTAAACGTTTGGAGCACCAATGGTGGTTTAAATTTTATGATAGTTTGATCTAACTGTGATGTATAGTGTAAAAGGTAGTTTGAAAATCTCCAGGAAGTTAAAAGTACCATTTTTAGTGATTTTCATTTTATAAACTAGTTAGGTATTCTTTAATATTAGACATCTAGATTGTCTCTTAATTGATTGACTCTTAATTAATTTCTGGTATATTACAAAAACCCTTCATATACTAATTGATTATAATGAATGATTTATTTGAATACTTTGTCCAAATTGTGATAATTGTGCAACTTGCAATTAAAAAAAATATAATTAATATTTTAAAAAACTTTCATTAAAATTGACTTGTATTATTCTTTTTTCATTACTTTTTAAATAGGTATTTAGGCATGTAATTATATTTTTAAAATTATTTATTCAATAAATAAAAACAAAATTATAACTAAAACGAGGAAGAGTGTAGTAGAGTAGACTGTGTCAACTCTGGGATACCCGTATGACCGTTATATAAACATTATATCTTTTTTATTATAAACATTAATTACTTTTGGCAAAATTTCAAATATACCAGCTTTATTAGGTGAAATATAATGCTCATATAAAAGAAGGAGTTGTATGGCAGCTACTCGAACCCTCTGCAGTAGACCAACCAAATTTTGCAGTAACTTTGGCCATTACACTAAACTATTTTTGGCAAAATTTCAGACACGTACAGCTACGGAGTAGCTGTAATAGGTACAGAGAAATACTCATATAAAATAAGAAGTTGTATGGCAGCCACCCGAACCCATGGACCAAAATGGCTGGATTTAAATAGCGATGACAGCTATTGCAAAAAAAACGAATTTGCGAAAATTTCAAGATCCTAGCTCCTTTAGTTTTTGAGTTATCGTACGGACGGACGAACAGACGGACGGACATACATAGCTAGATCGATTTTTTTTTCAATTCTGAACCGATCCATACACTTGAGTCTATATCTATCCCCCCTTGTTCTCTGCGTCACAAACGTAATGGCAAATTTATTATACCCTTTGACTATATAGTGATACGGATATAAACATCTGTTATTAAATTAGAATTATTAGATTTTCACCTTTAACATGGAAAATTAGACTTTGATAATTAAATGCAAAATGCTTATTGTTTTTAAATTCTATTTATAAATTTGTTTAAAACTATTAATTTATAAATTAATAACTAAATGTGTTATTTAAAAGTTTTAAAGTATTAATTAATCAAGTTTGGGCGTTAAAATTTTAATCAAATGCCTGTTCAATTTCCTAACACATTTTTTCTCTTTCAGGTTTTCAACTTTTCATACATTTTTTTTAGAAATTTTTAAAAAAAATAGTCTATATATGGTTTCAATCTGGCAGTCTGTCCGTCCGTAAGTTTACAAAATTTTAAAAACCCCGTTTAAAAAAACGAAACTTTAAATTAATTCTATGGAAAAACTTTTTACCGTATTTCCACTCGTTACAGAATTATAGTTCCCTAAAGAGCTGAAAACCCTCATATTAGAATTATTATACCGGAGTTGTACAAGATATTTTTTCCATTATTATCTGAAGTCACCAAACGATTGCTATTTTTAAAAGCTTCATAAATATATTTGACACAATTGTATAGAGTTACCATACGTTACTTTAATTTATCGTTAAAATTTTTCTCCTAGTTATGTTATAATTAATATAAGACTTGCCAGCATAATTAATTAGTGTAAGTAGTATTTACAAAATCTCGCGCAGATGTGAAGAACATATATAAATGTTGACAACAAAGTTTCGCCAACATCTTGTGTAATATATTTCGGAAAATGTACATTATTTTAGCAACTTTCTTTAATATTATAGCAACTTTTAGCTATGAATTGAAATTTTGAATAGAACGTATAGGAAGCCTCTATCATTAGCTCTTAATAAAAGCAGCGAATAGATTATTATTTATTATTAATAATTATTTAATTGAGATTAATTAAGATTAACTAAGTGAGGTATGATTAATCATATAAAAATATGATAAAATTTTATATTTTAAATAAAATAATCAATTTCAAATAAAGTTCTGGAATAATATTTTCAAATAGGGCTAAAATATTGACGAAAAGTTAAAAAAAAAAAGCGCCACCACAATTTTTGAGGGCACATTTATAGAGGCGGTTTAAAAAACGTTATTTTTAAATTTTTATCCCTTTATTCTAGTGCTACTGAATATTATCATACTCTATAAAATTTAATTAAATCTCAGCTGACCAGAAGTAGTCAAGTCAGCCAATCATAATTAGTCATTATCAATTAATTACATTTTTAGAAAAATGCAAATATACAATTTTAAAATTTAATAATCAAATATTATTACTTCACTATAGTTGTTCACCATTACTCTATATTTGAATTCTTAATTATTTTCGTTTATAACTTATCAAACTTATTAGATTTAAAATTATTAAAAAAATTTTCAAAAATATAAAATAAAAATCACCATTTAAAAAAACTTACGAATTTTTTTCGAATCACTTTGTATAACCAAAGTAATTAATGTTAAACTTAATATTAAATAAAATGATTTACTAAACATTTTTTTATTATAATATCTACAAGTTTCTTTAATTTTTTTTACAAACTATACGTATAAAATTTTATTTAATTCTTAATTAAAAATTTAAAATTTTTAATATTAATTAAAATTAAATAAATTGTAGTTTTTATACAACCGAATGAAAAATAACTGATTAAAAATATTTATAGTATCCAATTTATATATGCAGCTTTTTATAGTAATTTTATTTTCCTAGTATACCTGTAAACACATGATTATAGCTTAAAATACGTTTATAAGTATCATTAAATATGCATTTAGATATAGATATATATATATATATATATATATATATAAATAAGTGAATATTATCACATAATTTAATTAAAATATTATATTTTAATAAATCTATAAGTTGAACGTGTTTTTATTTTATAATACAAATTTAACTATTTATTATCAACAATGCGTTTATCTAAAGATTTATAAAATTTTTAAACTTTTTATTAAAAGTCAAATTTTTTTATAATCAAAATTTTTAACAAATTCAGAATATTTTTTGATATAATCAAAACTATTTAAACCTTACTTCCTGTTTTTAAAATTTTTTTTTATTATGAAAAGTTCAACAACCTCAAAAAATTTTAATAAGAAAATCTCAGTAGTATTTAAACCGTTGTCAATTCTGAAGTTCTTTTAGGCACGCGTTTTGATTTTTAAAATACGAGATAACGAACGGTTCTTATTACTAAATTGAAATATTATTATTTAAAATATTATTATTAAAATAATTGAAAGCGGAATCAAAGAACACATTATTAAAGACCATGGAATTTGTAGATTTGTATCTACATTTTATAAACAATTTTTGATAAAAATGGTTTCGGCATTTTCAAATGCAGTAAAATATAAAATATTCCTCTACAACAAAAATTCAATGATAGAGGCATACTTATCAAAATAATATCAAACATCTGACCAATTGCGTTAAGACGTCGCCTTTCATGAGGAAAAAAATATCGTAAAATTGTTTAATTATATCGTAATAGTTAATATCGTAATATAAGAAAATAATATATAAATAACTCTTGTAAAGGATAATAGATGGCGCACAAAATTAACATTTGTGTATTCATAATCTTATACAATTCATAGCAACAGTCAAGTAATCAACTGATTAGTGAATATAACGATTAAAGAAACTGAAGCCTAGTCTAAATAAACTTAGTGAATGCCCTTTATACTCCTTAAAAAAGTGGAAAAGGAATAAAAACAAAAACAAATTAGTTGATAGCTCTATAGAGTAGTCAAGTAATTAACTGATCGAGTTTTATAAATGTAAAAAAAATGATTTTCTTTAGATTTAGGTATGCCTAACATCAAGGAATATGTTATTTATTCTATGCTCGAACTTACATTTTGCACAAACTTTAAATATAACTTGATTGATTAATTTGAATTAAAATAATTTTATATCATACGGAATATTGTCTGAAATCAGATTAATTGGCAGACATGTATGTCTAGATCATAGATCAAAACATTCAATCAAAACAACAAATTTAATCATTCAAAGATCAAATAAATTGATATGATCCCTTAAACCCCATTTATTCGATCAAACAATCTATTTTTGATTTTTTAGTAGATCAATTCAATTTCACCTGATCTAATTAATCCCAAAATAAATTAATAATATTAGCCGAAATTGCAACCCTTCCGACGTATTACAGGCTTAGTTGCATCACATAAGTACAGTGTAGAGCTTTTTCAAATCGGAAATCTAAAATATAGGAACTCTTTTATCAATCGCAACTCCAAGTTATTGGCAATGTGTTCCACCTTATGTGTATTGCAATACTTATGATTTAGAAAAATTCATGAGAGTAGGGAAGATATTCCTTCTGGGCTTTCCATTCAGCCCTTGATGGACATTATGTCCCCTCGCTAAACTCATTATACTGCGTAAGCGGGTTGAGTGCTTATACCATTATTCTGGCTAAGGAGGGACGTTTTTTAATGAGTACGAATCTTATAATACCAGGGGCTTAAGTTTTCCAGGTGTATTTTAAAGATTTTTTCCTCCCTTAGGCAAAAACGTATTGTCTAGGCTTTCATTTTTTAAAATTAAGCATAAACTTTAATTAAAAATATTTAAATATTTAATTATATAATTAAATTATAATTACATGATTATATACAAAACAAAAGGGACAGAATACAGATCTAATAATACAATTATCACCTAAATTATAGTGTCTAATTAAACTGCAAAATTAAAATAAATTAATGTTAAAAAGTATCTCAAGATATGTTCTCTATAATTTAGTATAAAATGCATTATAATTCTCGCTTAATACTAATAAGCTAAAATGAGCTTTTTGAAACTTTGTAATTAAATTTTTTTTATTTATATAATATATTCTAATGAATATTTAAAGCCATTTCGTTAAGTATATTCTTAAAAGCTTTAGTATTTTAAATACTTATATTTATTTATTTAAATAATATAGTACAAGTAACTATCGAAAGCAATTAAAAAGCTGATTAATTTAAAATGTATAACTAAGTTTTAATAAGAATTAGTTTTAAACATAAAAATAAATTTCATTTAGAAAATTTAAACTTATATTATTATAATTAGTTTTAAGTTGTTGTAGCTGACACTTTAACAGGTTTATCAAGGATAAATAATTTCAATATTGTATATTTAAATATGTAAATAAATAGATTAGATTGTACATATAAATGCATATACTATACAAAACTAGTTTAATATTATTTTTCATTTAATTCACAATATTGACCTATATTACGTATATATTAAATAATACTTTAAATAGGTTTTTTATTTAACATAAATAAATAAAAATAGTTGAAAACAATTTTAATACATTCTATATTAACTTTATTTACATTGAAAATATTTTATTCTAAGTAAAATTTTATAAAAACAAAGTAGTATTTAAAATTAAAGATTTTTAAAAGCTGTAAATTTAAGTATATATACATATATATCAATGAAATGTATAAGGTGGGTCATGCTTTAATACAAAATATTGAAATTGATATATTTGCTTACATAATATAAATCAAATATTGTAGAAACCTTAAAAACTCATTTGAGCTTGGTGTCTGAGTGTTACTATGGTAACGTGAACAGCCTAAATTGGTTCTTAAATGTCTGCTTGGTACAGTGGTTGGAGTGCCGACCTTTCATGCAAAAGACGCTGGTTCGAATCCCAGTGAAAGTGAAAAAAAACTTTTCTGGTTTTCAATTCGACTCAGCTATTATTTGCTGTTGGGCTCAAATTAATGGCTTAATCTTCTTCTTCTTTATGCGATCTCTGGAATACACATGTATACATGTACATTAGCTCTCCTATACCTGAAACACCTGTCCACTGTCTGCTGTTTCTTAGCCATGACATTTGTTTCCTACCTATACCCCTTCTTCCATCAATTTTTCCTTGGACAATAAGTTGAAGCAATTCATATTTGCTTCTGCGCATAATATGACTAAAATTTGATGTTTTCTGCAGTTTAGTTCTTAGAAACAGTTCTCTTTTTGCACCAATTCTACTGAGGACATCCTCATTTGGCTTAATCAATAATTAACAATTATATCTTTAATAAAAAAAAAATTAATAAAACAATAAAAATAAATACAAAGTATAAACAAATAATTTAGTTGAATAATATAACTCACAGATAAAGAATACCATATAAATCAAATAAAAATGATTACAATATATATAAAAATAAAATTGCAGCTATTAAAAATCTAAGACGTTCCTACTTGTTATAAGGTTTAGTACTATATCATGTTTAAATTGTATGAGGAATTAATTAAGGTCAATTCTAATAGCACGAATATAATATGACCCCCTGTTCCAACATGTACCTATAGTATAGACACACACAACTTTCTAAATGATATAATTAGAAAAAATGTAATTTGAACTTGTTGCCTTTCAAAATTTTATTTTAAAATCTTTAACGGAAAAAACTTTCGCAATACGCTCTTTCTGTAACAGCGGTTGGTTCTGTTACCATTCAAAAATGTAGTTTGAAGTTATTAATGAAAACAACTTTCGCATTACGCTCTTTCTATAATAGAGGTTTGTTCTGTTTTGGACAACAATTATATTTTGTATTTGCCAATGGAGAAAAAAACCCTAGCTTTATATATCTATAGGTACCTACATTTTTGATTCATGATTTTAACCGGCCTGTTAAAGGTCTGTTTTTAAAATAGACAAATATTCGGACGAAATTATATGGCGAAACTGAAAATCACATTTTTTTCAAAATAAACTAGAATAATTTCCTTATATGCATAATAATTTTACCTCATAAAAACTGTAAAATTGATCTTTAGTTTTAATTAAATTTAAAACTTTAATTTTTTATACCCGTATGAACTTGGTACAAAAGTATAATAAAATTGCCATTACGTTTGTGACCCTGTAAAGGAATTGGAGTAAATATAAACCCAAGTGTACAGATCGTATCAGAATTAAAAAATAAATCGATTTTACTCCTGTCTACCGTTCTGCACCGATAACTGAACACCTAAAGGAACCAGGTTGCTGAAATACGTTGTAAAATAATAGTCAGATTCGTTGTAAAACAAGAGACGGCTTCTTAATCTAAAGTTGTGTATTTGAAATTTTTCCTAAGTTGATATATTAGTATGCGGGTATCACTAAGTTGATACTGCATACTCTGTAATACACTCTTCCTAGCATTGTAAACAAAGCTTACATTTTAAAACTTAAGTTTTATTTTCCTTATTTCATATATTAAAATAATTAAAATTAATTATTTTACTAATCACAAAAATTATTAATAACCAATAAAACTTGATAGTGTAATTGTATTAATAAATTTTTCATTAAGAATTTTTTTATGGTGTTAATGCGTCATTATACCCGTATGATTTTTTAATGGATTTAATAGTGCAGCATTAATTGGATAATTTATGTAATCTCAATAATGTTGTTTTTTTTTTTAAATAAATAAATAATTAATAATAATGTATAGAATTTCTAACGAATAAATCTGCTCCAATCACTTATTACTAATCAATTAAATTAAGGAATATTTATTATATACTTTTAATTGAACTTGCCTGCGTCTATGGCTTTATTTTTCATTCTGTCAGTTAGTGATACATTTATATTAGAAATCTGACCATAAATTTATAAGAATTGTATGGTTCAGTGGTTAGCAAAATGGCTGACGGTGTAAATAGATCTGAGTTCGATCCTCCTTTAAAGATAAAAATTTTTTTGTTTTTTTTTTGATAAATTCAAATGTTGAAAATTTTCATTAACCAAAAATTGATGGTAGATCTTTTGCATTTAAAAGTGTTTTAGTATACAAGTAAATTGCTGCATTAAGACTATCTGAAAGAAGAACTGTCACCATTTCAGCAATTTACTTTTATACTAAAACACTTTTAACTGCAAAAGATCTACCATCAATTTTTGGTTAATGAAAATTTTCAACATTTTAAGCTAGTGATAAGTAATTTGTACAATTGGACACTGATCAGATATTTAAATTTGATATTTTATTGGGTCTACACTTATTTAGTAGAATGTCTTAGAAAATACAATATGTATTTGGTAAGAATTTCTAGAATAAATTTTGAAAAGAGTCATCCCTTCTTTATTGTTTTGGAACCTTGTATATTAAATATATCGTATCTCATCGAATATTCTGATGTTTTCATTATTTTGTAAAATATTAAATACTTAAGTTAATTGCTTTAGATTATTATTTTAATATTTTAAACTTGATTAAAAATGCCCTCTCAATTTAATTATAATTTAAAATTTTGATTCATTATTAATTAATTTCTTTTTTATGATGTTAATTCTCACTAAGTTGTTACATTGCATTTATAAGTTTTGTTCTTCATTTTCCACTCCTTTAAGGAGTATAGGGAATTCACCAAATTTATTTAGATTAGGCTTCAGTTTCTTTAATCAGTATATTCATTCAATAAACCGTTGATTACTTGCCTGTAGCTATTGTATAAGATTATGAGTACACAAATGTTAAGTTTGTGCGCCAACTATTATCTTACATAAGAGTTATTTTTATATTTTTATTAAATCTTATTTAATATTACGATATAGTTAAACAATTTTAGATATTTTTTTAATTAGATAGGATCTAACCGGGGTTTGAACCCGAAACTTTCCGCATGAATATTAGTGCAATTTTTAGTTTATAAAATTTTTTAAAATTTTCAAATTAAATGAAACCATTTGCAAAACTAAGGAAACCTTTGACAATGAAATAAAACCTCCTATTTAAGGAACTTATGCAAATGAAAATAAATTTTTTTATATTAAATCAAAACCAAGATCTTCTTAATAATATAAATGTGAGCATAAATAAAATATGATTACCACCATCTTGTTTAAAAATTTGGTTTTCAAACTGACACGTGATTAACGTACACACAAATAAATAAAATATCAAATAATTAAAGAAACCTTGAAAATTTAGTCTTCTCATAATATTTTATTTTATCCAATTAAAACTAATCGGATTAGTTTGGAAAAAAGAAGATTCATTAAAAAAATTAATCAAGTTCATAATATTTTGTATCAACAACTTTTTATGAATTTTCTTTTGAAGGTTTGTACGTATATAGAAAAGTATTTCAATTCTTCTAGTAGTTAATATTTCAGTTTATCTAATCCCATCAACTTAAATGGTAAACCACAAACCTAAAGCACATATATGACATTAGGTAAGATAAAAACTGATAAATTTTCTTATAAGTTTTATATTGATAAGTTGATACAGAGTTATTGCTCAAAATGTAAAGTGGCAGAATATTAGGTTAACAAAATGGTCTTAAAAATTGTTTGAAATTGTAGTTGGTTTCTCAACTTTGGCCAGTCTGTAATTTGAACTAAGCTTTAGGACAAAAATGAACGATTAGAAATTACACATATTTACACAGATTAGAGCAGCAATAAAATAATGCAAGTTGAATTGATCTGTTGTAGATAATTTACACTATTTTATTTTCATTTAAGTATTAAGTAAATTTAACATATGCAAGCTATAAATGCAATGGTCAAGCTTCGCTTTGAACTGTAAAAAATCGACGCTACAAGCAGAGACGCTACAGACACAAGAACACGACGCTAGAAACAAGACTAAAACCGAAGTGACTCTTGGGTCATCACTCATCATCTTTAAGATCTAAAATAAATTTTTAATGAATTCAGATTTAAAGGGTTTTTGGAAAGTTAAACCACGTAAAAAGTTCTTAATAAAAAGAAAATGCAAATTGTTACAGCCTACATAAGTATACTGGCAAGTTAGAGCTGAAGATTAAATGCTGATACACAGAATTATATTTTGCATTTATTTATATTGCTATATGCATGTCATTAATAATTTCAGTAGAATTCGAAATCAGAACTTTCGCATAAAAGGTCGGCACTCTAACTACTGTTCCACTTAGCCGTTTAATAGAATTTATAAAAACTTCTTATATCCTTGAAATGAGAAATGATTTGCGGACTAAGACATACCTAGTAAAATCATGTTAGAACTGAAAAGTTTTAAGTTTTTTTGACGAAGCTTATACTGATTCTCAAGAATCTGTTTCGTCCAAAAAGATATGAAATTTTAAAAAATCAAGAGACTATATGTCTTATATTTTAAGGAAATCTTTTGAAATTAACACAAGTTGATTTGTTAAATTATTTATGTAATTGAATTTTTATTTTATTTTATATAGATCAAATATCAGTTTAAATAGAAGTAGTCAATAGTTCTCTTATTTACTCGTTTAATTAAAAACGAGAAAGAGTGTAGTAGAGTAGACTGTGTCAACTCTGGGATATCCGTATGACCGTAACATAAACATTATATCATCTGGCTAATTACTTTTGGCAAAATTTCAAACATACAGCTTTATTAAGTGTAGTGGAATACTCATTAAAAAGAAGGAGTTGTATGGCAGCTATTCGAACCCTCTGCAGTAGACCAACCAAATTTTGCTGTCACTTTGGCAATTACACTAAACTACTTCTACCAAAATTTCAGACACCCAGCTTCATTAGGTAGAGCGTAATGTTCATATAAAATAAGAAGTTGTATGGCAGCTACTCGAACCCACTGCAGTAGACCAACCAAATTTTGCAGAAACTTTGGCCATAAGACTAAACTACTTTTGGCAAAATTTCAGACACGCAGCTATAATAGGTACAGAGTAATACTCATATAAAAAAAGAAGTTGTATGGCAGATATCCAAACCCATGGACCAAAATGGCTGGATTCAAAGAGCGATGACGGCTATTGCAAAAAAACGAATTTGCGAAAATTTAAGATCCTAGCTCCTTGAGTTTTTGAGTTATCGTGCGGACGGACGATTTATTTTTCGATTCCGATCCGATCTATGGTCATACGGGAATAAAAACTACAAGTGGTAAAAAATTCCAAATGCTTAAAAGTAATGAGGTTTATTAAAATCATTTCTTCCTAAATATTTAAACTTACTTTACACTTTAGGTACTTAAAACATTTGTTGAATTATTATTAATTATAATTCTTCATAAAATATTGAAGTCTGTATGTCATTTAATCAATATCAATATTATTATATTTTTAAAGTAGGTAATTAAATTGACTAAAAAATTAATAGTATATTAAAATAATTAATTTTAATTGTCACTAAATATTTTTAACTGTGTAAGCATTACAATCTTTATTAAGATTAATTAACCTGTCCCGACAACATTTTTTGCTTACCCATTTTCATTCTTGAAATTAATGAATTAATTTAGAAAAAAACAGGAACCAACTAAGATTAAAATAAGTGACATCAGCAAATTTCAAATCGATCTAATTTCGAAAAGAAATAGAATTAAGTTGAAGTTAGACACGCTTTTGAATTATAATAATTATATACATATTTTGCAAAAAGCGTGTAACCCTTATTTTGAAAAAAAAAAATCGCTTAGCTTTTCCTTAATCTAAAACTCGCACCCATGTGCATTTGTATATACGTATATATGAATGCTGTAAAACGTATAGATCCATGATTTTGAATTAAGTTCTAAAAGTCCTTCAGATTCAGAATCTCAAATAATCGTTTTGGGTTTTGAAGTATAGTGACTTGGTGTCTTATTTATACTACTGTAAAGAACCTACGACATAGCTTTTTCTAAAAATCATAGACTACATAAGTTTAGAATGATTTAGATGCCTTAAGTATAGCTCCGTAACGGGCGAGGCTACAGAAAAAAGTTCTTCTATGAATTTATTTTTTTTGCAATATCTACCCATAGTTAAAATTTCTTCTTTCTATTTTAAAAGAAAGGTAAAGGTAAAGTTTCTTTTAAAGGTATAAAAGTTTTTGTAAACATACGGACAGACGGACGGGCAAAGTGAAACTATATACGCACATTTTTTCAAAATCTTTTGAAAATAAAGTTGGTCCGAGTAATGTCCAACATTGCCAAGTTTACGTGCCAGTTTAAATTCTAATCTCTTAGCTTCATTAGATTCACATTTATCGAATAGACAACTTTGTATAGCAGTTCCCCAAAAATGAAGACGTAACATTTTAAAATTTCATATAAGTGCTTGTTTTAAGTTCTTGCACAAACGGACGTTCTTAGTGCTGGCACAAACGGACGAACGGACAGACACACATAGCTAGATTTATTTACTTTTTGATGCTAATCCGATACGTTCCTTTGAAACTATATCTAACACGTCTAGATCGATGGGTTACAAACGGAGGAGCAATTTTAATATAGCCGTGGCTTTATTTGTATGCCCGGATATATACAGGAATTTTTCTATTCTAGTTCCTTTCAAAATTAGTTTTCAACTTAATTCTTAGCGCCCTTGAGCAAACATCAGTTTAAGTGGTACATTTTTCCAAAGATAATTTCTTGACGAATACGTTTGTTTTTCTAATTTTGTTGCGATTACTCAACTGCAAAAGAGTTTCTTAGATATTCGTGTCCGAAAATTTCGCTAGATTTCATGACAGCAAAAATTAGATCCCAGAGTTTTATAAAAATATTTTTTGTTAGATGTTCAGCCTAAATAACTTAATTTAATCAATTTATTTGTGACTGTGCAGAAAAGTTTTCCGTTTTGAATGGAAAATATTTTATCTGTTGGTTTGTTACGACATAAAAAGCTTTGAAAACTTTAACAAAATTTTACTAATCCATTTCAATAAAGCTTATCCTAAAGAGTTTGATTTTGTCCGTTATCCGGTTTTAATAAGGCGATTAAAACTTTGGTTTTGGGTAAAATTGCACTATTGAGGCCTTTACTAGTTTACAAGTAAAGTTTCCATTCTTGGTTTACAATTAAAGAATAGTTTCTTTCCCAAAAGGTTTTTTAAATACCTACGTTTTCTTATTACTGTTTAATTGATTTTAAAGAATTTCAAATATGTTGATTTATAGTACATTTTCAAAAAATTTTCTAAAAATGTACCTATATAATTTCACTCTGTCCGTCCGTTCGTCCCTTTTTACCTACGGTTGACTAAAACATATCAGCAACGGGTAGGTTGCTAATTTATATAAAAAAAAAATAATTTAATGTTAAAACTTTTTTCTATAACCCCTCCCGTTACGGAGCTACAGCCCTTTATTTAAATAGTTATAACAAGAGTTCTATTAGGAAAATATTTTCAACCTGAAAACGGTAAAAGACAACTGCTTTTATAAGCTTTACAAACTTTTAAAAGCCAAATATATAGGGTTACCATATGGTACTAAGATTTACCGTTATCTAAAACTAAGTTTTGCAAACTTTTTGGCTCTTCATAATTTCTGAACGGCTTAATCTAGAAACTTAAAATTTTGGGAGAAGTTAGATCCTCAGAAATAAGTAGGAGTCAGCTAAAAATTTTTTTTTTACGCTCCCTGTTTAGGAGCTGTAAAGGGTCCAAAACCTTAAATTTTGCTATAAATTTAGCTTTTAAACACCTATAGCTTAAATACCTGTCAATATTTTTTTCTATTTATATACAAAATTGAAAGCTACAAAACGAAAGTTTCAAACAGTGCCAAAGGTTTTTCTTAATTTTGACTTTATCCGTCCGTCTGTCCGTATGTTTACACAAAGTTTTACACCGTTTGAAATAGAGAAAGGAAGTTTTAACTACGAGTAGGTATTGCAAAAAAAACAATTTCATGGAAGAACTTTTTTCTGTAGTCCCACCCGTTACGGAGCTATAGCCCCTCAAATTCGGAAGAAACCCTTTATTTAAAACGTTATAATAAAAGTTCCATGAGGTATTTTTTCAATCTGAAAACGTCGAAAGATTGCTGCTTTCATAAGCTTTACAAACTTTTAAAAAAATAATTCATTGGGTTGCCATACCGTACTAAAATTTACCGTTATCCAAAACTCAATTTTTGCAAAATTTTTGGCCCAGCATAGCTTCTGAACAGGCCAAGCTAGGGTCTTGAAATTGTTTTAATAGTTAGATCCTCAGAAATAAGTAGACGTCGGTTAACAAAATTTTTTTATTACGTCCCCTGTTTTGCAGCTATAAGGGCCCGAAAATTGAAATTTTGCTATTTTTAAACACCTGTAACTTGAATGAAATTTTAGGAGATGTTAGATCCTTAGAAATTAGTAGGAGGCGTTTAAGAAAATTTTTCTGTTGCGCCCAACGTAAGAAGTGGTCTAAAATTGAAATTTAGCTTTTTTTAAACACCTGTACAAGTTACACCTGTCCAAATTTTTTTCTATTAATATACAAAATTTAAAGGTCCAACATTATAATTTTAACATATGTTAAGTGATTTTATTAAATTAAAAAGCGGTTCTTTAAATTAAAGAAACTGTCTCTCAGTTTTATCCATTTTTGCAAGTAGTAAAATTCTAAGTAAAATTCCAAGTTTTGGTTTAATTCCTAGAACCTAAAAAAAAGGAGGGAGGAGGAGGGATGGTGAAAGAGACCAGATCCGTGAGAAATTTGGTAACCCTCCCCATTGAAGAGCTATTAGGACTTAAAAATTAAAAATTTACTGTTTTTACAAGTAATCAATGACTTAGTCACCCGAGTATATATTTCCAAATTTAAACTGAGTTTTTAATACAATATAATTTTGAAACTGTGCTTTTTTAAAACCCTTGGTTTTTTTCATCACTCGTAATATGAAACTTTAATGGGCTTTATAACGTCTACATTAAAAAATTTATTTATTTGTTGCTTCAAAATAATAGTAAACAATTTTATCAATTAATTATTGTTATTTTGTGATCTTTAATTAAAAATTAAAAATTCAATTTTCAATAAACAATTTTCTGAATATTTTAAAGTTGTAATTCTATATGTTTTTGCAACTTTTTAACAAGTTATATAATGTGAACATCTTAACTACTATCATTACTGTCAGAAAGCAGTTGTTTATCACGGGGAGGTCGCATAATGTCAATGTACATAATATTAATATGCATTTTCTCAAATCTTTATTTTATTTTATGTTCATACGTATATTTTTTTTAGCACATTTTCAAAAAATTTTGTAAAAATGTGCCTATATAGTCTCATTCTGTCCGTCCGTCTGTCCATATGTTTACAAAAACTTTTACACCGTTTGAAATAGAGTTAAGAAATTTTAACCACGGGTAGATATTACGAAAAATAATTTCGTAGAAGAATTTTTTTCTGTAGCCCCACCCGTTACGGAGCTACAGCCCACAAAGTTGAAAAAAGCCCTATTTTTATAACAAGAGTTCTGTTAGGTATATTTTCAGTCTGAAAACGGAAAAAGATAGCTGGTTTTATAAGCTTTATAAATAATTAAGAAAAAATGTTTGTGGTTGCAGGTTGCCATACGGTACTAAAATTTGCAATTATGCAAAACTCAATTTTTGCAAAATTTTTGGCCCCACATATCTTCTGAACGGTTCAAGCTAGGATCTTGAAATTTGGGGAGAAGTTAGATAGTCAGAAATTACTAGGTGTTGGTTAACAAAAATGTTTTGTCAATCCCCCTATTTAGGAGCTATAAGGGCTCGAAAATTGAAATTTAGCTTTTGTAAACACTTGTAACTTGAATACCTGTCCAAATGTTTTTTTTGTTTACAAAATTCAAAGCTCTATAATTATATTTCAACATGTGTCAAAGGTTTTTCTTAATTTTAAAGGGTGACGAAGCTACAGCCTCTGCAAATTCCAAAAACGCCCTATATTTAAATTGATATAATAAGAGTTCTGTTTGGTTTATTTTCAATCGAAAAACGGTGGAAGAAGGCTGCTTTCATTGACTTTACCAATATAATTCGTTAAAATGTTTAGGGTTGCCATACGGTACTAAAATTTACCATTGTGCAAAACTCAATTTTTGAAAAATTTTTGGTCCCACATATCTTCTAAACGGTTCAAAGTAGGGTCTTGAAATTTTGGGAGTCAGTTAACAAAATTTTTTTATCAAGCCCCATGTTTCGGAGCTATAAGGGCTCGAAAATTTAAATTTTTGCTATTTTTAAACACCTGCAACTTGGATACCTGTTTAAATATTTTTTCCTTAATATACAATATTTAAAAGTCCAACATTATACTTTAACATATGTTAAAAGATTTTCTTAAATTTAAAAGGGGTTCTTTAAATGGAAGAAAGTGTCTGTCAGTTTTAACCAGGTTTGCTTATATAGTAAAGTTCTAAGTAAAATTCCAAATTTTGGTGGGATTCACAATTTAATTCCTAGAACCTAATGAAGTTTGGGGGAAGGGGAGTAGTGAGGATTATATCTTTGAGAAATTTGGCAACCTTTCCCATAGAGGGGCTACTAGGACTTAAAAATTAAAAATTTACTGTTTTTATAAGTAAGTAGTAACTTAGTCACTAACGTATATATTTCCTAAATTAAACGTTAATATAGAAGCTTCAACATTATATTCCGATAATATACTTAGTATGAAACACTATATTATTTTGAAATGTTCTTTTTTAAAAACCCTTGGTTTTTTTCACCACTTGTTTATTTTTCGCTTTATACAAATAAAGCTTCATAATGAATTTGGCATTAAGTTTTCGAAACCGTAAAGTACACTAGAGGGCTGAGTGAATTTAAGCACCATAGCTTTTTAACCAAAAAAAAATTCCCAAAAATTATACATTATAATACTACTACAAGGTACATATTCTGTAAAAAGCGTACAACTCTAAGACTTTTCATTATAGTATGTTGGAAGACCACGATTGCCAGCTTTTCCAGAATATTTTATTTGTGTTCAAACTTAATTCATTTTTGTTTTATTATTTAATCTATAGCGCCCGTAAAACATTTAACTTTGATTTAATTATTGAAACTTGTTTATTCTGTCTAACACTGGCCTGCAACACTTTTCGTCCGATTATATTATACCATTGATTATTTCAGAAATAACATTATGCACGTTGACATTATGCGACCCCCGTTTATAACGCAGTAGGCATTTTTTCAATATTTTTTTTGTAATTAATTAAGTCGGCAGCAATATTAATCCACTTAAATTTAATTCCAATTAATTATAGTGTATTCTATATCTTATATTTGAAATTAACATTTTGTTACATTGTATTAAGTTTATTTAATATAAATCAAGCGCTGACTGAAAAATAATAAATTACATCATTTTAAATTAATTAAATTAACATTTTAGTTCAATTAATTTAATTCTAGCATTTTTAGTTTTCGAGTCATCGTAGAGATGGATTAAATAATTATTAATTGTAAATAATAGTGATATAAATACTTATAATACAACCCCAATGTACTCAAGAAAACCTATTACAGAATTTCAAAATATAATGTTGGAGCTTCAATGTTAATGTTTAATTATGGAAATATATAAATCACCGATGACCAATCATCACCGATTGCGTATCAAGTTTTTGAAACAGAGAACGGTTGATTTTTAAAAATAGGAACAACTAAGAACTAAATCGGGAGAGCCATATCGAATTGCGGTATCTTAAACTAACGGAATAAAAACGGGAAATACCGAAGATCCATCAAAATGATTGAATTATTTTTTTCAGAAGTTGTCCATTAAAGTTAACTACTATTAACAAAATTTCATACATCCAGCTTTATGTATAGAGTAATACTGATATAAAATATAAAGTTGCAACTATTCGAACTGCAGGAGACTAATCAGTTATTATTATACACCCTGTATATTGCTTTAATTAGTTTTTCTTTTTTAGTCAATTTTGTAAAAATTTGCATTGGAATTATAGCTTCGCTTCGTCCGTCCGGCCGTCCGTATGTTTACAAAAACTTTTACACCGTTTGAAATAGAGTAAAGAAATTTTAACCATGGGTATTGCAAAAAAAATCATTTCGTAGAAGAATTTTTTTCTGTAGCCCCAATTGTTACTGGGCTACAGCCCTCCAAAGTTGGAAAAAGCCCTATATTTTAACTGTTATAACAAGAGTTGTGGTTTATATATTTTCAATTTGAAAACGCAAACGATAGCTGGTTTTATAAACTTTATAAATTTTTAAAAGGCAAATGTTTAGGGTTGAACCGTTCAAGTTAGGGTCTTGAAATTTTGGGAGAAGTTAGATCCTGAGAATTTAGTAGGAGTCGGTTAACAACATTTTTTTGTCGTGTTCCTTACTATATGGACTCGAAAATTGAAATTTTGCTTTTTTTAAACACCTGTAGCTTGAATACCTGCTTAAATTTTTTTTTACAGATATACAAAATTTACAGCTGCAATATTATATTTCAACATATGTTAAAGGTTTTTCTGAAACTTAAAAGGGGTTCTTTAAATTGAAAAAATAGTCTCTTAGTTTTAACCATTTTTGCTTAGATAATAAAATTTAGGTTCTAAATTTTGGTGTAGTTCAAAAAAAATAGATGGGTGGGGACAGAAGGGGGATAGGCAGATCCTCGAGAATAATCATAAGTTTGCTTAGCAAAAATTTAGGAACCTTCGCAATTGAAGGGCTATTAGGATTTTAAAATTAAAACTTTTATGTTTTTATAAAACAGTAACTTATTCACCAGTGTATGCTTTTCCAAAATTAAACGTTAGCACTGAAGCTCTAACATTATATTTCGCACTTGTTAACAGGTTTTCTTTAGAGCGTTGGAATTATATTCTAAGTATCTATTGATTTCACTTTTATTCATAATTATTAATTTGACGAAAAAACTAAATTATAATATCATATTTATTTCGAAATATAATTTTTATAAAAATAAATGATAAAATAGTCAGCTATAGAATCCATAAGTTTGAAAATGTACTTTTTAAAAACCCTCGGTTTTTTCATCACTTGTTAATTTAAGCTTGAAAAATTTTACAATTAATTTACTTAATAATAATTAAATTTATTATAACTTTACTTGACAGGCCTAATCCTATTAAATGATGTCTAATCACATTATGTACTGTATTCAAATTAAATTTGAGAGATTAATTATATTATTAATTTGATTGCGGTAATAATGTGAATTTAGTATTTCGTATAGTTAAAGTTTTTTTTTTTTACGTCATCAGAATATCAAAAATGCTGACATAAAAAAAAAACTGAAATATGATTTGATTGTTTTTTTTACAAATTATATTCTTTATATTATTGTGATTGTTTTGACTTGTAAATTGAAATTAAGTTTTAAGTACAAACAACAAATATGTTTATGAAAATAATGATATAACGATGGAACTAAGTTATTGTATTATACGTTTCTGAATGTTTCTACTCTCGGTCACACTATAAGAAGTTTTAAAGGAATTCTGATAATAATTAGTAGTTTTATATCGCTGTATCTAATTACCCTTTGGCTTAGAGGTAAAAGGAATGTTTAAGTTATAAAGTCATAATATAAATTTCTTAATCTTGTATCCAATATTTATACCCGTGCGAACAAAATGTCACGGGTATATTAAAATTGCTGGTCCGTTTGTAACGTACCGATCTAGACGAGCTAGATATAGTGTCAAAGGTTTGTATCGGATCAGCATCGAAAAATAAATCAATTCCGCAGAGTTTGCTTTCCCGTCCGTCTGCGTGGCAGCACGATAACTCAAAAACTAAAAAAGCTAGAGCTTTGAAATTCACACAAAGTCATTTTTAGATAATTTCTAGATGCCCTATTGTTTTTGGTTGAAATCGGATCAAGGCTTCGGAAGACTGCTATACAGCTTTTTTGAACCAATATGAATTTCTTCAAAACTGAAAATGCTGGGAGGATGAAAATTACGCTCGGTTAGTTATATAAAAATTACACTCAGTCAAGCAGTTACATGAAGTTTCAAAATGTTAAAGCTGTATCTTCAGTGAGTTGCCACATAACTAATTATAACTGGAGGATGAAAATTACAGTTATACAACACAATGGTTAGTTGTACAATAGAGAAATAACAAGCATCTATATCAGACCTGCCCAACCTTTTTGTACAAAAGTTGACTTTTTTTAATCTAACTACATCGAGATCTACCCATATACAAAAAAAATTGATTTTTAATTGGTTTTAAAATAAAAGAAAACAAATGCATAACAAATTAAATTGTTATAAAATAAAACAATTAAAAATAAATTTTATTAATAATCTCTGTTTTATTTTTGGAATCAGAAAAAAGAGCTTCTGCAGCTGTCAAAAACGATTCCTTTATCAAATCATCATCGCTGAATGCCTTGTTCTTTTTTGATAATAAATGACACACTCTCAAAGATGCTATTATTACTATAACTTCATAACTTTCACAAACATATTCTGCTGCACAGAAGTTTGCTTTTTGAAAGCTTGGATTTTTGCCTTGCGTATTTCAGTATTTTTTTGGTTATTCTATACTATATCATATTATAGGAGAAGTAGATAATGATTGCTTAATTTTTATACCCGTATGACTATATAGTCCAAGGGTATAATAAATTTGCCATTACTTTTGTGACGCAGAGAAGGAGGGGGGGTAGATATAGACACAAGTGTATGGATCGGATCAGAATCGAAAAATAAATCGATTTAGCGATGTATGTCCGTCCGTCTGTCCGTCTGTCCGTCCGTCTGTCCGTCCGTCCGTCCGTCATCACGATAACTCAAAAAGTAAAGGAGCTAGGATTATGAAATTTTCACAAATTCGTTTTTATGCAAAAAACGGAATCGAGTTTAAAATTCAGCCATTTTGGTCCACGGGTTCGAGTACCTGCCATACAACTTCTAATTTTATATGAGCATTACTCTATACCTATGGAAGCTGCGTGTCTGAAATTTTGCCAAAAGTAGTTTAGTATAATGGCCAAAGTTCCTGCAAAATTTGGTTGGTCTACTGCAAAGGGTTCGAGTAGCTGCCATAGAACTCCTTCTTTTATATGAGCTTTACACTACACCTGATGAAGCTGGGTGTCTGAAATTTTGCTAAAAATAGTTTAGTGTAATGGCCAAAGTTACTGCAAAATTTAGTTGGTCTACTGCTGAGGGTTCGAGTAATTGCCATACAACTCCTTCTTTTATATGAGGATTACACTACACCAAATGAAGCTGGGTGTCTGAAATTTTGCCAAAAATAGTTTAGTATAATGGCCAAAGTTCCTGCAAAATTTGGTTGGTCTACTGCAAAGGGTTCGAGTAGCTGCCATGCAACTTCTTCTTTTATATGAGCATTAATCTACACCTAATAAAGCTGAATGTTTGAAATTTTGCCAAAAGTAATTAACCGGATGATATAATGTATATGTTACGGTCATACGGGTATCCCAGAGTTGACACAGTCTACTCTACTACACTCTTCCTCGTTTTCAATATTTGTGTTTACAAAAAAGAATTTTTTATGATACATTTTTAGTCTGTAGTAGAAGATCGACTCAAACTCGTGTCGCGATCGAAGTCTCAAAATTTTAGGGTTTTTTTTTCACGAGCTGCCATACAACTGTTAATACATTTTTTAAGTTAATTAATTAATAGTTTATTTTATTTTAAACATCGTAGTGCGTATGCACAGTTATCTAAAAGTTGACAATGACAACTATAATCATCCTCGTTTAGTACTAAGTTTTCTTAATATTATTGTTGAATTGAACAAACTTCTTTAAACATAATAACTGTTTTAATCGACGATATTAATTTTTTAAATTCCAAAAACAAAAGCAGAAAAAAATACAATTGAGAATCTAATTAATCCTTCACTAAATTTAAAGCAATTAATTATTTTCCACCTAAATAAATTAACGAAAAAATTAATTTCCCATAGGACAATGAAATATGAATATTTTACAAAATTAAAAACTATTTTTCTTTACTATTTGTATAATATATTTAACTATTTTATAAAAACAACTTTTTTAAGGAAAGAAATTAACTATTCTGAGTATTTAATTTTTTTTTGTTTTTCAAGCTTTCTTTTATAAAAAAAGAAATTATTTGATGAATTAAATTTTAAAAATTTACTTCCTTAACTTTAATACCTTAGATAATACGTAGTATGAACATTTTCAAAAATAAGTTTTCTTATAAGTTTTAAAAGTTCTTATATACGTTGCATGAACAAGTTTTTTTTATTAAATAATAGCAATAAATTAATATCAATATAGGGTGATTCATGGATGATATAAAGGAAAGTTATAAAATGTTATTTTCAAAAAAAAAATTTGTTCTTAAACACCTAAACAAATCAATTTTTTTTCGTCATTCAAGAGTTGAAGTTGCAGTCGATTTTAGACTTAAAATATACAGGAGTCGGAGTCGGAGTCAAGGTTGGAGTATTCATTTTTTATTCCCGACTCCGAAAACCGGAAGAGTAGAAAGTAGGAAAAGGAAGAGTGCATTAAAGAAAATGTGTATCTGAATCATCTTTGTATCACGAATCGACTGTGTGCCAGGATTGTCATATGAACGTAATATAGACATTATACCATCCGGTTAATTATTTTTGAGAGTTGTATTTAAAAGAAAATATAAGTTGTATGTCAAATATTATTGGACGGAAGGTTGATTATACATGACATATATACATATCCTTTTACTTTTTGGTTTTGATCTGATCCAAGTCTTTGAGTCTATATCTACTTGCTATCCTTCTCTGCGCCATAAACTTAATGGCAAAATTATTATACCCTTTCACCTAGAGTCAGTTATATGAGCATTACTTTAAGCTTTATATTTAACACTTTCTGATAATAAAGTTGCGCGTCTGCAAGTTTGCCAAAAGTCGATATTTTTGTGATCAAAGTTTGTGAAAAACTTGGTTTGCCTAGTGTAGCGAGCTCGAGTAAGTGAATAATAAGAGAATAATTTAATATTTGTCAATAATAGTTAACTTCACTAACGAACGTCTGTACGGAAATTAAACAAACACTCTTTTGAAAATGTATGGATTCAACTCAATTAAATCATCTCTCCAAGTAGTTCAAATATTGGGATGATTCAAAAATAAATATTAGGCCTAGAATCGCTTCTGCTAGCTGAAAACATACAACTTTCGTATTTTGAAGAGTTAAAAAATATTCTTTTCAAACTTTCCCAATTGTAAATATTTGGATGGATATTAATAACATTATTCGAAATTTAAGATACTACATTACTTACCGATGTTGAGGAATTGTTCCCCGCTGTCTTAAGTATGTACAAATTGGAACGATCAAAATTGCTGTCATCTTTTTGCTGTCTCTTTTGTTTGTACAAAAAATAGTACTCAATAGTGCTATAATTCAAATACTATACGAATACAAATAATTATAAGACTAACCCTGTAACAAATTAATTTTAAAATGTATAAAAATTATAAAAATTGCAAATTGCGAATATAAATATGATAAAAAATTCTTATTAAAATGTTAGCGAATTTTATTAACAGAAACATTTCTGTAAAACAAAAAAAAAAAAACAAAAAACTAAATGTTTAAAATGAAAAGCATATCCCTATTTAAAACATAATAAATTTTAAGCAAAAACATCTTTTTCAGTAACATTTTATAAAATAAAACTTTCATTTTCATCGCCAAAAAAAAATCTTGATTTTAGCACATTTTAAAAAATTTTTTTTGAATATATGTGCTTTTATATTTTCAGTCTGTCCGTTCCTTCGTTTGTATGTACAAAATTTAAGACTAACATATGTGTAAAAGATTTTCCTTAAAATTAAAGGGCTTTTCTAAAATGGAAGAACATTTTTAACCCTTTTTACTTATTTAATAAAATTCTAAGAAAAGATCTAAACTTCGGTGAATGTCACAATTTAATTCCTTGAATCTGAAAATATAATTTTAATCAAAAAAAATGTCGGACTCTTCCCCGTTCAAAAAACATTATAGGACTAAGAAATTGAAAGCTTCCCATTAGTAAAAACCAGTATTTTAGACATGTGTTTAGCACAAGTTTAAACGTTAATATTGAAGCTCTTACATTACATTGATACAAGTTTACAGGTTTTCTTGATCTGATTAGTCTTATATTCTAAATGGGGAATAGTCATAACTCCCATAACTTCGTTAGGAGCTCTTGACTCACTTTAACATATTCATGTGAGATATTAGACCCTTGACAATTGGGTCATAAGTTCCTTTAAGGAGTTATGATCCATTAAGTGTGTTATAACTTCCTTTATTAAATTTTGAGTTATAAAATCATAACTAATATATTTAGGTTGAAGTTTTAAAATAATTCCTGAAAGTCTTACTCTAAAAATATATAAGTAAAATATTAGATGTAAAACAATATGTATTTATATATTTGTCTATGCGGGATTCTATATTACAAAGCATATTTAGGTATTTATGCATATCCGCTAAATAATTTTTGATATTATAGTTCAAAAACTGTATATACTCGTATCCATCACTCAGATTTTGTTTTCCTGTTTTACCCTCTGAGGTATAACAGAGGGTAAAACAGGAAACCTAGCATAGGGCTTTCACAAAGCTTCTGCCCGAGGCTCTGTTTCCGTTTCGTTAATTGTTTTGTTTCATAAGCTAAATTATTGGTCTGCTGGAGCTATTCCACATGATTTTCAATCAAACGCCTTATGGAAAAGACGATGTCAAATTTCTCCAAAATGTGTCACTGCATTTTCCAAGATTTTCCGGAAGGTAACACTGCGATTTTTACCCATCATACCCATAACTCTTAACACACAGAATACATCTGTTTGTTGGGTTATGTTATGTCGCATTTGTCAATAGTGTCAATTTGACAGATGCATACGTTTATATAGATAAAATTAATTTTTTAATTTTCTATTAATCTAAGTAAATAAAAAAATAATAACCCTTTAGCTGAGAACTGTATAAGGGATTTATGACCCACCACCCTGAGCCAAAACTCCCAAGGTCATAAGTGCTTTAGGGAGTTATTGCTTATTGCTATGAGTTATAAGTCCCTTAGGGACTTATCTCCCACTAAGTGAGTCATAAGTCCCTAATGGATATAATTAACGGAAACTTATGATCCTCGGAGTTATGACCCTGCACCATTTTAAATATTTTCATTATTTTTCATTTTTAATCATGAATTGATGAATTAAAATATTCAATTTATTTTGATATATATTTTTTAGCCAAAACTCAGTATGAAACATTATGTAGTTTAGGAAATGTGCTTTTTTAAAAACCTTGGTTTTTTTTAACTCTTAAATGTTTTTATTAGAAATGACAAAAGAGTACTTATAATTTATATTAAAATATTTCTGTTTAAAACTTTTCATAACAATTTTCTATTTAATTTTGTAAAAAAATTTTAAACTTTTATTTTTTTTTGTAATACGAGGAAATGTGTAGCAATTAAATTTAAAAAATTTTTTAAAATCTCTGCTTCCTACCACTCTTTAATTTTTGTTTTTTTTTTTTTTTGATAGTTCCACTTAATAAACGCAGTGCACATGAAAATTAATGCCATAAAAATATAATATCTTTCAACATTTGTATAATTAAAAAAGTTTTTTTAGAACTATCTAAGTTTATTATTTTTTTGATATTTAAAATTTAAAATGTGGAAAAGCCTATGAATGGGAAATTTGATGATAATATAAAAAGTTTTGATATAAGCCTAAGCCAGAAGTAGTTTTGAAATTAATATTTTCATCTAAGAATGGTATATTATGATAATTCTGGCACAAATTCATTTCTCTTTATCGCCTATCATTAAAAATTTTTCTGAAACTTATATAATTTTTTTAGTGATTGATATGACACTTATTAAAAAAACTAATTAAAATCATATCTGATTTATGATTTGAGTGATGAACCATGAAAGAATACAATTTATACTCTCATTAATTATTAATTTCGTGGTAAAATTTAGTGAAACTTACGTAAGTAGGTATTTTAATAAGAAAAGTTTAGAAAAGTTGTGTTGAATATTATGGTAAAAATATCTTAACTCGTTTAACCTTCATTTGAAGTAGGAGGGAGAAGCTGTATATGTTTAAAATAAATGTTAAAAGCTTACACAGTTTTATACAAGTTGTGTTTATTTCTATATTGTATTCTAAAATTATAATTTTTTTTTTTTTAAATACATTAAATATTTAAATAGTTAGTTAAGTACTTGCAGTTATTAGATTAATTTTCCTTAACTGTAGCTTGTTGTTGGATCACGTGCTTTTGATTACCAACATTCGTTTTCGGTACGTACGTTAATCTCTTTTATAGTTCATATTGGTGAATTGAATACAAACTACTCTCAATGTTTTACGGGTGGCATAGTGGTTAGAGTGCCGACCCTTAATGCGAAAGACAGACTCGACACGAACCCCTAGTGAAAGTGAGAAAACTTCTCTAGTTTTCGACTCGACTCAGCTACCATTCATCATTTTGTTTTAATTAATGGCAATAATTAATAATTGCATATCTTTAATCAAAAATACATTTATATAACAATATAAACAAATAATTTAATTGAATAATAGAACTCACAGATATAGAATACTATATAACTCAAATTAAAAACAAATTGCTACATGTTATAAGACCTAGTACTATTTCATGTTTAAATTGTATGTGGAATTCATTACGATCAATTCTAATAACCCGAATATAATATGGTCCCCTGTTCCAACATGTACCTATGGTATAGACAACCTTATTAGCCTAACAGCTTTAAAAGAAAAAAACTTTTATGTGAGGCCATATGGTTTTATGTCTCCTTAGAGAGAGACTTAAAGCCATTATGCCATTAAATCGTATGGCCTCAAGGTTCGTTTCTAGTGAAATCATATTATGTATATTACTCCAAAAAGTTTCTGTAAAATTTGGTTGGTCTACTGCAGTGGGTTCGAGTAGCTGCGATACAACTTCTTATTTTATATGAGCATTACACTACACTTAATAAAGCTGTATGTTTGAAATTTTGCCAAAAATAACTAACCGGATGATATAATGTATATTATACGGTAATACGATTATCCCAGAGTTTACACAGTCTACTCTACTACACTCTTTCTCGTTTAATGTAAAAATAAATAAGCACATTTTTTGAAACTTTTTTGAAAATGTGCTAAAAAATCAGAATTGTAACGTTGCAACAATTACTCGAAAACTAATAAAATTGTAGTCACAAAATTCATACAAAATATTTAAATACTATCACGGGCTCATACGGTTATCTCAAAGTTGACACAGTCAACTATACACTCTTATTAATTACATAAAAGATTTATCCAATCAAGCTATTAAACTGTCAACAATTGGGTATTTTACCTTAATAACTTCAACCTTAAACCAAAATAGTTCCTTTTCTAATATTGTATTTGATTGTGCATTGATCTTTATACAAAATTAAAGTCATAATATTATCTATAAATCTGTTTCAAGTTTAAAACCACTTAAATTTTAAGGACACAAAGGCATGGTATAAAAATAACATGCAACAAAAACAATAACAAACTTATAGAACATTAAGATCCTAGAGAAAAAAAAAACCAAATTGTTATTTTTACAGTTTTTCTTTTCTATAATGTATTATAGTTTTTATATGTATAGGTATATATACAATATATACATGCATGATTAAATCCATATGGATATTTTAGAGTTTCAAAACACCTAAGGTGCCTAAGGAATTTTTCATTTAAATAAAATTTTCTAATTTTTTTATTTTTTTTTTGTTTTTATTTTTTTTTTATCTTAAGCCTGACATATGTTATGTGTTTTACAGAATGGAAAAGTCAGAAAAAAAATATTGAAAGAAAGAGAGAAAAATTTTATTATATAAGTTGTATAGATATAATTTAAAATATGCTAAAGTTAACTTTAGTTTTGAAAGTTGTTCTTTTTTTTTATTGTTAAGAAGTTTCTTTTATATAAAAAACACAAAAAAAAAAATTTTTTTAAAGATTTTAAATTTAATTTAAGGAAACAAAAGAAATACAATACAATACTATATAAGAATACAAAATGAACATGTAAAAAAGGAAATCTTATTTCAGAGTTGTCAAGTGGGTTATTGCAGAGTTGCCAAGTTGTTTCAATTTAATGGAGAATTCAATGAGCTTTTTTTATTTTGTAATGACAAAGACTTAATTATAGCATCAGTTTTGCCTTTAGAAATCTTGAATCTAGGTTTTTAAAGCTTCTTTCATACCCCTCAGGGTATGCCATAATTTTTTTTTACATAATGAGCAAATGGAATTGAAACCTATAGCCATTCGGTTAAAAAATTTTAGCTCTTCGCTAGGTAGGTCAACAACTAGCTCTCTGTCACCTTAAAAATCATACTTCAACTAGAACTTGAAGGATAAAGTTATTATAAAATCTTCAAGTAGTTGGTACGAAATCCCAAATCACAAAACTCTAAGCACAAAATTCCAAATTACAAAATCCCAAATCACAAAATACCAAAAAATGTTCAACTTATAGCAAAATTTTAAATTACTGGAAAAAGGGCATCATCATCTAGTTGGGAGTTGTGCTCTAAAATCTCTCCGAATACAGGATCTCACATAAACCTTTATTTTCTCAAAAATGCTTAATGTCGATTGACTTCTTATTTAAATTTTAATAAAAGGTTTGCATTTCTATCCATTTTTGTTTTGGGAACTTTTTTCGTGCAGCCTGAAAAGTAGTACATTTTTTAAAATTTTTGACATTTTTATATAAAGAAAAACAATTTTAAAAATTTTTAATTTTGGGATTTTGTAATTTTGGACTTTTGAAATTTGGAATTATATGGTTTGGGGTTTAGTTATTTTGCGATTTTATAATTTGAGATTTTGAGACGTTTGCAATCTTTAAAATGTATTTCAGTCATATTGAAAGTCATATCATCTTTGATTTAAAATATTTTAAAATTTGAAAAAGTATAGCCATTTGATTGTGAAATAATACTTGTTTTCACAACAAATGGCTAGAGATTTCTAACCATGGCAACCATGGATTTCTAACCATCGCATCTTACAATTTGCAGATTTCAAGAAAATATGTCTTCGAGGTGGCTTACGGGCTTAATAGTACCCATCCATAAAAAAAGGTGACAAACTGAATTGTGAGAACTACCGCGGAATTACATTACTGAATGTATGCTACAAGGTGCTTTCAATTATTCTCTCGAAAAAATTAAAGGAAAAAGCTGAGCTAATATTGGATGAATATCAGTGTGGATTTAGACCAAACCGGTCAACAACTGATCAAGTGTTCCTACTAAAGCAAACTATAGATAAATGCTATGAATTCAACACAGATTTACACCTACTGTTTTTGGATTTTAAACAGGCGTTCGACTGCATTGAAAGAAGCAAAATTCCAAACTCTTTGCATAACTTGGGTATACCGACGAAACTAATAAATCTCACCATGATGACACTAAACAATACCATGGGTAAGGTCTTATTACAGCGAAATATATCCGAGTCTTTTAGAATTAAATCAGGAGTAAGACAGGGAGATACACTATCGACAACAATCTTCAACTTGATGCTACATCATGCGGTCAGAGATCTATATAGAGGAGGTCACATATTCTGCAGATCAGAATTGTTTTATGCGTATGCTGATGATATAGTAATAATATCAAAAAACAAGAACGATATGATGCGCATGTTCACATCCATAGAAGGAGCTGCAAAAGCTATTGGACTGCGAATAAACCAACCAAAAACACAATATCTGAAGGTATCAAGAAGAGAAAGCAGAAGACAACCCGAAAGCATTACCATCGGGGATTACCAATTTCAAGGTACTGCAAGTTTTAAGTATTTGGGTGTGATAATAAAGAATGACAACAGTATGCAAGATTGTATAACTGACAGATTAGTGGCTGCAAACAAATGCTACTACGCGCATCTTAAATTATTTAAATCTAGATTACTCACCAGAAAATCCAAGCTCAGTATACACAAAACAACCGTACGACCAGTACTTACTTACGGTTGTGAAGCTTGGACCCCTACGGTCACTGAAGAGAAAAGTTTGCGAGTATTTGAACGCAAAATATTAAGAAAAATCTACGGGCCTAGAATAACAGAGGACGGGGAATATTTTCAAAGGTCAAATGAAGAGCTGGACCGTATAATCGAGGGGAAAGATGTAGTCAGGTTCTACAAAGCGCAACGCATTCGGTGGGCTGGACATATAATGAGGATGGAAGAAACACGGCCCCAGAAACAAATACTTCAGTATCGCCCACTTATAAATCGACCACAGGGAAGACCTCGTCTGAGATGGCTGGACAGTGTAGAAAAGGATTTACTAACACTAAATGTACAAAACTGGAAGATAAAAGCAAGAGACAGAAATATCTGGAGACTAGTTGTGCAAGAGGCTCAAGCTCACCCCGAGCTGTAACGCCAGTTGATGATGATGATGATGTCTTCGAGGTAATGGTAGCTTATCTTTCAATTTTTCTTTTCAAACATCCTAATTTTCTCTCCTGTACAAAGGAACTGTATAAAATAATGCATTTCAAGAAGTTTGATTATATTAGTTCTAACAATTTTCCAACTGTTTTAACTTTTAACCTAAAAATTTTTTAATTCATTTTCAATATTTATTCATGACTGAACTCAAATTTTAATTTTCTTACGAAAACTATCTATTCAAGCTCCAAAAATTCATTTTGGAAGAAATTAGTATATTAGTATAAATCATACAAGAAAAATTTTGTGAAACCATCACTGGTTAGGAGCTGTAAGGGTTTAAATAATTTAATTTTTTCTTTTTTAAAACACCTGTCCGAAATTTTTTAAATTAATGATCCCCATTTTTGCGTACAGAGTAAAATTCCCAGAAAGATACAAATTTTGGTGAAAGTCACAATTTAATTCCTTTTTCAGAACTTTCTAATTTTCCCAATGGCTATGTTTTATCCAAAACCGATAGACCTGAGATATTTTGTTTTATATTCGAAAAAAGCAAAAGATTATTTCGGCATATTTATTTTTGTCGGTCTTTCAATCGAAGGGTCTCGGCTTCAAGTCCTGGTTGGATCACATCTAATAAAAAAATATAATTTATAATTTATATCAATAATAGTTTATAAAAATATAAACTTGCCAAACTTGAAAAAAGGAAGGCTGAATCATTCACTGAAAACATTGCATGTGGTAGGGGACTGTTCATAAATAAATATTTTAAAGAAAGTCTGGTAAACGAAAGATAAATGTTAAGTGTCAATTATAAGTATTTACCAATTTTAAAAATTTACAGTCTCATTTGTTATTCAAATCTGATCGAAAATAAGATTTTTTTAAATAATCCTATTCATTTTTAAAAATTTAAAAACTTAATATTATTATTTAATATGATATTATAACTTGATAACTTATTAAAAGCTTTTTTTATTTATTTTAAAATAAATAAAGAGATCAGAAAGTAAGAAACAACATTAAAATCAATTAGAAAATAAACTAAACTACAATTTAAACATCCGGAAATTTCCATTTTCAATATTAAAATTTGTTTCTTACTTAAACCATTTATTTTTACTTAAAATGGGAAACTTTTTCACAAAAAAAATATTTCCTAAATAAATAAAAAAATTTTTATATTTTCATATTAAAATAACAAAGAAATTGATAAAAATTGACAAATTAATATTAACAAATTTAATATTTTATTTATTGTACAAATAATAAATAATGTACCATTTTTAAGTTGAATTTTAAATATTAAAAATAAAAGTATGAACTTCAATTCCAGAAAATATTTTTTTGCCTTTCATTGATCAAGATGAAATCCAAAAAAAAAATTGACCAAACAAAACAAAATGGAATGAGATGAAGTTAAAAGTGAGGTTAAATTGTTATTGTATTTTAAAAAATTTTTTAGCACATTTTGAAAAAATTTTGTAAAAATGTGCCTACATATTTCACCCTGTCCGTCCGTTCGTCTGTCTGTCCGTATGTTTACAAAAACTTTTACATCGTTTGAAATAGAGTAAAGAAATTTTAACCACAAGTAGGTATTACAAAAAAAATTATTTCGTAGAAGAATTTTTTTCTGTAGCCCCACCCGTTACGGAGCTGCAACCCCCCCAAAGTTGGGAAAAGCCCTATATTCAAATTGTTATAACAAGAGTTCTATTAGGTGTATTTTCAATCTGAAATCGACAAAAGATAACTGATTTTAAAAGACAAATGTTTAGGGTTGCCATACGGTACTAAAATTTACCATTATGCAAAACTTAATTTTTGCAAAATTTTTGGCTACACATATCTTTCATCCGGGGCCAAGCTAGGGTCTTGAAATTTTGGGAATAGTTAGATCCTTAGAAATAAGTAGAAGTCGGTTAACAAATTTTTTTTTGTCACGTCCCCTGTTTTGCAGCTATAAGGGCCCGAAAATTGAAATTTTGCTATTTTTAAACACCTGTAACTTGAATACCTGTTCAAATTTTTTTTTGTTAATATACAAAATTTTAAGGTCAAACATTATACTTTAACATATGTTAAAAGATTTTCCTAAATTTAAAAGCGGTTATTTAAATTGAAGAAAGTGTCTGTCAGTTTTAACCATTTTTGCTTATATAGTAAAATTCTAAATAAAATTCCAAATTTTGGTAGAATTCACAATTTAATTCCTTGAACCTAAAAAAGTTGAGGGAAGGGGAGTAGTGAGGATTAGATCCTTGAGATATTGAGCAACCTTCACAATAAAGGGGCTATTAGGACTTAAAAATTAAAAAAATTACGGTTTTTATAAATAAGTAGTAACTTAGTCACCAACGTATATATTTCTTAAATTAAACGTTAATATTGAAGCTTCAACATTATATTCCGATAAAATACTCTGTATGAAACACTATATTATTTTGAAAATGTGCTTTTTTAAAAACCCTTGTTTATTTTATCACTTGTTTTTTTGATAGGCTTAGGTCAAAATTTTAATCGATAATTATATTGCCGTCTTACAATTAAACATATTATAATTGAACATAATTTAAATTTTACGGAATACCTTAAATTCGTAAACAAATTTATTGTTCCAAATGTCATGTCGGAAGATGTCAGTAAAGGTAAATTTTCTTCCTAAAGTCAATTACACTGTCAAAGGGCGACGCATAATGAATACAAAATTTTTTTTAAAGGCAATTGGACCACATAGTTTTTAGCTTTGAAGTATGAATTTTAAGGATTTTTTAGTAATAGTTCAGTGCAATAACAGGGACCTTTTCTAAAACGTCAAAAATTGAAATTGAATTAGATTTGCAATAAATAATTGTTGATAATTTATGCAGTTGCAATAAAAGAATTACGGAATTGCGTTGATGTTTACAAAATTTTGACAATTAAAGCGGTTTCGAATTTGTGATTGACGCGTCCAAATGTTTATGTCCTTATGAATATTAATCATCGTTGGGTTTTGACTTTTTAGAAAAGTACCTATAGTTTAGAGCTGTCATTGAAATACTACACCTTGTTTTTAATCAGAGGGTTCAGAATATATAATATTATTAACAGCGTCCAGAATACATAATATTATAACAAAAGTTTGATCAAAGTGAAGGTACTCAGAGCGTATTCTATATAATCTTATATTCACAAACAAGTTATCCCAAATATCGACAAAATTTGAACAAAATAAGCTAATGATAAAATCCACAATTTAATGAATTCGTTAAGTTGATCAGAAAAATTTACTCATACTGTCAGCTTATTTTACAATGAGTAATTTCAGTACATTCTGTACTTTCTGAATAATGTTATTGTGACTTAAATTCTGTACTTTCTGAATAATGTTATTGTGACTTAAATCGATGAAATATATACAGGGTGCTTACTCAATTACCTGCCATTGAAATAGGGATAATTTTAAAGTTCAACATAAATTTCTATTCAAATACGTTTTTCCATTATAACTTTGTAATTTTTGGGCTACATATTTGAAATTGTGTTCAAAATGAAGTTAAAGAAAGCGGAGGAACAGACACTTAAGAATTCATTTTTTTAATTCTTACCTATATTTTTTAATAAAACAACTTTTATTTGATATTTTGTACTTATAAAGATGAGATTCGACCTAACCTCTAAAAGAATTTTTTGCTTGTTTTAAAATCTAAAGTAACATTTATCTCTATAATTAATTAATGGCGAAGCACCCTGTGTATAAATGTAAAAAATGGACTTGAGATTTGCACAAAAAGTAGATAGAAGTCAAATATTCTAAGAATCATATAAAATAGATTTTTGATGCTCTTCTGAAAGACAAATACTTACACTTCTAGGGCTAAGAACGTTTTTAAAATTAACAAAATATTTTAATTAAATATTTAAAATTTATAACACAGATTTATGTGCAGTGTGCAGGATGTAACAACATTTAGTTACACATTTTTATAATTTGGTGTAACAGTTTTTTATACTTTTCAATTTTTTTAAATTTTTTTTTAATAATTTTTAAAAATTTGAAGTAATATTCTTCAAATAAAAAATTGAAATATTTTTATTTAATTTTTTTTTGTACATAACATCAACAACATTTTTTCTAAGTATATAAAATATTTAATGTGTAGAATATATGTACATAAATAAATCATTGCTAGGAAATATAAATATAAACATTTGATCCATACTCTATAAACAGTTTCCGCTGGAAGCAATGTAACCATTTTTAAAAAATATTTTTTTTTTTTCTCTCTTTTCTGGAGTAAAAAAAAAAGGAAATTTGAAATAAGTGGTTTAGACCCTTTTTTTTTGTAAAGGTTTTGATGCTCACAGCAAGACACCATAAACCAATTTAATTTTCGACATTTTTTTAATTTTTTAATGTAGATATGAAGCTACTCTTTAAATTGAAATGACAATATGGATGGATACTTAAGAAAATTTTTGAAAATTATTTAAATAAAAATAAAAACAAAATTTGAAAGTTTAATTAAGTTTGTAGAAAACTAATTGAAAAAAAACTGAAGATAAAAGTTAAACTTTTAATAAACTATAATTAATAAAAAATATATATACCGTTAATAAATCAAAATCATGCAAATTAAGCACATAGTTATAAAAATAAGTTTTAAGTTTTAATTAAGTTTAAACTTTAGTTTCTTTTTAAATGTATAACTCATATATGCATTTTAGAAAATTAAGTTAAAAAAAGTTAATTCAGTTTAAATTGGAAACATTACTACTAATACTTGTATAATATAGTACATGATATTTAAATTTTAAAATATTAAACATATAAAAAATTTTTAATTTTTTTTCCTTTAAAAATTTCCATTGAAACCAAATATAATTTAAATACACAAAATTAAATTATTTGTTTATATTTTGCATTTATTTTTTATTAAAGATATATAATTATTAATTATTGATTAAGCCATTAATTTGAACCCAATGGCGAATGGCAACTGAGTCGAGTCGAAAACCTTTTTTACACTTCACCGGGATTCGAACCTGGGCCTTTCGCATGAAAGGTCGGCACTCTAACCACTGTGCCACCAAGTAGTTTACTATTGACCTGGTACTTATTTTAAAGAAATAAATAAATCTTGAATATAAATAAATTGAGTTATACTTTGTGCTACATTATTTTGTAGTCCCTGTTACAGGAATATAGTTGAAGATTTTATTCTATTGTGTTCTTGTGCTAGTATATAACGGCAGTCAAAATTTAGATGGATATCTAAATATAATAAAAGACAAACTGCTGCTGCTGCTGCTGACTAGCGTGCCCTATGTTATGTTAAGTGTTATTCACACATGTAACATAACTTCTAATTACAAATACTTACATACAAAAAAGAAAGAAAAAATGAAATCTAAATATAATAAAAGATAACTACTGCTGCTGCTGCTGACTAGCGTACCCTATGTTATGTTAAGTGTTATTCACACATGTAACATAACTTCTAATTACAAATACTTACATACAAAAGAGAAAGAAAAAATGAAACTGATAAAATGTAAATTATGAACAGAAAAAAAAAATCAAAAAGCATGAGAAATCTGTTAACAGGTAGATACAGAAAATTATAATAAAAACGTATAAAGAAATTTTTTACACTTCAGTATGTATACTTCTATTTTATTATCACTTACAAAACTAAAACAAACTATTATAATGTTAACTTAATGTTCTTTAGGTAACGAATTTCCTTTTATTAATTCAGTAGCGAAATAGCAGGAAAAAAGAATATATTTAAAAAGAGAAATTAAAATTATACCTGTCGTCCGACAGGCTTTTTTACTAGTATATTATAAAATATCATGCAAGATGCAAGTACACACACGTTTAAATATTTATGTATGGTTGAATATTTTTTTCAAAGTTTAGTGTAATAAAAAGCGAATCTTAGATTTAAGTGTGCAAGGGAATTAGTTAAATCATTTTTTAACCTCATTTTTAAAAAAACATTCTATATAGTTTCATAGTGCCAATATAATGTTTCACTCTATCACAATCCTTCGGTCCATTCGGTTGTTTATGAAGCTTCTACACCGTGTGAAATCAAATTTAAGAATGCTTTTTAAATCACGATATTTCAAATACGATCGCGTAAAAAATTAATTAAATCATTTTTTCAAAGGGCGTTATTTTAAATTCGCGTAAAAGAAATTAGTTGTATTTACTTAATTGTTTGTGCCCTGGTCATTTCTAAAGTGTTTGATATGTCACTTATGAAATTTTGCTTCGTAAGTAAACATATAAAATTTTAAATTAAATAACTGTCAAAAATATCATTTTCAAAATTTAAGCACAATAATATTATTTTGCGAAGCGAATTTAATAGATAGTACCAATACATTTTCAAATTAAATGTTCATTTTCAGAAATCTATTAAAAATTTTTAAAAGTAATTAAGGGACCTATTGGTTGAATATCTGAATGAAACATTGTTAAATTTTCCAAATGTCCTTGTAATTTATTTTAATACAACTAGGTTTATTTCGTTTTTTTTCCTATTTTACCCAATATACATTTTTACTGTTATAGCATTTTTTTTTATTTCATTATGTAAACCGGATATCATTTATATCGTAACTATCAATCAAATAGGATTTCTGATAAACAAATCTTATAATTTGAAGATGAAAAGGAATTTATTAGTAATTTATTTATTATGTTAAAGTAAAAACATAACTTATTTATACATTTAATTGCTAAAACGTTGACATTTATTTATTTTGAGTATGAGATATTATGCATTGAAAAATCTTAAAAAGACCCCCAGTCATTTTCTCAGCTTATTTTTTTTTTTTTTTTTTTGGATAATAATCAATTTATTTTATTTGATTTTATTAGATTTACTTGATATGATTGATCGTTCAAACGTGTCCAAAACAATAACAGGATATTAATCCCACTCTTAACATATTATTATACATCCTGTATACATGGTTCACTTAAATTACAAAATAAAAACTTGTTGTATGTACAGAAATAAAATAATTTGATATTGTTTATTCAGTTAGTAAAATTTATAAATTTATAAAATAGTTGTTGTACAACTACAAGTAGATGTTAATTAAGTGGAGCTTAAAAAAAAGCCATTTTTAAATAAGATAATTTTTTCGAATTAAAGATGCACTAGTATCCGAAATTACACCTCGAAGTTCAACGACGAAGGATAAATAATCGGTATGAGAATATTTTTACATGGCTGAAAATAAATATTAGAAAATTTTGAAAAAAATTTAGAATGGCGCGTATTCGTATTGAATATCTGTCATGTAAATGGTAATATGTAATAAATATTTAGATTTACAGAATAACTCCAAAACTGAAAG
The DNA here is from genome assembly GCA_963082915.1 of Dolichopus griseipennis. Lineage (NCBI taxonomy): Eukaryota > Metazoa > Arthropoda > Insecta > Diptera > Dolichopodidae > Dolichopus > Dolichopus griseipennis. The sequence goes on along the minus strand of OY720441.1, from coordinate 313,985,218 downwards.
AGCTGTTCATGATATTCGTTCGTATTTTTTAATTTGAAATATTACGTTGACTTTATAATTGTTAAACACCATACTTGTTCAGACTGTTCCAGATAATAGAAGTAATTAAACATTTATTTATTTCTTTTTATAATATATTATGTGCTTTTTATGTATGTAATAAATATTTGGTATTACATATATATAAAGTCATGTACAGTATGTCTTACTGTGATCAAATGAATGTTTTACGTATACCTATATTATACTTAACATTATCTTTGAATTTTTAAATTTATTTGACATTTTCAAATATTTCATAATTATGATTATAACTGTACGAACGTTCTAAGCATCTATTAAATTTGTAAACATATTTTTTTTAAAAGGGGAGGTAATAGATATTAACCGAAGTGATTCAATAAAATCCCAAACTTTTTTGAGTTACCTCGACAAAATTTAAAATCGTGCCTTACGCCTAATAGATGACCCTGTCGAGCAAGTAACACTTACTCCTCTTAACTCTTGTCGAAATAATGAAATTTTCAGTTTAATAGATATCTTGTAGGTAAAGACACTTGCTCTATTGAACTAAAGTTAATTATGCCTCTTCTTAAACAATTCCAACGTAACACCAGAGGAGCAGCAAGTGCTCATTTCTATACTATGGATGGAAATCCCAAAATGGTTCAAAACTGGTTATGAAAACTAATTTGTCGTGAGGGCTGCTAAGATGTGGAACATGCTTCCATCTAATGTGTTCCCTTCATTTAATAATGTCCCATACCACAACTTGCAAAAATTCAAAACGAGTCTTTTCAGAATCATTGCCAACCTACCTCCTAATCTAATATCCTATTTTCCTTCCCTTTCCAAATAATCCAACATGTTATGTATACAGGAATTCGTTCCTAGCGTTTAGTTAACGTTTAAAAAAAAACAAGTGATGAAAAAACCCAAGGATTTTTAAAAAAGCACATTTTCACAATAATATAGTGTTTCATACAGAGTATTTTATCGGAATATAATGTTGAAGCTTCAATGTTAACGTTTAATTTAAGAAATATATACGTTGCGGTGACTAAGTTACTACTTACTTATAGAAACAGTAAATTTTTTAATTTTTAAATCCTAATAGCCCCTTAGTTGGGGAAAGTTGTCCAATTTCTCAAAGATCCAATCCTCACTACTCCCCTTCTCCCAACTTTTTTAGGGTCAAGGAATTAAATTATGAATTCTACCAAACTTTGGAATTTTACTTAGAATTTTACTTTAAAAGCAAAAATGGTTAAAACTGAGAGACACTTTCTTCAATTTAAAGGACCGCTTTTAAATTTAAGAAAATCTTTTAACATATGTTAAAGTATAATGTTGGACCTTCAAATTTTGTATATTAACAAAAAAAAATTTGAACAGGTATTCAAGTTACAGGTGTTTAATAATAGCAAAATTTGAATTTTCGAGCCCTTATAGCTGCTAAACAGAGAACGTAACAAAAAAAATTTTTTAACCGACTTCTACTTATTTCTGAGGATCTAACTACTCCCAAAATGTTAACACCCTAGTTTGGCCCGTTTAGAAGATATGTGTAGCCAAAAATTTTGCAAAAATTGAGTTTTGCATAATTGTAAATATTAGTTCCCTATGGCAACCCTAAACATTTGCCTTTTAAAAGTTTATAAGACCACTATCTTTTGTCGTTTTCAGATTGAAAATTCACCTAATAGAACTTTTGTTATAACAATTTGAATATAGGGCTTTTCCCAACTTTGGGAGGCTTCTACGAAATTATTTTTTTTTTGTAATACCTATTCTTGGTTAAAATTTCTTTTTGTCTATTTCAAACGATGTAAAAGTTTTTGTAAACATACGGACAGACGGACAGACAGACAGACGGACGGACGGACAGAGTGAAACTATATAGGCACATTTTTACAAAATTTTTTGAAAATGTGCTAAAAAAATAAATAAAAGTGTTTTTGGAAAAATTTAAAATGGCCAGGTTTATTTTTATAGAGTTTTTTTTTTTAGTTGCTTTTAGCTGCGTCTAAACGCAATGGCAAATAAAGTATACCCTTTGAACATACATTTAGAAGGTTTTAAAGAAGGGTTGGAGTAGTATGGCATCTGCACAAACCGTTAAGAAAGCAGGTACCTCTCCTTTCTTAACAGCGTAGCAAACGTAATACCAAGGTTGTCATTATGGCTGCTGGAAAAAATATGATGTCATCCGCTTGATAGTGAGCTGCTCACATTATTAATTTAAATAAATATATTTATTATGTATTAAAAAAAAAAAATTTAAACTTATTAAATTCATATATTTATACACCGTTGTTTTTATTTGAACTGCAAAAATTAATAACACGTTGTTTCAAATAGAAACATGATATATGTATATAATATATTTTATTATTTATATTAATACATTTATTAAACACAAATTGAATAATATGTCATTTAAATCAAAACTGACATATATTATTGATATATTTATTATTTGTTATTGATATGTCATTTAAATATTTATAACGTATTTTTAATGAAAAAAAAAACGTAAATTTATGAAAAAGGTATTTCATAATAATTTATTAAATATCAATATTTATTATTTATTTTTTAATTTATTAAAATTTTATTTTTTTTTTTTTGTCACAAAATTTATTGAACCACGAAAAGATATGAATATTATAAGAATGTGTAAAATGCATTAATTAATATACGTATTAATGAACTTTAAAGGTTATTTGATATACCTACATATATATAAAGTTTTAAAATACAGGTAGGTATACCTGTAATTACAATTATTACAAATTGAAAACTAAGTAATGAATTCCAAAAGTTAATTTTTTTTTTTTTGGAAAATGCTCTTTAAAATTTATTACTTTGATAAGGATTTAACCATGACATTTGGCAGCTATCATAGTGATATGTGTCATTTTAATCTGTATGGGTATTAAAAACAAAAACAGTATTTGATAAAAGTGGACATTTTTTTTTTAAATCTTTTTAAAGTGACAATATGTGTGTGTTAATAAAGTGTGCAATGAACAGTTTTTATACCCGTGCATATATATATGAACATCGGGTATATTAGATTTGCTCCTCCGTTTGTAACGCATCGATCTAGACGAGCTAGATATAGTGTCAAGGGTACGTATCGGCTCAGAATCGAAAAATTAGTCGATCTAGCTATGTGTGTCTGTCCGTCCGTCCGTCCGTCCGTCCGTCCGTCCGTCCGTCCGTCCGTCCGTGTGTCAGCACGATAACTCAAAAACTAAAAGGGTTAGAGTCTTGAAATTCACACAAAGTCATTTTTAGACAATTTCTAGGTTCCCTATTGTTTTTGGTTAAAATCGGACCAAGGCTTCGGGGAGCTGCCATACAATTTTTTTGCACCAATATGAATTTCTTCAAAACTATTTATACTACGGGGATGAAAATTACACACGGTTAGTTTCATAATGACTCCGGCACTTATATGAAGTTGCAAAATGTTAGGGCCCCATTTTCGGGGGGCTGCCATACAACTTCCTTGCACCAATATGAATTTCTTCAAAACTAATTATACTACGCGGATGAAAATTACACACGGTTAGTTATATAATGAATCGAGCACTTATATGAAGTTTCAAAATGTTAAGGCCCCATTTACGGGGGGCTGCCATACAACTTCTTTGCACCAATATGAATTTCTTCAAAACTATTTGTACTACGGGGATGAAAATTACACACGGTTAGTTTTATAATGACCCCGGCACTTATATAAAGTTTCAAAATGTTAGGGCCCCATTTTTGGGGGGCTGCCATACAACTTCCTTGCACCAATATGAATTTCTTCAAAACTAATTATACTACGAGGCTGAAAATTACACACGGTTAGTTATATAATAAATCGAGCACTTACATGAAGTTTCAAAATGTTAGGGCCCCATTTTCGGGGGGCTGCCATACAAAGTTTTCGATTCAATAACTTTGAATCTAATGAAGCTACAAGGTTAAAATTAAAATTGGGCAGGTAAATTAATAGGGCAAGCTACTTGGCAAAGTTGGACATCACTCGGACCATCGGATTTTTAGGGTGGGCCAATTTTTTTTTTTTTTTGTTTTTTTTTTTTTTTTATTTTTTTTTTTTTTGTTTAAGCTAAAGTTATGGGACAATGAATGAAAATTTTTTTTTTTTTTTTGTGATTTTTTTTTTTTTGTTAATTTTTTTTTTTTTTTTTTTAAGCTAAAGTTATGGGACAATGAATGAAAATTTTGGTTTTTGTTTTGTGATTTTTTTTTTTTGTTTGTTAATTTCTTTTTTTTTTTCCGTCAAAATTATGGGGTAATGAGTTAAATGTACAAGGGAAGTAAATTACGGTTTATTTTATACACCATAGTGGGTATGCACGGGTATCTAAAAGTTGACAAGGGCAACTATAATCTTCCTCGTTTTTATAGCAATTAAATTTCAAAGTTTTTTTTTTGGGGAACAATTAAATTTTAAAAAAAATTTTACTTTAAAATGGGTAAATTGAAATTAAAAATGTATGCACTTGTGATATTTAGTGTTAAAGTAAAATAAAATTTTAAATTTAAGACGCAACTACAGCTTTCTTTGAAATGTATAAGGAAAAAATCATTGCTGGGTGGCATAGTGGCTAGAGTGCCGTACATTCACGCGAAAGACCCGGGTTGGAATCCCAGTAAAAGTAAAAACTTTTTGACTCAGCTACCATTCGCCATTGGGTTCAAATTAATGGCTTAATCAATAATTAATAATTATATATCTTTAATAAAAAATGAATTAATAAAACAATATAAACAAATACAAAATATAAACAAATAATTTAATTGAATAATATAACTCACAGATAGAGAATACCATATAACTCAAATACAAAATTATTACAATATAAACAAAAAATAGAGTTGTATCTCTTGAAAATCTAAGGCATTTCTAGATTTCATTTCTGCATTTCAGTTTCAGTTTGTCATTGAAAAAAACTCTGAACCAATTCATTTCGTCATATTATTTCATGATGATTTTGTATTTCAATCAGTTAATAATTGAATTGCTATAATCCCTCAAACGAAAAAAAATGTAACTTTAAATTAAACTATTAATTAATAGTTAATTAAGCTTAAGTTGATCTAATAATTAATTATGTCAGAGGTTGTTAGTGTTAAAAATTAATGTAAAATGTGTTGAATAATTTAAAATATTTAAAAGTCACCCATAATTTTAAAGTTTTCTTTAAGATAAAAAAAATATCCGATGATTTTGAAATAATTTTCTTTACACGTTAAAATTTAACTTGATTAGAGCTGAGAAAGTCATTGAAATAACTTAGTTGAACTTCAATAAAGGCAAGTGAATTATAATTAAATAATATTTAATATAACTCTTATATAACTCTTATTCTATATATAGACATAATAAAGCATGTTCTAAATATAGAACATTTGAATATATAATGATCAACTAAAACAAAAGACAGTTATTTTAAAATTCATAAGCCTACTTTTAATGAATCATATGACAACTGTCCATTTTAATAATGAATTTCTTTCAAAATATTCATCTTTTGTTATATTTGATTTGTCAGATAAAAATTACATATTCATAAACAAATTCTTAAAACTGATATAAATTCTAATGACATAAAAACCTTGCGTAGCAGTATTTCTAAAATTATAAAATTCTAAGTATTGTAAAAGTCGATTTGTTCTGTATTATAAAAAAAAAGACACATTTAATATTTTTCTTTAATGTCTAAAAAATTTCTCTAATTTCAATATTCATTAAAACTGATGACATCAAAAACAAATGCATTTTCTAAACTTTAGTTTTTATTTCGTATTTTATATCAAAATTGGCAGCAAGCAAAATGTCCGAAAGAACAAAGTCCAAAAAATCGAAAATGAAAAAAAATTATCAAAATAGAAGGAAAAAAATCCTCAAACATTGGGTTTACTGATGCAAAAAGTCTCCAAAATTTCGAACAAATTTTTAGAACAATATTTATTTTTTGTTTTAGGCAAAAGTTTATTGAAGTTTAAATAAAGAGCGAATTTAAAGAAGAGGCGAAATAAAAATATACGCAATATAGTCATAATGGCTTTACTTCGCTTTTGAAGGGGATCCCTTTAGTTTGGGAATAACTTTATTTATGTGGAAAAAATATTAACATATTTCGGGTGTATTTTAATTTCCTATTCAGTTATGCAGTTCATAGACTTGGAACCAACATCGGAGTTTCAATAATTTGAGGAGTTCAGACCCCATAACGCATTATATTTTTATGTTTTTTATTAATGAAAAAAAAAGATAGAATCCAATAAGTTGCTTAGGGGAAATTGGAGTGCGGCAGGCCTTTTGATAACCCTTTAGTTTTTCAAGAAACCAATTTTACAACAAAATACAAATAAGCTATAAAAATACTCAAAGTTTCCGCAAAAGCAACTGAATCTAACCGTCATATACTTTAGAAAAATTATGAGAATCTCCAAAATTAACAAAAAAAATCCCAAATTTTGAACTTTTAGTTTCCCTATGTTTTGATTTTTTGAACTTTTCTTGGAGACTTTTTTCAAACAGTCTCCAAAATTATATTTGTCATCAATCATTTGATTTCACAAAAATCCTATACAAGTTAATATAAATTTGAAAATTAGATATGTATGAAAAGTTTTTATATTGTGTTTATTTTAATTGAACCTTAATCAGAAATTCTAGGTATTTATACTTTTCCACGTACAATAAATGTTCACTTTTAATTGATGAAATAACAATGACAAACTGCGTCCACTCTTTTGAATACAACAATTATTGCTGGAAAAATGAAAACAAAAGGAAAATCATACTTTAAATCCGATGAAAATGTTCCCAAAAATATTCAAGTTTTATTAAAATGAAAACAAATACCATGAGTAAATAATAATATAGAAAGAATATAGGTGCCTTTCAATTTTAAATACACATTGAATAGAAATTTCAATATTATTGGAAAATATTTTGTTAGTATTGCAAATAAATTCAAAATAGATTTTCCCTTTTAAAAATCATTTTGTATACAAAACAAAAATTAGTTGACATAAAGTATGTGGCCAAATATAGGTATTTATAAAGTAGATATAACAATTATATTTTTAAACGGAATTGAGAGATTATTTTCATGTGGGTATTCAAAACCACAATAAAATGAAAGAGATAAAACTAAATTTTTATCGCATTTGAAGTTATTGTAAATGTCATACCGCATTTAGAGTTATAGTAGATGCCGTACTTATTCTTTTCGTGAATAATTTTCTAAGAATTTAGATATGTAAAATCTTATAAATAGAATCTGAACTTATTAGCATATTGTAAATATGTGTCTCTACTGGTGCCTCTGTGCTGAGCAACAGCAAAAATTGGGTTTGGATTTTTAACTTCAACTTCTTTAACTTGAAGTCTCTATTTGTTTCTATTTAGAGCATTTTCTGCTTTCACAGATATTTCGCGTCAACTTAATTCATCCAGCACCGATCTTCTCCGTGTTGTTCTCAGCCTAGCGCTTCACATGAATTCGCCTAGATTATTCCAGCTTATCGCAATTTTTGTTGTACATTCTACATTTTTTTTAGTATATGGTCAATTCAACTCCATTTACTATTGTTTCTTCGATTGTTGGTGCCTACAAGTCTGCATTGATTATTCTGTTCGGCCAAAATATTCGGCTTATTATTCTGAGATTTTTAATGGAATTAGTTATGTTAATGTTGATTTTACGCACGAATTGAATACATAAATATAAAGAAAGGTTTGTAAAATCGAATTTAAATAAACAACGATATTTCAAAACTGTTTCAATATTATTTTCGCTGAATTTAAAGCCTACACCTATTCAACTGGAAATAAGCAGTTTCAAATTGGAAATGATCATTTTTAAACTGGACATACCTACTAATTTTATAGTTTCAAATAATAATTTAAAATTTTAAAATGTAAAGCAATAGCAAGGTGGGCGCAATAGAACAAGATGTGATTATTTTTGATATTTTTGCCATAAATATAAAAGTGTTGTGAATTGTCAGTATACAATATAAAATTTTAGTGCTAAAATGCCATGACATAAGAAAATAAAAGATGAAAACAAAAGAAAACAAATTTGTGCTCTGGATGACAATGATAGCAATCATACATTTGGATAAAACGAATATTAAACTCTATATATCAAGGACAAAGGGAGAATCCAGAAGAAGCACCCGTTTTTGTTATATTGCAGCAGGCTGTCATAGCGATTATTTCCAAAGATAATGTGAGACTCATTTGCCACGAAATAAGAAAAGGAGCATTTAAAAGAGTGCCAGCTAAAGAGTTCGTTCACAATTGTCTGCGCAAATCTCTAACCAAATATCAATCACCAGTCGTATTAGTAAACCAACTATAACATCATGTAAATTGATAATGTAACGTCTTATACCTCTATTGATGATGTGTTTCTTGAAATTGAATTTATCAATCATTAATTATTCATACAGCCCTATGTTAAATCCAATGAAACTAGCTTGGTCAACTCTTAAGGCTCTGAGAAACCAAATTTAGCAAATGATATGTCCAGATTTCAGCAGGTGAAAATATAACCTGAAAACATAGCTAAATTTATATACTTCTCCATTTTAATTTTATTCGGACCCTGGAATCATTTCTTATACACCTAATTCAAAAATAAACTAACTAAATTAAGAGTCGTTGTCTGAAGTATTTTAATAGTTTAAGTGTTATTAATTTCTTAGAAAAGGCTTTTAGAGATAGAAGATCCCCATGATAATAAATTTTATTGGGCTAAATGGGAAGTCCAGCAAAACCGCCACAATGAAACACAGTAGCCTATGAATAATTAGTGTTTAGAAGCAAATTAGTTGACATCAATTAGAATGTCATTTCCAGAGCCATTATTTAACATTTCTAAAGCCATTATCAAGAGTCAAAAACTTTCTATTTAAAACTTCATTGTCTATATGTATAAGTATATACAGCATTTATTTACGTTTCAAGCTCTTCAACAAATTAAAAATATTTTATATTCAATAGATTGTTTTTTCATCCAAATAAGTTTATATTTAAATCAACATTTTTATTATTTTAAGTCTTAAGTATTTCTTCAAAAACAAAAATATTTATTTTATTTAAATAAAATAAAAATTACAATCAATATTGATGGTTTATATAAACAACATTATCAATAAAAGAAAAAAAATTCTCCTAAACTTTCAATTCAAATTCATCCTTCCAGAATAGTGTAAGTAGAGTAGTGGTTTATGCATATCTTTTACCACCCAATCTTCAATGTTCATTTAATTCCTTTTTAAATCCATTTTGTATTATTTATTCGTTGAAGTAAGAACGATAAGCGTTTCATATTAGAGATATCTATAAAAATAATTTCAAGACAGCTAGCTGATAGGCGCTAGATTCACAACATAATAAAATATATATATATATAAAAAAAAAATAATTCAAAAAATATCTCAATACTTATATTATACAAAATTTTTAGCACATTTTCAAAAAATTTTAAAAAAAATATGCCTATATAGTTTCAATTAGTCCGTTTGTTTATGTGTGAGGGTGTTCGGGGGTTTAGTAAGCTTATACACCATTTGAACTATATCAATCAAAATTGTAATTACAAATAGGTCAATTAAAAATTCGGAAGACCCCGATTTTTAAATTGTTATAATTGCAATTATGTAAAGTATATACATATTTTTGGAATGCCTAAATGGCAGTTCTTATTTATTCTGGAAACACCAAATGACAGCATCCTTTGTAATTCATTATTTCAAAAAACTTGGATTTGGTGTACCAAGATCTAAGATTCCTAGGAGCATTATTAATTATTCTTATGTTGTTTAATTTAAATTAGTTTTCTAAAAACTTACTAAAGTACTTTGAAGTTGTTGATGCTGCCAATTTAGAGAAGAATAACGTATTCAAAGATTTAGTATGTTCAGTTTTAACCTAGCTTGATTTCAGCTTCTAGTTCCTGATTGCTATCTTAGATAAAGAAGAAAGATTTGACAAAGAAATTCGAATCGATGTCGAAGTAGTTTACTTGAAACAATTCATGGAGACGTAAATGGTGAAGCCGTAGTACATGGTATTGGCTCCAAAATTACAAAGGAACCATATTTCCGTCATTCATTATATAAAAAATCATATACATTGTCTGCTTTTGAAGTATCTGAAGATGTTATAGAGCTTAAATCTATAACGACTTTTGTAAATTTTCTTGAATATTCAACCGTTTTAAAATTAAGAAACTAGTATTTAATATAAAAGCATTTTGAAATGCGCTTTATAGAAACGGCTCCTCCATTTGGGCTTAGACATATTTTGAATTTTGGTATTAATATAGAAACATTTCATGTTTGGTCCAAATTGATTACTCACTTTTTCAGTGAACCAATTTCTCCATTAGAATTTATTGCAACATTGTTTGGCATCTGGCTGAATTTCGAAGCGAAAAGTTCTTCATATTTTTTTTTTACCGATTGTTGTGGAAAGTATCGAAAGCCACCTATTTTAACAGTACGTAGATCCTCTGGATAGTGTGGGACTTTAACACATGAAAACCACACCCTTTTAAAACCATACTTTAGGATAGAAATTTTTGATACAAATGTACAGTTTGATTTTGAGGATGGAAATTGGGAAAGGAAAATTTAGGAATTGGAATGGGATAATGTATCAAGTAGAATAAATGTGATAATTTGGGGGAGGGGTATTCGGAAGAAAAATATTAATATTCTTCTTAAATTTAATTAAGTCGCACACATGACAGTTACCAACTTTGGAGAGCACATAGGATAGAATATGGTATCTTAATCTCGAAATGTACGTAACAATCGAAATGAAATTCCATGAAATTCATTATCAAGTGACCGATTGATAGTTTTAACCGATTCTTCAAAATTTTAATGGATTCACACTGTATTGCTGAATACTTTGAAACTGCAAAATCTCTTAATAGTTGAAGTTTTATACAAAAATTAAGGCCTGAACATTATACATTATTACACAAAGTTATTATGGAACACAGTTCAATCTAGAAAATATGCTCTGTTTTCAAAACCACTGGTTTTTTGCCTTACTTCTCCATTTCTACATAATTGTATTTTCAAAGTTTTTTCATTCTATGTGACACTATACCAAAAAAAACAAAAACACAATCTAATCTAATATAATACAAAAATTTTCCTAAAGCATAAGGTTTTTTTTTTTTTTTGTTTTTTCCTATTCTAGAAACAAAAACAGCTTTTCCGTATCCCAATATTTAGGTTTTAAGTCTGTAAAGAAAAAAAAATAATAAACAAAAAGGTAAAGGCAAAAAATAAAGAAAAAAAAAAAAAAAAATACTTTTCATTGAAAGGGGAATTAATGAACCAAAAGCAAAATCCATAAATCATTTAATCTTGCTATTTTTGCAAATATTTTCTTTTAACCATTTTCCAAAAAAAAAAAAAAAAAAAAAAAACAAAAATTAAAACAAAAAAAAAAAAAAGGAAAAACAAATATAACATCTGTATAAATAAAACTTAATCTACCAAAATTCATATACACTAACATGAAAACCAAAATGAAAAACAACAAAAAAAAATATATAAGTAAGAAAGAAAGAAATATACATATTAATCCATCTATCTCTATCATATTTTTATGTATCTAAGTTAGTTATATATATTCTTTATTCTATAGTTAGTTTTTCTCTTATATAAAATTTTATCGAAGAAAGTATTGAAAGAAATTTTTTTTAAGAATTTTCTTTTTTAGTCCTTTATTTTATCTTTTTGTTGTTGTTTTTTCTTTTTGCCTGACTCTATATACAAAAGTAACTTCTTAGCGATTATTAAACAATTTTGGGTTCGAAAATGTTTGGTGAGAAAACAAAACTAATGTACAAATCAAAATAAAATAAAATAAAAAAAAAATGAATTAAGATAGAAAAATATTTACAATCTTTATAAGAACAGTACAAAATCATATTGTGAGTTATCAATTGCAGGACACATTAATTATCGGATAGTGTTTTTTTTTTAATTCCGGGCTGCAATGAAATGTTGTTTGGAAGGGATTTTTAAATTCTGTCACTTTTATCCTGGTATTAAAAATTTATATGGATTTCTTTATTTGCGACTGATATCTTTCCATGTTTTGAATATCCATTTCATGTGAATTTGGTACATGGTCACATACAATTTGTCTGTTTCCAAATGAATTTGATCTTTTTTCAAATACAAATAATCCTAAATTTTCAAATTAAATTAATCAGATTTCAGCAAGTGAAAATATGACAAATTCGATCTAATCCGGATTTAGCCTACAAAGGATTAAAAATATTATACAATGGAATTCACCGCATTTATCTGTCGCAAATTACTCTAAATTTGTTGCATATTCAAATATTAATGCCAGATGTTTTTAATTTGATAGATATGGTTGTTTATATGTTATATAAATAAATTTTGATCATAAATAATGTTGTAGACCTTGTTTTTATAAAGTTAAATGATAATTTTTAATTTGAAATTTTTTGTTTCCAATTTGTGGTCGAAAATGTATAGTTTAGCAATTATCATTCTTACAGTACGGACTGACAAACTCATACCTAAATTAGTATACTTCTGATGCTAACCTTAGAACCCTTGAATCCATTTCTATTACAACTAAATCAAAAATGAAATAACGAAATTAAGAGACGTTGCCCGAGGTATTTAAATTAGTTTAATAGTTTAATTAATTTCTTAGAATAGGCTTTTAGAGATAGAAGATCCCCATGATAATAAATTTTATTGGGCTAAATGGGAAGTCCAGCGAAACCGCCACAATGAAACACAGTAGCCTATGAATAATTAGTGTTTAGAAGCAAATTAGTTGACATCAATTAGAATGTCATTTCCAGAGCCATTATTTAACATTTCTAAAGCCATTATCAAGAGTCAAAAACTTTCTATTTAAACCTTCATTGTCTATATGTATAAGTATATACAGCATTTATTTGTAGTATATACATTTCATGTGAATTTGGTACATGGTCACATACAATTTGTCTGTTTCCAAATGAATTTGATCTTTTTTCAAATACAAATATTCCTATATTTTCAAATTAAATTAATCTTTATTTAATCATGCCAGTTTGTTGGGATCCAATCAAGATATTTGAAAAAATGTACCCATCGATTTTGTATTAGAACCCGAATACAACAAGAAATATTAAAAAAAAAAATTGATATCGAAACCCGCCATATTAAAAGATTGTTTTTCTGTTATTTTTTTTTTTTAAGCGCTAACTGTTCAACTGTTCCGCTAATTAGCCTGTCTATACCGATGACATCGAGGATCTTGTGAATTCCACCAACAATTTAAACATGAGATAGTTATAGGCCTTATAACATGTAGAAATGTCTTAGATTTTCAATAAATACAATTGTATTCTTCTTTATATTGAAATATTTCGTATTTGAGTAATTTTGTTTTCAAAATCTGTGAGTTATATTTTTTTTTTATTGTTATATTAATGTATGTTTTATTAAAGATATTTAATTATTAAATATTGATTCAGCCATTTATTTGATCCCAATGGAGAATGGTAGCTGAGTCGAGTCGAAAACCAGAAAAGTTTTTTCCCTGCCAAAGGGATTCGAAACCGGGCTCTTCGCGCGAAAGGTCGGCTTTCTAACCACTGTTCCACCCAGTCGCATTTAGAAAGAGTAAAAAAGGAATGCGTACATCATACTTGAAATAGAATAGAATTGAAATTTTTCATAACTTTTAAAAATATGTCTAAAGCTTCTAAAAATATTCTTATTTTTTATTTTCAACCCCAATAAACTTATATTTATATAATTTATTTTTAATGGAGAATGCAGGAGCAATTTTGATTGGTTCCTGGATATTTGCAACAAGCGTTAAGTGTATAATATTTATTATATAACACGTTCGTTTTTGTTAATATTGATTAGCCATTATACTGGGCTAGACAGCACATTGCGGGTATTTCTAATTATTTTACTACTGAATGTGGATTTTTTGTGAATATTCCAGATTCCTTTTAAAGGTTTTTTCCTCCGTTATGCATACTTTTCCTCTTCAATAAAATTAACTTGGTTTTACATGCTTTATTAGCCTTGACAGGCTGACTTAATTAGTCAAACCACAAAATTAGCTTTGAGCTAACAGTTACTCATTCAGAATTAAGAAAGAATAAAACACTAATATTTAATATAAAATAAAAATTTCTATTTTCAAGTTTCTAGATGCAAATTTAAGCAGACGTCAATATTCAAATATTTAAATAATTTTCCTTTATTTATTGAAATGGGAAGTTTATATGAGTGTATTATCAACGTATAGAAAATTCAATAACGACATTTTTTGCAAGTCGGGTACAAAATAGGGTGTATTATGAGGGGTAATGAATAGTACAAATGAAATTAAAAAGTAATATCAAATGAGTTAAAACAAAAGCTATTTATGGCTAAATTAGTTAAGAATGTAGAAATGTTAAGGGTTATGCAGTAAGTGATCATGAGATTTCAAATCCCGCATAGATTACTAATTTGCAATAGGAAAGAAAATAATTGAAAAAACTAATTCTTCTTTAAAATTCAAATGATGAATGTCGTTAAATATAAAATACTAGCTAATACCCGGTGCGCGTTGCTGCACCTTTCAATGGAGGTTTAATTGAAGTTGATGTTACTGCAAAAAGTTAACACAAAAATTACACATGGTGTAAATTTTAATTTTAAAATGCATGAAACAAATTTTTTTAAAACGATTTTTATAGGATTATTTTATTATTTATTAAAACTTTCTGTAATTCAAAGCTGTACTAACTACTTTCCAAAATTGGACGTAATTTACTTCCAAAATGTTTTTTTTTGACCAATCGCAGGACCGAAATGTGTTACCAAACACCAAGCCTGTTAACAGACTCAAATCTATTTTCAAGGTGCTTCACAATTTGTTAACATATTCCAAAACTGTTAATAATGTCAACTCAATTCTCATGGATCATGTATGCCATCACGTATACAAAATGTTAAGTCAATCGGTCAAACCATTTTCATTTTAAACGGCGGCCCGTTAAAGCAAAATTTTTAGCCAACCATTTCTTCCGTACCCAAAAACCCCTATATACAAATTTTGCATCGGCTGGGCAGTTTAGGAGTCTATTCGATACGTACAAACAAACAAACAAACGAACTTTCGCTTTTATATATATAGATTTAAATAATATAAAAAAATAAATAAAATTACTTAATGTGCAAGTAAAAGCAAATTCCAACTTGTTTATTCAATAATGAGAGTCACAAGAGCCTCGTGTAAGGACAACACACTATTCTTTATCGTAAACAAGCGACGCGATTCATCATATATATAAAGCTGCTTCTAACAAATGCCTGAAAACACTCACTGACTTCCTATCAAAAAATTGAAGCACTTCTAAATGTACTAGAGACTCGCGGTAAAAAACATTGGCAATAGTTTACCGTATAATCATCCAGAAGTTATGTTGTGATTTCATTAATTACACCCGAATGTCTCATATAGGATATCATTGCAAAGGTGTTGGCGAGCTCTACAACTTTTTTGCGGCTTGGGCACTGAGACTGTTTATAAGTTAAAACTTACCCTAACCCTAAGTTAAGCCTCTAATAAAAATGCCAGCGATATACTACCATGTTTGCTATCATTGAAAAAAAATTGCTTGAGTGATGAGGAAGTTTTTAGGCTCTATAAACTTTACTATAAAAATCTGCGATATACTATCATGTGGAATATCATTAAAAAGATTTCAGCGAGTTCTAAAATTTTTGTTTTAAGAACTTCCCTATATTTTTTAAATGATTCATAGCTCTTCTCTACATCTACAAAAAGTGTTTAAAATGTGAAAATTTGTATTTTATATCGATTTAGCAAAATACTTTAAAACATTGATTAAAAATTTGTCCATTGTCACAAATATCTTAAACTATTTTTTAGTAGCTTTTCTTCTAGGTAAATATAGTTTAATTTGAAAAAATATTTAAAAATAAAAAACATGATGTGTATACAAAAGTAGGAGATTGATAAAATTATGTAGAATAAAATTATTTGGTGAAATTTAAAATCGTTTAAAACATATTTAATCAAGTTTTTTGAAACGCGTTATTACAAATTTGATCGCCTAAAAAGAGAATTAAATCCGATTTTAAAACGCGTTTCAAATTATCGTAAAAAGGGAATTCCAGTGTATACCTAATTAAAAATTCATAAAAAAAATAGGAAAAAAACATTATTTAATTTTAAAATATATTTAAATTTAATGTCCTCGTCAATGGAAAAAAACCAAAAAAAGTTTTCCTACCCCAACAAAAATAAAAATTTCCTGGGCTTTCTAGAAAATTTTAAATATTATAAATATGACAATTTTTTTTTTTTTTAAATTAAACAAAAAAGTTTTATTTTCCTGTCAAATAAATAAAACCTAACAATTTTTTCCTTTACTATTAAGAAGGTTTTGCAAACCGATAAAAGTTTGAACAAAAAAAAATCAAATTATTGAAAACTTTGAAATATAATATTTTGATTGGATTGAATGGAATGCTCTTGATTTACTTTTAAGGATTTTAAATGTCAAACTTTTGAATAAAATCAATACAAATTGTTTTCAAAGAAATGACAAAAAAAAAAGTTTTTACTTGATTTTAAAGCATTTTAAATTATAAAAATCTGTTCATGAAATTTTATATGAATAAAAGTGGGTCTATTTTTAAAAAAAATAAAGTCTTAAAGTCTAAATCTTTTGTGATAACCTCAAGCGTAAAGATTTATTAAAAGAATATCAAAGGTCTTGATTTACGCGTAAAGAAATCTGAGTTTACAAATAATGCAGCGTTTGACAACTTACATTGTATTATTGGTACTAAAATGTAGATAAAATTTATAACCGTCATTGTATGTTAATCTATATATTGGTTTCATTTTTATTATATTTTAATACAAGTTGTTTAATTCGAATTGAACTGAAAATAAGACATGAAGACTCTGTCAATATTTTAAAATTGACATTTATGGGAGTACACATCTTTTACAGGAATACAAACAACATCAAGTCTAACACTGAAGTAAGAACCAATAATGGAGTTCATGACTACAACACCCGATGTGCTCACCACATTGGGACAGTTGCCAGCCACAACCTGAAGGGCCTAGGATCAATATTTAATAGCAGTGTAAAATAATATAACAGTATATAAAATAACATTAAGACCTTAATTTATCATCCATTTAAAAAATATTGTAAATATTTTTACATAAGTAAATATCAAAATTATACATCTGAATAACTTAATTACTTAGAAGCGTCAACTTTTCATTTAATATAGCCATTGTCATATTAGCATATTGCACATTATATATATATATATATACTTGTATATTTATTGTTATAACATAAATTATTTTAATTATTGAAAATCGCCCTTAAATGAAATAAACTAATTATATTATATAGGAACTATAGGAAAATAGAAAGTCTGTACGAGCTCCAAGGCTCTTTTAGCGAAATTAAATTAATAAATAAAATAAAAATATTTTGAGGTTGTATTAAAATTTCCAAACAAAAATTATATAATTATTTTCAAATAAAAACCTAAAGTCATTTTAGAACCTTGTAAACTAGCTTACATCTAAAAAACTTTTAAAAAAGTTTGATACACTGAATAGTAGGTTGAGGGATAGGCCACGTAATTACATATAACTACGTAGTATGTATTTTATTAAGAGTTTGTACAGTCCAGAATGGGTATTTAATCCAGAATGGGTATAGTTCTACTTCTTCAACACACTGCAACATTTTTAGTAAATTTTTAACCGAATCAGTCAAACTGCTGGTAATTAACAATATACTAAACAGATAAACTTTAACATGTTCTCCATCCGAGTTCTATCACGTACAGTCAATTCGGCGAAACAAAATTAAAACTTGATACTTAATATAAGAAATATCTATATTTATATAAATTTTCATTTTTCAACATGATATTTTAAGAATTAAAACTAAATTAAAAAAACTCTTCATTATATTCTTAACTCCTAACACGTGCAATAAACTATGGTAACTACATTGTGCCGTTTTTAAGATGCTTTGAAAAGATGGAAACGTTTTATTCTTCCTGTTGTTATCTTTTACTCTAATAAAACTTTAATTGAAACTAATAAAGAAACTACTAAGCTTTTATTATTTAATTCTTTTTTTAATATAATATTTTTATAAACTATAAAGTATAAAGTTTATACTAAAATAATTTTTTTAATTTACATTATTATTATTAAAACGTGACATTTTACTATTTTTTTATGAATTAGTTTTATATATTAAATTTACTTAATTATAAATTATGTAATATGTTTATTTTTAATTCTATACTAAACCGGAAAGTTTTTATTTTAAATGATTTTAGATCTTCTAAATATTAGCTGAATACACGAATGTTCGGAATTCTTAAATTTGACACATAAAATCATAAAATTTACTCATCCTAAAACTATGCAATAATGCTGAATTCAAAAGAGCTTTTGATAAAGCAAGAAATCTTCCCTGTTCTATCACTATAACAGACAGGCTATATGGAAGGTCATAGAATAAAATGGGGGATATATAAATGGAGAAAATCTAAATTACAGTATGTCTATTCCGGGCATAGATAAATTAATGAAAAGAGACCATTGGTTTTGCACCAGATCCATGTTATTGTAAAATTGTACAATTTAAATAATAACTTAAATAATAGTTTTAATTATTAATATTAATATAAAAATTATATAATTACTTTAAATGTTAATCAAAATGATATTATAAACTATTTTCTTTTCTAGGCTAAGTTATTTTAAGAATTAAAGAGACAAATAAAGTTTTTTTTTTTTTTTTTTTTAAACACTCAAATGATTTTATTTATAACAATCTAGCACTACTAATAAGATATTTTTCTTTAAATTTTAAAAACCTACTTTTTAAAAAACAAAGAGTTATCCTACGATGGTTTCTTTATTTCTTGTTAATTTAGTTTTACATCAATTCAAATGGCTTCACTAACTTCAATCTGCTTGTTGTATCATCATTGTCCAAGAGTTTTAGAGCCTCGACGTTGATGAGATGTTGTAATCTTTTTTGATGACTTTATTCATATGTTATTATAACCTTGTCTACCACTTCTACACCACAATCCTTGTGCAGGTTGACATTTTGAATATACCACAGAGCATCAACTATACTCCGTAGTACTGTATTTTCGAAATGTTGTATTGTGTTTCTGATACTTTTGCTGGCGCAGCCCCAGAACTGAATGCTATAAGTTCAAACTGGTGTCAGGACTTGTTGATAAAAAAAAACCTTATTATACCCGTATGACGATAGGTTAAATGGTAGAATAAATTTGCCATTACGTTTGTGACCTAGATAAGTAGGGGGGGGGGGGGGGGGGGGGTTGGGTAGATATAGACTCAAGTATATATCAGAATCGAAAAAAAAATTGATTTAGCTATGCATGTCCGTCCTTCCTCGTTTTTAACTGATTGTACAGAATGTCTACCAAGTAACCAATACATTTTTCTGAACTTTAAGTTTAGTTCATCTTGTTTTTTCTTTACATGTGTATATATTGTTGTATATTATACATATCGGCATGTTTACTTCACCACTTGTTAATAAAATCATAAGGAACATTAGTTCTTCAAAAATAAAAGGACCAATTTTTAAGTAGACACCAGACGGTAAAAAATATTTAATGAGCTGGAAACAACATTATTATATTAAAATATTAGTCTAGATTTTATTGGTATTGTTTGTGGTCTAGATGTTAATATTTTTGGCAAAATTTTACATTGGCGATTTTGTTCTGTAATTCAATTGTAAGTGTATACCTATTGTGTTTGCTTCAATATGCAAAGAATAAAACTAGAACATACGTGAAAACGTTTTTTAATCCAGAGCGAAAAAATGCAAAAACCTGTTGTGTGATAGTAGATTAACCGGATTAAATAAAAAAAATTTAAAACTTTCTTTTGGGTCAAAAAACCTATGCAAAATTGACTAAAACTAGTGTATTATTTCGGCCAAATCCATTGTTAAGGATCCGAACCAAACACAAAAAAACGAAGAAAAGTGTAGTCTGCTACCCGAACCCACTGCAGTAGATCTACCAAATTTTGCAGAAACATTGGCCATAAAATTAAATTACTTATGGCAAAATTTCAGACAACCAGCTTCAATAAGTATAGAGTAATGCTCATATAAAAAAAAAAGTTGTTTGGCAGATACTCGAACCCGTGGACCAAAATGGCTGAATTTAAATAGCGATGACGGCTAAAAACGAATTTATAATAATTTCAAAATTCTAGCTCCTTTAATTTTTGAGTTATCTTGACGAAAGGACGGACATACATAGCTAAATCTATTTACTTTTCGATTCTGATCCGATCCATACCTTTGAGTTTATATCTACTTCCACTCCATCTCTGCGTCACAAACTTAGTTTACCCTTTTGACCTATAGTCATACGAGTATAATTGTAAAAATTGTTTAAATGTTGCACCGAAACAAGTTAACGTCTTAAACAAAAGTGATAGTCAACATATTCCCGGCCTCGATCAACATCTAAGAAATCTTTCATTGTTCTCAAATTTCCTCCCCGTATTTAAGACATGAGCAAGTCACTGAAAACAAAAAGTAACTGTATTTTAACTATATGCTATTTCCTGAATATTTCTTACAAATCAACTTACTGAAAAATTTATGATTACAAATTATACGAGTCTAAAGTCCCATACTTTTTAATATTACCTTATTATAAGAAAAAGGTTGCTTCACTTAACTACACCCGAGATAATAACAATACTAATAAATACATCCTCCCAGTCGTCTAGGTTTCTAACAGACTGTGTACTTAATTTTGTGGAAAATAATAACATAAAAGGTAAATTTAATACTTTTACCATTTTAAGTGTAATTTATGCTTACCAAATGAATAAGTTAAAGATTTTTTAAATCAATTTTACAATAAGAATTATGAATAGTTGAAATATAAAATTTTATTTTTATGGTTTGCAGTTTGCACCAAATAATTTGGTTTAAAATCTCATATTTTTGAAAAATGTTGTTAAATGATCCGGAAACTTTTTATTTTATATCATATGGTACATTACTACATTGAAATTTTAAAAATTATTTAATATAAATAAAATATAAATAAATCTTTATTTAAAGCTTATATTTCCTAATTTTACACTGATTTTTTTCTAGTGTTGAATGTTTTAAATTTGAAAACGATTTATATCTAGAGACAAATTTTTTAAAATTAAACAAAATAGCAATGCCATAGAATTAAGTATTCGTGAATGTTAAGGTTTGGCCATTAAAAGGGTCTTTAGGTGCCCTATGAAAACGCTGATTATGAACACAACTATAAAGTTTTAAAATTAAATTTTTATGTACCCGGTGCGCGTTACTGCTCTTCTTAATGGCTTTTTAATGGAAGAAGTTTTGTAATGTTATTTCTATAATGTATTAAGATAATTATTTTAAAATGACTTTCCTATGGTTGTGCTAATATGGTTTAACAACCTAACAACCTAATATGGTTTGTAAGTCTACTAATAGAGTCAACTCTATTATCAAACAGAAACACGTATAAAAAGTTTAAAGTCGATCGGTAATACTGTTTATAACCGTATGACTATTAGTCAAAGGGGTATACTAAATTTGCCATTACGTTTGTGACGCAGAGAAGTAGGGGGGTAGATATAAACTCAAGTGTTGATCGGATCAGAATCGAAAAATAAATCGATTTAGCTATTTATGTCCGTCCGTCCGTCATCACGATAACTCAAAAAATAAAAGAGCAACGATTTTGAAATTTTCACAAATTTGTTTTTATGCAATAGCCGCCATCGCTAATTAAATCCAGCATTTTGGTATACGGGTTCGAGGACATGCCATACAACTCCTTCTTTTATATGAGCATTAAACTACACCAAATGAAAGTGGTTGTCTGAAATTTTGCCAAAATTAGTTTAGTGTAAAAGCCAAAGTTACTGCAAAATTTGGTTGGCCTAATGCAGAGGGTTCGAGGAGCTGCCATACAACTCCTTCTTTTATATGAGCATTACACTACACTTAATAAAGCTGTATGTTTTATATTTTCCCAAAAGTAATTAACCGGATGATATAATGTATATGTTATGATCATACGGGTATCCCAGAGTTGACACAGTCTACTCTACTACACTCTTCTTCGTTTTATTTAAAAAAAAATAATAAATATATACTTAAATAATAGCCCCAACTTGGCGATAAGTTAGATATACAGAATCAATAAGGTAGTTATAGTTGCTTAGTTTGAAGCGGTTGTTTTTTTCGGTGATTCGAAAATCATGAGGTATTTTTTGGTATAAAAATTACTTTAAGTAGAGTGGAAAACTCCTGCGCCACCTACAAAAAACCACCAAAGTACCAAATGAACATACGTTAAAATAGGACTTTAATAAACAAGGATTCGGTAGTAACGTGTTACTAGGCAGAGTCTAAAATATAAGTGATTCTGTAGTTAGAAATCTAAATAGTCGTAGTTTGAAATTTTCTATTTAATAGTTAGATACAAAATAAAGGACACTTTTTCAATTGTCTCATAAGATTTAAATTCCCACTGGACGCAAATCAGACATCGCTCGTTGTAATTACCCTCATTGTAGTTCCCCGTTGTATTGATTCCTATCAAAATTTATATGAAATCAAATATCTTAAAATTCTATCCAAAAATTATAATTTTGTATTTTAATCTAAATAAATTCAATTTCTTCTGAATTATTTTATTATTCCATGAATAAAAAACAAAGTTTTCAAAGATATCAATTTCATTTTGTTTATTTTTAAAATAAAGAAATTTAATCAAGAGACCACTTAGCTTATTAGCTTTGAAAATCTAATATTCGAATGACTTTTACTTGTTGACTCAAAAACACTTAGAAAAAATTTTTTTTGGATGACTTTTGAAGTGACTAGAAGCACACAAATAAAATATAAAATCAAAAAAAAACCACAACAAATAGTTAAGGAGAATACCACAAAAACCACCATAACAATATAGCTAGACTATAGTAAATAATGGTGAGGTGAGTGAATGGCAGAGTGGTAAATATAAAACAAAGGGTAAAAATTATATGAAAAAGGAAACAGCATCTGAAGTAAACAATAAACTTGGATAAAATTTTTGAAAAATAAGGAAAAGAAAAGATTTTGTTTTATAATTCCCAATTAGATCAGTATTTTATCAATACTTGATACTGGAAAATGGGAGGTTCAGTGAACTTATGAGTTAAAGGTTCTTTTTCGTAACTAAATCCATTTTTGAGGTAATTGCAATTAAAAATTGATAGCCATTTTAACATCAGCGATTCAGATTTTACAGTTCTCCTAAAAGTATCTAATTATGAATAATTATTGATCCCTAAGCTCTTGATTGAGCTTTGTTCGATAAGGAGACTTGGCGATAATGTATTACAATTCTATTCTAGTCTTAAAATTAATAAATCAAGCGTCGAATCAACCATCAGAAATGGAGCTAAATTTTTATAATTTTTTAGAAGTATTTTTTTTTTATTTTAAATAAATTCAAATTTAATCACAGAGTTACCAGTTCGAATGTATTAAACTGAGGACCAAATGTATAAAACTGATCTTAAGTTTGAGCAACTTCTGGTTAGACGGCACTTGGGTCAAAAAATTTATAAAATATCTCAGTAAAACTTAAAAGATTTTAATTAGTTTTTAACTTGATTCAGCTACCATGGGTCATTGGATTTAATAACATAATAAATGATTAATATACAGGGTATTCCGAATAACAAAGTACATTTTTCAGGGAATAATTCCTAACACAAAAACAAGAAAAAAATCGTAAGGCGAGGCTCAATTTCCAGTTGCTTCGAGATATGGTGTTTTTCGACTTTAGATATTACAGTATAATAACTCTGATATAACATGCTTTACAGAAACTGACTAAATGCGATTTCAAAGCTTATTATTCTATGTTAATAACTAATTAAATTTAGTGCAAAAAACATATGAATATTTTATATTTTTAAATTTTTTTTTAAGAAAATATATACTATAGAGGTCCCCCCATGAAAAAAGCAGAGTTTCTCCTGCCCTCACAAAAGTTGGTTCATTTTGTTGAAAGCGCATAAATTCGAAAATTTGTGTGTGTCACACACGATAATTCGCATAAATTTCAACGGATTTGTATGAATGCTTTCTTCGTCAAAGGAAGTTTAAGTTCGTAGATAGGCTGAACCGGACCACGGGACGGTTAGGCTTCCATACAATAACATCACACTTATCTAGAAATCTTGTGTTCTAACGTTTGAGTTCGAATTTGTTATATAAATTATTGGTGAGTATCCATAAAGAGTAGCTTGCATAAATGATTCAAGGATCACAGGGTCTAGAGATTCCAGGATTTCGAAAATGTCAAGTTTTAATAATCTCAACCGATTTTAATAAATTTTGGTATAAAAGTTTTTTTCCAAAATAAAAAACCACTTCACAGATGAACTTATTGGAAGGACTTCCATATAAAATAACCAAACCTTACAATGCAAACCACATTATGAAAGAAGAAAGTACATACAATTCATCTTGGGTTAATTTTCTACCGTTTCCAAGATATAATTAAATTTCCCAGAAATTGAAATTCAAATATTAACAGAATACCTTCCGAACCTTTAAAGCTGTATTAGTATTTATATCACAAAAAGTATCAGGAAATTTTTTAATCCTATCATAAAAATCTTCTTCAAAATATCATTTACAAATTCTTTATTTAATTTAATAGATTCATGTTTTATTTCATGTACTGCTTCTACTGCTCGACATTAAAGCAAAGCAAAAGAAATTATTTTAGCACTTAATTTAATCCTTAATGTAAATTAATTGAATTTTTTACCTTTTATTTTTTTTTCTATTGCTCACCTGTTGTTATTACTAGAAACCTTTTCAAATAAATTTTTTTATTTTTATTTATTTTGAATGATTTTTCAGATTATAAAAATGAGCACATAAAAATTGTCTTTTTTTTTATTTAATTAAAACTACGAAATGAAAAAATAATGATTTTATTTTATATTCATGACAAATGACGTTATGAGACGCAATTAAAAAGTAGAGTCCGAACCATTGGGCATAATTTACCGCAAAAATGTGTAAATGAAGATGTACTTTCGTGTAAAATTAAATTCAATTAACCCTTTTTTTATATATTTATAAAAAAGTGATAGCATTTCGTTCTCAATGTCTTAATTTTTGAAAGAAGAGAACTGAAACATTGTTTTTCCCAATTCATTATTATATTAACGCTTTTTTTCTGTTAAATTGAATTAAATTTACACCTTTAGTTTTCAATGACTTTTTAAACTACACTGATATACAAAAATATCTATGTTTATTTTAACGTCTTATTCAGAGGGACTTATTACGGTATTTGTTTTTGTATTATTTGACACCTAAGCCTCAGCTTTTTTATATCCGTGCATACGGGTAATGCAAAGCGTGTATGAACATTGTTCCCGTTTGGAACGAATAGATCTAGACGAGCTAGATATAGTCTCAACGGTAGGCATCGGATCAGCAACAAAAGCTGAATCGATATAGCTATGTGTGTCCGTCCGTCCGTCCGTTAGAGTCAAAAACTAAAAGGTTAGAGTTTTAAAATTCACAGAAGGTCATTTTTAGACTATATGTAGGTTACCTATATTGTTTTTGGTTAAAATCGGGCCAAGGCTTCGGGGAGCTGTCATACACCTTTTTTACACCAATATGAATTTCTTTAAAACTAATAACGCTGGAAGAATAAAAATTACACACGGTTAGTTATACAATGAACAGAGAACTTCTATGAAGGTTGAAAATGTTCGGGCTCATTTTCGGAGAGCTGCCATGCAATGCTGTCAATTCGATAACTGTGAATTTAATGAAGATACGTGGCTAAAATTAAAACTAGGCAAGTAAAGTAATAGGACAATTTACTTGGCATTCACCAATATGGGTTATTAATCAAAGTTTACTTTCATTTGGGTCAAAGTAGTACTTCGCAAAATTGAACATAATTAGTTTCCACAAAATTTTTTACGTTAATCGTTGTGCCGACATCGGTTAAAAAATTCTAAAATATGTTCTGTTAATAGAACCAATTCCATTATCAAAGGCCTTCATATATACAAAATTTAAAGTCAATTCGTCAAATTTTTATTTAGAGCAAAAGAGTTTAAAAACTTGCACCACAGTCCAACTTGGCGGTCAGTTACAATTAAATGGTGAACCCAGAAACATTCCCTCAAAATCGGCTGACCAGTTTAGGAGACAATAAGCTTCAAATAAAAAAAACAAACATTCTCTTATACATATTGATTGAAATCCAGCTCGACTCTGGACGAGATTGATTTCAAAATAATATTAATTTTTAATGATCTAGACCGTAGATATGCATTAGGTAACGACAAATATAAAATTAATAATAGCTTCAAGCAGAACCTAAGTGAAGTACCAACAGCTGTGTTTTATAATTTTCCGAAATAATTTGTTAAAAATACTTATCATATATACAAGAGATTTTAACATTATAAACCTTTGCTGCAGCGGGTGAAAATCACGGCCTTATGCACCAACACCTTATCAATAACTAAAAAGTAAATATCCACTTTTTTCGATATTTATTATAGGTTAGTGTGTTGCCTTCACACTCTCCAATATGTTAACTGGAAATTGAGATGTACATTATATAATGGAACTGAACTGAGGTCTGCTATATTCTGCCATTGAAATTTCAAAGAAAATTAAATAAGACAAAAAATCCTAGTTATTAGAAAAGATAGCTTATTTTAATTTGAAACGCGTTTTATTACCTGTTTAAAGAAAATGTAACGTAATACCTAAAAACAGCATAGCAGCCACATTTTCAATTTTGATCTACTAAATGATATGATAGGATAAAGCAGCCCGTAAAAACAAATGAAATTCTGGCCAATTAAATACGGACAAGTGAAATACAAGCAAACGATACCACAGGCAAATAAAATGCAGTCAAATGACTAAGAAGTACAGCTAAATAATACCATGGGCAAATGAAATTCATGCATATTACATGCCCTTCATTTAACACTATTTTAAATAATAGTTTTCACAAAAAGTTGTTATATAATGTTCGGTAATAAATTTTCATATTAATACACCAGTGTTCTTTAAGACAATTAATTTACTAATTTTCTATACGATTTTTACACGTACTATTTCTTAATTCTATTTTTAAAGTCCTCCAGTTTTTTCTTTTATTTCAATTTCTTTACGAAAATTCCACAATTTTTTTGTCACTATATCTCCCATCATTTTTAACACCTGCTAGCAATTAAATACAAAATTGTCAATTTTTGGGACAGCCTGTGGTTGAACTTAAGGGATTTTTCTTTTTTTAATTGTTGTAAAATGAAAAAATTTTAATAATTTTCCACTTAAAAAATACTATTATCAGTGATTAACTCTTTTTAATTTTTTGCACGATGTTGCATATTTTAAGGAGTACGTGCCACTTAAAAGTTTAAAATTAAAATAAAAATTACAAAAGGAAAAATTCATACATAGTTGTGATTAAATTTTATGGGAATGGTTATAAGCAAAACAAAACAAAAGAAAAACACCAAATTTTCATGGAAAATTTGCGATATGCCGAAAATTTTTATTTTTTAACTCTGTACAATTCTCAACATAACTAGACTAATTAAGATTATAAAAAATTGTACGTTATTTGAAATTTAAATGGTTATCTTCTTATACACTTTATCAAGCAAAATTCACTTAAATATATATATATACGTGATGTGAAAGTTAATTAGCTTTATTAAAATAAATAAAAAGTTGCGGTTTTTAATGCGTTAGTTAGGTCCAAAACAGAGGAAAGTTTACATTAACAAAATGTATGTTAAATTTTTAAATAAAAGCATCTAGCATCGCTAGTGCTATATGATACATAGGTATATATAAGTTGGAAAGTTTTGGTTAAAACAAGTGGAAAACAATTTGAATAGTATCTATATTCCAAATTTAAACCTCAGAAAATCAATTTAAATCATAATTTTATAGTTATAGAAGTTATGTTATTTTCACAAAATTTGAAGATATCCGCATTTCAATTTAGTAACAGCTGGGTGGCACAGTGGTTAAATTGCCAACTTTCATGCGAAAGGCATGGTTTCGAATCCCAGTGAAAGTGAAAATACTCTTTTGGTTTTCGATTAGTCTCAGCTATCATTTTTCATTGGGTTCAAATTAATGGCTTAGTCAATAATTATTAATTATATATCTTTAGTCAAAAGTAAATTAATATAACAATATATGCAAAGGAGTTCGCCACAAGTGCTAAGCACTTCTTAGAGCCTGTGAATAATAAATAAATAAAAAACGAAAAAATTTTAAGCCCTTGAATATTTTTCTGACTTTTCAACCCATCTGTTTAAACTTATACCGTAGATTCTAGTCTACGTTATTTCTAGGCTAGCTTTAAAGTTGGAGAACCACAGCTTCGAAGAAAATTTGAAGATTTGGAAAATATTAATTCTTCTGCAGATACAGTTATTAGAAATGCTTAAATGATTCTCTGTATGCAGAAGAGACCTATAAGAACTTAGAAACCAAGGAGTTGGGTACGTCCAACATAAAAATGTTGAAAATAAATGATTTTGGTGAATCTTCTTTGAGCAAATTTATTAGGCCGATTGACATGATTCTTGAGATACAAGAAATATATAGTTTGTGAGCATCGATGAAACTTTTTTTGATAAAGTGTATTTTATGATAAATATAATAAAGTTGAGTTACCTTTGGTAAATTCACCTTTGGATATTCGAGGAGGATCTGAAACTTTGTTACTGAGATATTATTAGAGCCCTTATTATAACTCACTAATATCCGATGTAATAATTTATATATGAGCGGACACTTTAATTTGCAAAAGTTCTGCCAATACATTTTTTATATTTTAGTTCATATTTATATCCTACATCTAAAATAGGTATATGTGGAATTTTTGTGTGGTACGATGTCTGTAATCGGCAATTCCTAAATATATAAATGTATATAATATATTCTTGTTAAGCCTCACTTTCTTAGCCGATTCAGCAAGTCCCGATTGTTCATAATTCCGTTCGCAAAAGAACTCAAAGAGAAGTGTTACTTAATGAAATTAATGCTAAATGTTAGAAATAACAGAACAACGATGGGGATCGCAATTGTCGAAACCAAAAAATTGGACCACGGATTTGAAGCACAAATTTTGAAAGCTTCCGAATGAGCGAAAGGCAAACGAGTTTGTATCCGAAGCCTATAAAGATAAAACAAATAAAATAAATAGTATAGATAGAAATTTTGATTTTGGTACTATAACGTTCGTTCAGTTTCCATTATTTCCATAAATTTTAGATGAAATAAGAGTTTGGCTCATGTACCTCCTACACACCTTCCAAAACCTGGTAAAAATATATTTTGAAAAAATAAAGATGAAAGCTTGAAATTGTGTACTAGGAGGCTCTACCCTGTTTTTATTATGTCTCAAAGTCTTGAAATGAGTTTGGTAGTGGAGATAAATTGGAATTTATTTCTGTATATTGAGTGTACTCGATTTCCAGTTCGTTTTAAGAGATTTATTCAAAAAACCCGGTTAGTTGCATATTTTAAGGAGTTCAGTGGAATCAATTTTCTTAATTAAATTTCCTAAATTATTCGTTAAATATTCTGAATTTAATAATATTGCTTTTAAGTTGTTGAATAAAAAAAATTAAAATTTCTGGGCCCCATTTCATAAATATTGACAGACGAATATTTGACAAATTTGTCACAACAGTCTGACAATTTTACTTTTTAATAAAAATCTTTAGTTAATCTGAGTTTTGATTAAATTATAGGTTTTACAACTTTTCACCTGTAAAATGTCGGATTGTCAATTTTTATGATATAGGGCACTGGACACATCCGACTATTTTATCATGTTATGTTATCATGTTATATTATTTACAATTACTAAAGCGTTAGAATATTCGTTTATATTTCAGAATTTTATTACGATCAATCAATTTTATGTATTATTGAAGTATATAGTTATTAGATAGTTATTATTTAATATGAGGCCGAAAAAAGAGCCGGCATAAAAATAAATATGCTATAATAATTGTCAATATGTTTTTTTAAGTGAAAAAACAATATTAATAGGATATCCGGTTTAGTATCTATAAGTTACCGTAGATTTACGTCACAAAATTACATTTTTACATCAAAATTAGTTGGAAATAAAAAAGAATTGATAATAAATGGGAAATGGAAAAGATATCAAGAAAAATAATAAATAAAGATACTTTATTAAATATTTCCTATTGTTATTGGTATAACTGATTTTTGTTTTGTATTGGGTACACATTATTTAAGAACTCATAGATAGTTTCTAAATAAATGGAGACATAAATTTAACGGGAGCGTATAAAAATCTCGTGGATTAAAATCTTGAGTATCAAAATCGCATTGAGTGTCAAAATCCAGTGTATTAAAGTTTCGTGTTTTATAATCTAAATTCACATACTCTTTTAATGAATTTAGTATTGGATTCAAAATCTATTTTCAATCAATAAATTAGCGGTGATTCAGGGCGGCAGTTCATGATTCAGAAAATTCAGAAAGCGTAGTTAATTATTTTAATATTTTATATAAAATTTTCGAATTTTTTTGTGTAGGTTTACCGAAGAGAGCATATATGTAACGCATAAAACACCTAGATTTGGCTTGAAAATGATGGAATTGCCCTTTTCTAGAATAGCTATATTATCGATAAGCGAAAGCGAATTATAAGCGAAATTCTGAATTAAGTTTTAAAAAAAGAATATATATATGGATGTAAAACGCGAGATTTTAAGACACGAGATTTTCAGAAACGAGATTTTGATACGCGCGATTTTGAAACGCGAGATTTTAAGACGTGAGATTTTGAAACTCAAAATTTCGTAGCCAACCCTAATTTAACTTTGTTTCGGATTTTTTTATTGGTTATGATTTTATTGTCAAGACAAAGATATTTTACGTTATTTGGCTATAACAAAAGCAAAAAGTCCAATTCATCTTATTAAGATATAAAATCTGAAAGTAAATAACGGTAACATCAAATTGATAATATTCAATCAATATCTTTTATCTTTTATTTATCTCTTTATTATTTATTAAAAAGAATTATTTTATCTTCATTACTAACATACTGTTGTTCTGCTGTTACATGTCATCATGTATCCATGGTTCATTAAGCATTTTACCTTTAAATGAAACAAATTAGTCAAATTCTGAGACACAGTTAAAGATACATTTTTAATGCATTTAATGTAAAAATTAACTTTTCAATAAAAGGTACAGGATATTTTTCAAACCAGGAATTTTTACAGGAATGATTTCCCCCATTTGCAATTTCTGCCGTACATTTGTAATTAACAATATAAATTTTGGTGAAACTTCCGGAAAGGGGTTGTGAGCTATCAAGATGACGTCATCACATAACGGTACTAAATATCTCAAAGTTTCCGAGTATATATACCATTAGTGGCGATGGCGCCATCTAGTGGTCGAAAAATGCATTACAAAAATTTCCTAAAATTTTGTAGCATTTTAATTAAAAATGCTATATTTTTCCTGTAAGACCATAAACTAGAATCAACATCATATAATATTGTAGAGCATGATATTGCCTTTCATATAAATCTGGTTTCATCTGAATCGGTACTACCGTTTTTAAGATATTGCAATTTAAAGTGAAATTTTAAAAAAAAAAAAAAAAAAATCAAACTTTCAAAAAAACTGAAATTTTCAAAAACACCCTGTATTATTATTATACCATTAGAAAGGTCTCTTAAAACTCTTTCCAACGGTATATAATAAGTATGGCATATGTTGAAAAATAGTCCCACCAGAGAACATAAATGCAAAAATGACACAACAATTTTATTAAAAAATACATTTTCATACTTTATTTCTCATAAATTTATTTTGCCTTTTTGGCAAATTTAAGAATGTAAGAATGCATTTTAGGTTTGGATACAATATTGAGTTTGGTCCTGGCAATTTGTTTTGAGGGATTTTGGAGGTGACAACCTCAAAGCTTTAAAATTTTTTTTATTTAAATATGTATGTAAAAATATAATTAAAACGGCCCTTAGGCTACAAAATCAGAATTATGCGCTTTATCAGATTATAAGAATCTGAATTAGGAGGATTTTAGAGTTGCATTTAAATTCAAGATTGCCGCTTTTTCCAGAATATTTGTATATGTATATGTATATCCAATATTAGAAGAGATTTTAGAGTTGGATTCTAAATCAGGATTTCCGCTTTTTCCAGAATATTTATTCCAGATTGCCGCTTTTTCCAGATTTTATAGTTAGTTTAAAATTTGTGATAGCAGATAAGGATTATATTTTTATTTCATTATTTTAATTAAAGATTAAAAGCATGTACTTGTATTCAAAACTTAGCGGAATGTCGTAATACGTAGTGTCTGAAAAAAAAACTACTAAAATATAATTATAGATTATGTACATAAATGTGCAAGCATTATTCAGTATATAATAAAAAAATATATAAAAAATAAAATATATACCTAAATATATACGTTCATTTGTGTATTTATATATAATAAAATGTGAGTTATTAAGATCCATCAAAGAATTAAAAACAAATAAATAATGAATATATTAGTCCAGCTCTAATAGTTGAATCCAACTCTAAAATCTTTTCTGATTCAGAATCTGACATATTCATATATATTTTTAAATATTCTGGAAAAATCAGCAATCCTGATTTAGAATCCAACTCTAAAATCTCTTCTAATATTGGATATACATATACACATATATTATAAATATTCTGGAAAAAGCGGATCTCCTGGTTAAGAACCAAACTTAAAAATCTCTTCTAACATTGTATATACAAACACACATATAAATATTTTGGAAAAAGCGGTAATCCTGATTTAGAATTCAACTCTAAAATCCCTCCTGATTCAGGTTCTTGTGTATATATATGTTTTTAAATATTCTGGAAAAAGCGAATAATTCTGATTTTGTAGCTAACTCTAAGGTCCTTTCTATAACATACATATTTAAATAAAAAAAAATTTAAAACTATGAGGTTATCACCTCCAAAATCCCTCAAAACAAATTGCCAAAACCCAACTCAATATTGTATCAAACTATAAAGTACATTCTTAAATTTTAAAATAAATATTTCAAATGGAAAACAAAAAGTGAAAATGTATTTTTTAATAAAATTGTTGTGTCATTTTTGCATTTATGTTCTCTGGTGGGGCTATTTGTCAACATATGCCATACTTATTATATATCGTTGGAAAGAGTTTTAAGAGACCTTTCTAATGGTATAATAATAATGCAGGGTGTTTTTGAAAATTTCACAGTTATAGTAGTTTTTTTGAAAGTTTGATTTTTTTTTTTTTTTTTTTTAAATTTTCACTTTAAATTGCAATATCTCAAAAATGGTAGCACCGATCCAGATGAAACAAGATGTTTATGAAAGACAATATCATGCCCTACAATATTGTAAGATGTTGGTTCCAGTTTATTGTCTTACAGGAAAAATATAACATTTTAATAAAAATGCTACAAAATCTTAGGAACATTTTGTAATGCATTTTTCGACCACTAGATGGCGCCATCGTCACTAATGGTATATATACTCGAAAACTTTGAGATATTTAGTACTGTTATGTGAGGACGTCATCTTGATAGCTCACAACCCCTTTCGGGAAGTTTTGGCTAAATTTTATGGA
The DNA here is from genome assembly GCA_963082915.1 of Dolichopus griseipennis. Taxonomy (NCBI): domain Eukaryota; kingdom Metazoa; phylum Arthropoda; class Insecta; order Diptera; family Dolichopodidae; genus Dolichopus; species Dolichopus griseipennis. The sequence continues at coordinate 313,951,306 of OY720441.1, read as the reverse complement.
TGCCGGCACCTGATCTATTAAAATGCTATAAAACTTATATTACACCAAAAATTAAGTATAATGCACATATATGGGTGCATTATAAAACCGCGTGAGATATTACGATAAAGTGCATATAAAGCTATCCGTCTTACAAATTATCCCAGTGTAACCTTTTCGCTCACTCCACTTAGCTATTATTGAACCGTTTGATTACTAGCCCTGTTCTATAGATACCTCGTAGGGACGATCACCAGTTCCAAAGAAATCAAATTATTAAAGCCGCCCCTCAAAGAGTCTCGAGTTTAACAACAAAAAACAAGGAGTGCGAAAGATGCTCATCCCTACACTTTTGAATTAGTAAGACGACGAAACATGATTTATGGAAATTCATTTGATATGCGTACATCGCGATTACAGAATCAGTTACCATGTAATGTGTTTCCCAAAGTTGGTAGTTTTTATGTGTACGATCAAATAAAGTTTAAGAAAAACTTTAGCATCTATCTTCATGATTTCTCTTTTAATTATTTGCCCTATCCAACATAATCCCAATACCCATTATTTAACATTCTTTCAAAGTTAGGTTTTAAAAAAGTGATGGTTTTATTTAGTTAAAGCCCAATTCTACCAAGATTCTGAGCGGCTTTAAATTCTTTCCATCAACCCTCGTAAACCCTCGTTTAAAATTAACTAACAGTATTTTGCAAGTCAGCAAGTGACGCAGAGCTAAAATATATATAATTTTCTACATGAGTAATTTATAACATATAATTTAAAACAAAAAAATTATTTCAAATAAAACTACAAAACTTCAAAATTATATCAAAGTACAATAAATGTCTAACATAAAAATATTATATACGACAAATTATACTAGATTTATTTAAAAATTTAATTTTTTAATTTTTTTATTAATTTGAACAGAAATACATCGAAACATTTTATTTAACTAAAGTAAAACTAAACCGACATTTATAAGTTTAGGGTATATGATTCGAAAATTCAAACAATCATTAAGATAAAATAATTCAAAAAACAAAATCAGAAAAAGGGAAAGGGAAAGTTTTATTCAGAAAACGATCCATCATTTTACTTTTCATGATTTATACAAATGATTCATAAAATTGATTTTCCCAAATAATACCTGAGAGTTTAAAAAAAAAAATAAAACTTTTCGAAGAATAAGCTTTATTCTCCAAATGGATCTAAGGGATTGGTATTTAAAGTTCGAAAATCAAAATATTGAAATATCAAAATCTTGAAAATCTAATTCACGAATCACGAATATCGAAATCTCCAAAGTGGAAACATATCATACACATAAAAAATAATTATCCTTTTTGAAAAAAGGTTCGGCTTTCTAAAGTTCACTCGTCATTAACCTCCATTTTCCAAAAGTCCGCTTTTCAACAATTAATTATACAATAATTCAAATTAAATATTCTGGAAAAGGCAGATATTCCATTTAAATAGAAATTCTAATTTAAATAAAAACGGGAAAGAGTGTAGTAGAGTAGACTGTGTCAACTCTGGGATACCCGTATGACCGTATCATATACATTATATCATCCGATTAATTACTTTTGTCAAATTTCAAACATACAGCTTTATTAAGTGTAGTGGAATACTCATATAAAAGAAGGAGTTGTATGGCAGCTACTCGAACCCTCTGCTGTAGACCAACCAAATTTTCCTGTAACTTTGGCCATTACACTAAACTATTTTTGGCAAAATTTCACACACCCAGCTTCATTAGGTGTAGTGTAATGCTCATATAAAATAAGGAGTTGTATGGCAGCTACTCGAACCCTCTACAGTAGACAAACCAAATTTTGCAGAAACTTTGGCCATTACACTAAACTATTTTTAGCAAAATTTCAGACACCCAGCTTAATTAGGTGAAGAGTAATGCTCATATAAAATAAGAAGTTGTATGGCAGCTACTCGAACCCACTCCACTAGTTCAACCAAATTTTGCAGACTCTTTGGCCATAAAACTAAACGACTTTTGGCAAAATTTCAGACACGCAGCTGTAATAGGTACAGAGTAATACTCATATAAAAAAATGAGATGTATGGCAGCTACCCGAACCCATGGACCAAAATGGCTGGATTTAAATAGCGATGACGGCTATTGAAAAAAAAACGAATTTGCAAAAATTTCAAGATCCTAGCTCCTTAAGTTTTTGAGTTATCGTGCGGACGGACGGACGGACGGACATACATCGCTAAATCGATTTATTTTTCGATTCTGATCCGATCCATACACTTGAGTCTATATCTACCCCCCCCCCTCCTTCTCTGCGTTACAAACGTAATGGCAAATTTATTATACCCTTTGGCTATATAGTCATACGGGTATAACGAGGAAGAGTGTGTTAGAGTAGACTGTGTCAACTCTGGGATACCCGTATGACCGTAACATATTCATTATATCATCCGGTTAATTACTTTTGGCAAAATTTCAAACATTCAGCTTTATTAGGTGTAGAGTAATGATCATATAAAAGAAGGAGTTGTACGGCAACTACTCGAACCCTTTGCAGTAGACCAACAAAATTTTGCAGTAACTTTGGCCATAACACTAAACTATTTTTGGCAAAATTTCAGACACCCAGCTTCATTAGGTGTAGTGTAATGCTCATTTAAAAGAAGCCGTTGTATGGCAGCTACTCGAACCCACTGCAGTAGACCAACCAAATTTTGCAGAAACTTTGGCCATAAAACTAAACTACTTTTGGCAAAATTTCAGACATGTAGCTGTAATAGGTACAGAGTATTACTCATATAAAATTAGAAGTTGTATGGCAGCTACCCAACCATGACCAAAATGGCTGAATTTAAATAACAATGACGACTATTGTGTAAAAACTAATTTGTGAAAATTTCAAAATACTAGCTCCTTTATTTTTTTTTGACAGACGGACGGACATACATAGCTAAATCAATTTAGTTTTCGATTGTGATCCGATCCATACATTTGAGTCTATATCTACCCCCACTCCTTCTCTGCGTCACAAACGTAATGGCAAATTTATTATACCCTTTGACTATATAGTCATACGGGTATAATAACGAAATATTTATAAATAACGGAAAAGCTTTATTTTAAACCGACGGAATTTTGAAAATCGTGATTATACTGCGTACCCTTATGTTTTTTTTAAATTTCGAAATTTTGATTTTCGGAGTTTTGTTTTTCGAGCTTTAGCACCGACCCGGATCTAAGTTATTCTTTATGAAGTTAAAAATACAAATCGGTTAAAGTATTTTTATTGAAATCTTGTCCATTTGTTTGACTCTTTGAAAATTCTATTTTAGCCCAGAATAACAGATTAGCCTAGAATAAATAGATTAGATTAAAATAATTATAAGGAAACTCTAGATGAAAATATTGTCAAAATAATATTGTAGGATCATTTTAAGCTAGACTCTTCAGCATAGAATAATATAAAAAAAAACTCTTTCGTTCTTTTAATCGTGGCTCTAATTATGAATTAAGTGAGAACTACACCTGAACAAGTTAGTTTACACAACTTAGTTGAATTTCTATTTGAAATTCCAGATTTCAATATCAAAGTGTCAAGAGGAAAAGGAGCTTGACGAACTTAGAAAATGAAATAACATTTTCAAGTAAATGTAGGGCTATACTTAGATGTACATCAAACAAATGTTTTTCAACTAATTAGAAAATAGCGCTCAATAACTTTAAAAATATTAATAACAATATGTACGATTCGAATTCCAATGTGCTATTAGCTGCTCCCACAAATATGCGAAATGTTGATTGGTGACTACTAAACATATGCGGATTAGTAATATGCAGGTTCTGCTATCGAGGATTGTTTTAGATTACAAAAATAAACACCATTTATTTATTTAGGATATTTTTAAATATGTGAAGCCTAATTAAAGAAGTTATGCTGTTAAAGATGGATCCCTCAAATTTAACTCTAAGTCTCTGTAAACAATTTTATCTTATTAAATCTAAAACCTCACAGATCTAGGAGATCGTAGACCTCGGAAATCTAAGACATCGGTTGTGTAGTGGGTATTAGTAATTAAATTTATAGTACAAATTTATAGTATTAGAACAGTATTCAAATCTTGTGGCGCCTTCCTTATTCCATTATGTAAGTCGTAGGAGAAGGTCTATTAAGAACGAATTAAAAAGTGAGTCAACCACGAATTAAATAATGATTGAATTAATATTAAACCTCAATTGTATCATAAATGATAGATCATGGTAAATCATCAAATCTAAAGAAGTATTTATAGCAATTATAACAACGGTGAAATTTTTTACCTTTTTATAAAAATAAGTTCCATTTGGCAAAGAAAAATAATTCTTAAGATTTATGAGTACAACAGACATATATTATTTTTTATGAACTTTTATAAAGATAAATATTTTGTATTGTAATTGTCAGATTTAGTTTTATATACCATAGGGAGTTATAACCTAACCTAAAATTTGTTTAAGGAATTATTGTGTTTTATTAAGAACTATTTAATCTCGTAAATTAATAACCTAATTAGTTCCTATATTTACACACTCATCCCTAGAACACAAAACTTGTACAGAATGTATTGACAATCCTTAAAGTCAATTCATTTATATTACGTTTAGTGTCAGAATGCTACTTGCCTCAATTTTAATCTACGATTCGACCGCAATTAAACTTTAAGAGGTACATCTACTGTAAAATGATATTCAGTCAGTGGACTCTATTGAGTTTATTTAATTATGGAGTTTATTATAGAGTCTAGTTTATTATAGAGTTTAAGAAATTAAACTTTAAGAGGTACATCTACTGTAAAATGATATTCAGTCAGTGGACTCTATTGAGTTTATTTAATTATGGAGTTTATATAGAGTCTACTACCATTAAGTTCCATTAGGAGTATAACTCAAGGAATAACTAAGTGAATTTCAATTTATTAAATCCAACTATTCAAGCATTACCTAAATAATTTTTTAAGGCCATTATAGTAATAATTTTCAGTCTTTTTCCTTTAATATTTTAAACTAATGTTGTTTTATTCTTTATTATATATTTTCAAAAATTCTCTTATGAATCAAAAATCAAACATCACTCATACTTCTAAAACATACCTGGATATTACATGAGTTGTGTTAAATGTACATAAAACCACGAAACGAAAAAACAAAAACTTAAAATATGCTTAGATGAAAAACTTTTTACATATTATACGAGTTTTTACTTAAAGGTTTTTGAAGTTTGTATATATATATATATATACAAGTACATATTCTATATAGGATTATTGTACATTGGTTTATGTATAGCACAACGACCGGGATACATGACCAAAAAACATGAACTTTATGCTTTTGAATTGTTGTTGTTTCGGTTATTTTTGATGTAATAAAAATTATTTTCACCGCAGTAAGTAAAAAGTACATCATATGATTATAATAATACAGCATTCAAAAACATTACGGTTATAAAAAACTGAAGTATATGCTTAAATATGTAAAAATTATTATCATACTTTCAATTGCAATGTAATATTATTATTGTAAATTGTATACCAAACTAATAATTAAGGCTTTTCCAGGTTCGTGCCTACCAATTACCTGACATGGCCATGACTTTTAAAAGCCAGGCCTGGCCGAAGGAATGAATGTAATCCCTAATGACAGTTAAGGGATTTCAGCTATTTTATTTATTCGATTTTTCGGAAATTTAATTAAAGACTTATTAGTTATAGTTGGATATATATATATATATGTGATTGTAACTTAAGATTGTTTCGAAAACCAGATAAAAATTTTTTTCACTATTACTGGGATGCAAACCCAAGCCTCTCTAATGAAAGTACCGCCAATCAAATCAATGTATCAGCAACCTTACTTCGGCCGTCATCATCAATCAACAATGCCTGTATTTTTCCATATCATTCTTTAAAAGTTGTTTCTGCTACTTCGGTTATTCCTTTATTCTCAAGCTTAGATTGTCATATAAAATATTCATTGCAATGCATTTTCTGGTCTTTCCGGTATATGCCCGATCCATCTGTATTTGTTCCTTCTTATATCTGTATTTTTAGAAAATCCTCTCCGCATTAAAAATTGCTTCAAAGATCCTTCATAGTTGTATTTTCGATATTTTACTTTACCAGAATATCTGACAAACTATTAAAACTGGCGTTTTACTGGACAATATTTAGTCTCTTGTCTAATCTACTAGGTTTCTAATCTTGTAGGTTTCACTCCCATATCAAAGAAATTATATTTTTCCAGTTGCAATGACTGTGATAAATTTCTTTGCTCAAGCTCTACCTTTTTAAATGAATACAAATACCATCCTAAATTTAATTTTCCAATATTGACCTTTATTTGAACATAAGCGTAAATAATTGAAGGACTGACAACAAAAAAACCTTCAGTAAATTACTTATAAATACTTTAAAATGGTGGAAAATTTTTTACTCATCATCGAACACCGTAAAAATAACAAAGTGTGCCATCTGATTTTTACATATTTCTTATTTTACTTTTTGTTTTTTTTTACTGCGGCTGCCTCCAATATACGATAATGATCTGTCGGTAGAAACGTTTTAGTTTAATTTTTCTGATTTGCCGGTTTTCTTTTTGCGTCAATCTTAGACGATAAACATTTATTTAAAAGGGATGAATTTTTTCTTTTATTTTTTTTTTGTATTTAATGGACAGAAATGAAAAATTGTGTGTAAGGTGAATAAAATGATAACAATAACAGATGGAAAAAATTGTTCCCGCATATTTTAAATGGATATTAATAACTATACAAATATACAATTATATATGTTTATAACGAGGAACAAAGAGAGTATTTTTTGTTTATAATATATTTTAACATAGAGATATACAGCAGTGTTCGATAGTGTGAATTCTTTGAAATTTTATGCAGAGTTACTTAGGGACGCTTGTATTCAAGCTGGACCGAATAAACGACTGTGTCCGGTACTCATGTTATATGGAGTATTCGGCTGTCGTTCTAACACTTCTTGTTCGATAAAAACCGGAAAGCTCAGGTTAGAATTCCTGAGAAAGTGAGAAAAACTCGACTCGACTCACTTACCATTCTCTATTGGGTTCAAATTATAGTTTAATCAATAATTAATAATTACATATCTTTAATAAAAATAAATTAATGTAACATTACAAAAAAATACAAAATAACATAACGTTATAAGGTTATAATATTAAAAGGTCTTGTACAATCGCATGTTTAAATTGTATGTGGAATTCATTAAAATCTAATATATAAAGAAGAAAATTTGTTTGTTTGTTTGTTTGTTTGTTTGTTTGTTTGTCCAGGATTCACGTGAAAACCAGTGGTCCGATTGACACCAAATTTTAGAGGAATAATTTTGGGAGTCCGGGGGGTGACATAGGCTATGTCGCATTTTTATAAGTCAGCAGGTTGCGGCTCCAGAGCCGTTTTAAGCTTTTTCGTTTTTTTGATGTCGAGTCGAAACGGTTTGACCGATTCACTTGAAATTTTGCACGAATGTTCTTCTTATTACACGAAATTAATGGTATAAAACTGGTTGGAATAAATTAACCCCTTTCGGCCCGGCGGGCTTCCAAAAAATTTTGTGTTTCCGATTTGTGTCCAATTTTACAGGGTGGTTTTGCAGTCAAAAAGAGAGGCTGGCACAAATTTTTGTTGGGTTCGGTTAACCCGTTTGGGCACGAGGGCACAATGAAGCTTTTTCAATGTTTTTGATGTCGAGCCGAAACAGTTTGACCGATTGACTTAAAATTTTGCACAAATGTTCCTCTTAGCAACCGCAAATAGTTGCATAAATTTGGTTGGAATAATTTAACCCATTTCGGCCTGGCGGGCTTCCAAAAAATTTTGTGTTTCCGATTTGTGTCCAATTTTACAAGGTGGTTTCGCAGTCGAAAATAAAGTCTGGGACAAATTTTTGTTGAGTTCGGTTAACCCGTTTGGGCACGAGAGTGCAAAGAAGCTTTTTCAATGTTTTTGATGTCGAGTCAAAACTGTTTGACCGATTGACTTGAAATTTTGCACAAATGTTCCTCTTAGCAACCGCATTTAGTTGTATAAATTTGGTTGGAATAAATTAACCCATTTCGGCCTGGCGGACTTTCAAAAAATTTTGTGTTTTCGATTTGTGTCCAATTTTACAGGTTGATTTTGTAGTCTAAAAGAGAGGCGAAAAGTTTTAGTTAAGTTCGATTAACCTATTTTCCACGACGATGATAAGAAGTTTTCTGTATATTTTATTTTCTTATACGATTAAAAGTATTTTATTGAAAATTTTGTACCAGCATTTTAATTAAAACCCACAGGGTTAATTTGGTTTTGACCTGTTTGTGCGTTTTGAACAAAGATTCAATGAAATTTTCAGTTTTCTTCAAATGAAATCTAAAAATCAAAAAATTCAATTTGTTATATATAATGCTTAAATACATAGTATTTTAAAACAGTTTTTCCAAAAAATAAGCCTACATTTCTCTCATAAAATCATAAAAAAACGAGGAAGAGCGTATTACAACTTTCAGGTGAGTACTAAACAAAATATAAGTTGAAAAGCGAATTTTTAAACCTTTTCTAAACCATCGACTATATTTTATTCAAGCGTTGGCAATTCAAGAAAATCCCCTTTTGACCTATTTTCATTTTAATTCAGTTAACATTGTTCACCGGAAACCTACCATCCTCAACTATATCGTCAAGGAGCACCAAATTGTCAAGAAGCAGCATAGAAAAATTAGAGATAATCGCTCAAATTGTTTTGCAAACTGTTTTTTAAAGTTTTTGTTTCGCAATCGATTAAAAGAACTCGACAAACCTTTTTTTTAAGTATTCCCCTAATTCAAAGAAGTTGTACCTACTTTTTTTTGAACAATTGTCGGGTCGGCAGGGGTTAACAACTTTCAAGTCTGTTAGTAAATTGAACTTTATTTTCAAAGAAGAACACATATACGAAATTTGAAGTTAATCTGTTAAATCATTTCTAATATATAGCAAAGCAACGAAAAAACCTATAAAAAGCTGTTGGGCCACGATGGGTTAACGGAACTCCACAAATATTTTTTTGTGGCATTTATAGGCAAAGTAGTATCTCAAAAAATTGGCTGAAACTTGCTTTTTTACAATTTTCAAGCTTCCGGGCAACGCCGGGTAAATCTGCTAGTTAATTCTAATAATACGAATATAACGTGACCAAGTGTACCAATATGTACCCTAAGGCAGTTATCCTATGGAATGTATCCTATGGCATGACCTCCTAATCCAAAATGTACCCTTTGGCATGTACCCGCATGTTTAATAGCTTATGAGTTGAACAGTTCCGAGGCAGTTACTTTTAGATAGTAAACTAGCGATTATTAACCGAAGAATTACCGAAAATATCTGTTTTGAAAAATCAGCTGCAGACATCAATTTTGGAGCTATTTAGTGAAACTGATAAGTTCTTATTCAAACAAGATAATGCGCCAACGCACAAAGCCCAAAAGGCAAATATTTTTAAAATATTTTCGACAACATTTAACTTTAAAACAATAACTAATTTTGTTATTCATTCATTGCTTTTTTCATTCCTTACAGGTTGTAGTGTTCGACTCAACTAGAAGTTAATATAAACCTTGGAGTGGCTGCTATATATACACTCCAAGGTGTATATGTTTCATATATTCTAGGTGGATATAGGTGGATACATGTTATAACTTAAATCCCATTGAAAATATATGGTTTATTATGAAGTGCAGAACACGCTGCAGTAATTTAGAAACCACAGCAAAACTGCTTCGAACAGCATTAACGATGATTAAATTGAGAAATTAATAAGCTCCATGACAAGAAGATGTGAAACAGTTATTAAAGCAAAAGGAGATAATACTAAATATTCATTATAAAATTTTAAATACAATATTATGTTATTGTAGCTTTAATTTCTTAAAGTATTGTGAAATTTTAAAAATTTAAAATTAAATCGACGGATCTATAAGGTCCAAGTACAACAGAGTTCCATGAAGCCATAAATTTTTTTTAAATTGCAAACTCTTTAACACTAAGTGACACAAAGAAGCATTTTTCCCAGATTGCTTTCACTTTTATGCAAACAGAAGCATAATAAAGTATATAAATTTTTAACTGTTCGTATTTTATCGAACCGTACTGTGTATAAAATACACAAACACATTAACATTATTATATATATACAATATAAAGTCTATGGAAAGTTGAATTAGAGGTATTTTATTTCAAGGTGAAAAAAAGATCAAATACAAGGAGGGAGGGAGGGGAATACAAAATTAGTAGGTATAGTATTATTATGTCTATATAGGTGAACATTTATAATATGACTATAGTGACGATTGTGACTACTGTGACTACTGTGACGTATTATAAATATATAGAACTACCATAAAGGTTTTTTATTGATTTATGTCTTGTCCCGCTTGTTAACTTTTTAACCATTTTTGTATTTATATTATTTTATATTAAAAGGTAAAAATAATTTAATTCAATGTTTATTTAATTTAATGTGTTTGGTCCTGAACATTTAATTATTTATTTTATGTATTGTATACATATGTATTTATAAAATGTAGCATTGGTAAGAGTCGAATTATGAAAAGAGTCCCTTAGAGTAAATGAGTAAATGTAACTTTCAGTATCAATAAATAAATAATGGAGCTGCTATTGATATTCATGGTGCTCAAGTTATAGAAATCACAGACTAAATTCATTTTTTTTGGAAATTTAATGAAATGGTTACTTCATTGTTAAAGTACTAACAGTAGGTCCTATAAACAATAACATTAAAAGAGAAACGCGAATGAAATATCAGAATATTAATAAGTAGTTGGAATCTATGATCTTGTGAAAAAATCGAACTGAAAACCTTGTATAAAATTTAAATTCTAATTAATTTATTAATTTAATTCAAATATTTAAAGTTTTATTAATTCAAAGTAATCAGTTGTGCCTGTCAGTTAATACAGTAACTCCACTATCAAACCTTCAGGGACAATTGATCAACTAAAATACTTTTTGAACAATATTTTGTACTGAAAGGAATTTATATACATTTGAAGCAGATTTCTCAACTGGAATTTATTGATAATTAGAGGCTAAAATGAATATTCCAGCAAAATTTGGGGCCGACACCATGAGCAGTGTAGTTGTCAGAAGATTTTATTCTCCTACCAGGCAACCTATCAGAAAAGGAAGTGAAGAGCTCTAATTCCATCCAACCTATTGGAAAAGAGCTTAGAAATTATTAACATAACACTATCATAAAATTCAATGATTGAAATCTATATTGAACGTCTTTCAAAAAATTCATTACCCCTAGACTTTTTTTTCCGTTACTCCACTAGAAAGCATAGAGCTTCCACTTGAAGTCTCCGATCTTCTCTGTTTGATGCTTTCACTAGCTTATGTTTCAGGACAGGTGAAATCTACTAATTTCTTCTAGGGCTTTGATGTCTTGCTCTAGAATCTCCTTGTGAGTTCAAACATAGTGAAATTCTAGTTATGGCATTTTCGTCTTTTTTCAACATTTACCTAAGTATAAATAGGTAGGATTATATTTGTTTGTTATTTTTCGAAAAAGAGTAATGCTCATATAAAAAAGTTGTATGGCAGCTACTCCAACCTGTGAAGCAAAATGGTTGAAATTCAATACAGATGACGGCTATTGCATAAAAACGAATTTATGGAAATTTCAAAATTCTAGATCTTTAATTTTTTGAATTATCGTGCAGACGGACATACATTCTGATCCAATCCATACCTTTGGGTCTATATCTGCCACCACCCCCCTTGTTCTCTGCGTCACAAACGTAATTTCAAATTTAGTATACCCTTTTGACCTATAGCCATACGAGTACAACAATTTTATAAAAATATTCAAGCATTTTAAGATTAATTTTTAATTATTGTGTTTCGCAAACCACTCGTAATAGGTATAAACCCACGAATACAGTTCAGATTATATATATAGACTGAATTACATAGATATCCTACAATATCTAAGGAAATTTGTTAAAAATAGAAAAATTACTTATAAAATGTTTTAATTTTTTTTCTCCAAAAAGGTTCAATTTAGTATTTTTGCTTTTTTATAGGTCTATATAACTTTTCAACATATTCACTTATTTAGAGCTTCCCACGCTTCTTACTATATAATTTTTCTCATGAAGAAAGAAGTATTTAATTACAATCCTATATTTTAAGTAAGATCTTATATAGAATCAAAAATTGAACATTTGAAAATAATTTTTTTTCATGTAGGAATCATTTTAAAAATTGTATTTTCAAAATATTTTCCATTTTTTAATTCATTTAAATACGCTGGATTCAGTTTGTAAAAAACAAAAACTGTAGGTGTTTTTAAGTATAAAAGCTAATTAACATTAACTACAAAACATCCTACAAAATCGGAAATCCTAAAATAGAAAAGCAATAAAAGCGCTTTATTAACTTAAAGTAAACGCAAAACTTTTACTTAAACTAATGACTTCATTATTAGCCTGTATGGCTCCAAAAAATCTTATTTATATTATACCTGTAATACAATTTTTTGACCCTGGAATTTGCCGAAGGATATGATTGGAATTATTTTATACCTTACATCTAGGAAATTGGTTAAGGTTTGTTACCTTTGGTACAATAATGATAACCAAAAAGAATCAAGCTTGATATGGAAATTTAAATTCACGACATATTCTTGACCAGCATCATCACCTAAGTTGGCTTGGCGATATTCATCCGTTAACCCGTTTTTCTCCTAAATACCGCTCAAAATTTTTCCCATCCTCCATAATCCTAAATTCCCAAATAATCTCCCACAATCCTAAAATCCTTTCATATCCCATTCCTGTAACCAAACTGTACATTTGTATCACAGGTTCCTTGCTAAAGTTTGGTTCAAAAAGGTTGTGGTTTTGGTGCGTTGAAGTCGCACACTACCCAACGAAATACCGCACAGTTTCAATGGGTGGCTTTCGAGCGTTCCATTCCCTCACAAAAAAAAAATACGTTCGTCAAATTTCAATATCTATTCGATACTAGATACTCGAGTTCCTTCCCTGTGAAGATCTAAGAATTTCATATCTTCGAAATTAAAAATTCTACAAAATCTGAAATTTATCACAAAGTTTCTAACGTCCTGTCTTTTTCCCACCATTATTCCCATTATTCTGAAATATGAGATGAACTTGAGAGATATTTCTTGTAACTCTCATGCGTCTCCTAAAACAAAGCGAGGACTCATTATTTTACACAACCTTATGAATCGAATGCCATTATATGCTTATTATATAAATTATGTTTGTTATACATAGGTAAAACTTTATTAGTACGTCATATACTAACATTTTATAAATAAAATATCTAAATGTAAATGTATATATATTATAATAAACCAAATATATAATTATATAAATATAAAGTTTCTTAATATTTAATTAAAAAGAGAATTTCATAGGCTTTAAGACAAGTGATTAACTTTGATTTTAATTTTTCAATTTTGATTCCGCGAATACAAAATAAAGGTCTGTATAGAATTACACAAGAAGGCCTAAAAGAGTAAATGTTGGAAAATAAGAGTTATTGATAAGCACATTTAGACTATTTTTAAATGAACAAAGATGTTATAGAATGAGAAAATGGAATTTAATTTACAAGTACCTTTAGACTCTTTTTTATTTAATATTCTTTTCTGCAGCATATTTTCATTGAGTAATAACCTTAAGAACTTCATGCTAGCAGCGCAACAAAGAATATAATAAGTTTCGGAAACATTTATCAGAACCATTGGAATCAATTTTAATTAAATCTCGAATTCTGGAGGCTTCTGATCGAACCAACAGCAAACGAGCATATCTACGGTCAAAGATGGAACGGTGTGCAGCTGTTTATGTATGTTTTTCGTTTGTAACGATTGTCTCATACACAATCCAGGAAAGGAATATACTCGAAATTAATTAAGACAGAAACTTTGAATTTGGTACAAAAATGTCGTTTTGTTTTGTTTCCATTTTGTGCCTAATCGTATCAATTTGAGTGGTTGTTCGGGTACCTCACACACACCTCCCAAGACTTTACAGCATTTGTTTGAAATTAATAAAGATAGAAACTTTAAATGTGGTACAAAAGTTTGCTTTCCTCTTTTCTGTTTGTTTCTATAATTTCAGAGGAAAGTAAGTTCTGGTTCGCCTAGCTAAAAACGCCTCCTTAAACCAAACCCAAGCATATCTTTAGAACTGAGTAAGCTAGAAAATTCATATTTGGAACAAGGTAGTTCGGTCCTTTTTGCTTAATGTACTGGAAATCTGGGAGAGTTGTGAAACTTGTATTCCAGATTCGTGTAAGTGTCAATTTGTCAGTTGTAGGATATTACCAAGTCGGTTGCATCAACATACTATTGTTTCATTACATGTTTTTTTCTCACTTTTTTTCACTTGAGAAATATTTGCTAGTATTTATTTATAATTTAACTAACTAACACGTAATGGGAGTACATCCAGATGTTATTATTCTTTTGCTTCTTGGGTATGTTTAATAAAGTATTTGATGAATAAATGCTTTGGGCTTCTTTTATATTTAATTTAATAGGTTTAAGAAATTTTTGTTTCTTTTTTTTATTTTGAAAACAATTTGAGTGGAAAAATTTATTTTGTATACGTAAATATAAAATTTCTTAGGAAACTTCAAGGTTAAAAGCTTCCTCATAGAGACTAATAATAAATTTTAGAATATTAAATATTTGAATAAAATATTCTTGAAAAATATTTGAGTAAGTATCGAAAAGAAAACAATAAAATGTTGAAAGGCTCAGGTATCATTATTTAATATTTTTTCAGTATTTTTCCATTCTTAATAATATTGAGAACAAAAAGAAGTTCTCTAAATTTATTTATTATTTTATGAAATTTACGACATTCGGTTTAAAGTGTCCGTTCAATTACACGTTTTATAACTTCTTCCCATAGGACTTGTGACTCTCCACTGTTAGTCAAATGTTTCAAATTAAAAAGTTCAAAATCCCCAGTCTTTTGTTTATACTGAGAGTATTATGGGATCTCTGACCATCCTAGCCTGTCGTTAAAATTATATTCAGATATCGTAATATTGACCCAATACGAGACGATGGGACTAACTTATTTTTTGCTATTTGGATGTCCCTTTTATGTTAAGTTGGTTCAAAGCACTTGATTCAGTTTCAATGCAGTTTTACCATAAAAAAAAATCTCAGTACTGCAATTCAAATGACGATAAAATTTTAAATTCTGATTTTCTTTGTCAAATTTTTTACTATTAAATGTATTTAAGAATCTTATAAATATGAAATTCTGTTTTTCTTTTTTGTTAAAGGACTCACTCTTTAATATTTTTCGCTTGGTTAGAATTAGATAGGATGGTTTCAGTTTTAAATTAATGTTCTGAGAAATTAAGACAGAAAAAAATTGAAGAAGAAAAATGCAAAAATAAAATAACCCCGGAAACTACGGAACCAAGTATAATATAAAATCAAGGCAATTTCTTTTTAAGGTTGAGGCTCCAATAGAAGGGAGCTCTTCATGAAATTGAAAACGAATACAAATTGAAGCTTGGCATTTGGACTCCTTTGTGTTTGAACTCTACATGTTTCTTTTCTCTCTAATTTTAAAAGTATTCCTAAATTTTTTTTAAACTTTTTTAAATTGTAAAAATATTGGAGCTTTACTCTATTAGACCCATAAGAACAATAGTCCCGAGTATATAATAAAATTGCGCCTCCGTTTGACATGTCCTGTCTAGGAGTGATGAATGTAGGTTGAGCCGTTTTCTCATCAGTTCTGGTCAGTTTTTCAGCACGTTTTCTCAGAAACTATATAAGAGCTAGAATCATGAAATTCACCAAAAGTATTTCAGATACACGAAGCTTCAGGTACCTCGTATACAAATTTTAAGAGTTCAAAATTAAAATGATTCAGAATTTGAGGCTTCTAAAGTACAATTTTTTGAACCGAGCTTATTATATAGAAAGCTAAACACATTTATAAAGTTTCACCATTATATGGCTTGATTTTTGAGCAGCTAAACAAATTTTTGAATCTTGATCCATCACAAGTATTTCACAATGCAGCTCAAAACTTAAACATATATGTTTAGAAATATGATGGGGTGCTGTGCCTTATTTTCTAGGGGACTTGTGGCCCACTCAGCGTGATTCATGATTCCCCAGGCACTTTTGTCTGTTTTTCGAGTCATAAGTCCCCGAAAGGATTTTTGCCTCCGGGACTCTTGCGACTCCGTCATCAAGCACAATTAAATATGCATGTGAAGTTCATCGTCAAACACTGTAGAAATCATAAGAAATTCGATTGGAACATATGTCAGATTTGGACCCTTATACTTTAAAAACTTTCTGGCACAAAAGGGATTTAGTAGTTATTGATGGTTTTTAATTCATACCCAAGTAAATTTGAAAAATGCATTATAGAGTTATTGTGGTCTGTATTTAAAAAATAAAATAAAAAATTTTTTAAATCTTCATATAAAAAACCAATTCAATGTTATGTAACATAAAATTAAAACCTATTTTTTGATTAAATTAATAATATAATTCGACATCTGAATTGATTTACAAAATTGACTTCCAGCAAATTAATAAAATTAAAATCTCTAGCGGGGGGAAAAAGTAATTTAACAATGTACATATTAATAAAAAAAAACCAATTATATATTATTTATAATAATTTTTAAATTAATTTTATTGAATAATATTAAATAATTATTTTACCTATACTATAACTACACCTATCTTCAAATTGTCCATACATATTTTTTTTTAATTAATATAAAATTTTATATTATATTTTTATTTTTATTTAATTATATTTATTTTACAATCACAAAATTTTTAATTAATATTCTATGAATTGTTTCGACATTGGTAACCGCAGATATACTGAATATATTTCTATTTTAATTTATTTAAACATTTTGTTTTTATTTGGTTTATTTTCTGTCTTTTCCTTATTTTTTTAATTTACCAATCACGAAAAATTTTTCAATTTAATTCTATATACACGAATTTAACAAACATATACATAACATATATATAATATATAAAAGTTTTTGAGGTAAATAATTGGTGTAGGTGTAGACGCCCCATAGCCAAAAGTCCTCTTGTGTCATACCACTGTACAACAAAAGTCCCACAAATATGGTCATAACTCATATGGGACTTCGGTTTCTTTGAAGTGAGTCAAAAGTCCTATAAGATTTTTGAAATAATATGGTAAGGTCGTAAAAAATTATTTAGAAGAATTCTGTTCTAATGAAATCAAACAACTTATGTCTCCACTCAAGATTTTCCAACGGGAAACAAGGAGAGCAACAAATGCTCAGCCCTACACAGTAGACCTAACCAGATGACGTAACACGGCTTATGGAAATTTGTTTGTCATGCGCTCATCTCGTTTATGGAACCATATTCCACCAATTGTGTTCCCCAAAGTTTATAATGTGTACAATTTAGCTAAATTTAAGAAGTACATTAACATCTTTCTTCTAAATATCCCATCCAATTTTCCCCATCCTCCATAATCCATAAATCCCAAATATTTCACCATAACCCCAAATCTATCCATATCCCCATCTCTGTAGCCAAACTGTACATTTGTATCATAGGTTCCCTCCTAAAGTTTGGGCCAAAAAGGGTGTTTCGAGCTTTACATTCCCTCGTAAAAAAATAAAAAACAAGTGATGAAAAAAAACCAAGGGTTTTTAAAAAAGCACATTTTCAAAATTATATTGTATTACATACTGAGTTTAACTTTGGAAATATTTACTTGGAAATAGATACTACTGACTTATAAAATTTACTGCTAACAGTAAATTTTTCATTTAAAAGTTGTTATAGCCCTTCAATGGGGAAGGTTGCCAAATTTCTCAAGTCTCTCCCCCCCCTTCATCCTCTAGTTTTTTAGGTTCTAGGAATTAAATTGTGAATTACACAAAAATTTGGAATTTTACTTAGAATTTTATTATCTAAGCAAAAATTAGTGAAACTGAGAGACACTTTCTTCAATTTAAGGAACCCCTTTTAAATTTAAGAAAAACCTTTAACATATGTTAAAATATAATGTTGCACCTTTAAATTTTGTATATCAGGTGTATGTAATTTTGTATATCAAATTTTGTATGTAGGTGTTTAAAAATAGCAAAATTTCAATTTTCGAGCCCTTATAGCTCCTAAATAGGGGGCTTGACAAAAAAATTTTGTTAACCGACTCCTACTAATTTCTAAGTATCTAACTCCTCCCAAGATCCTAGCTTGAACCGTTCAGAAGATATGTGTGACCAAAAATTTTGCGAAAATTGAGTTTTGCGTAATGTTAAATTTTAGTACCGTATGGCAACCCTAAACATTTGCCTTATAAAAATTTATAAAGTTTATGAAACCAGCTATCATTTGCCGTTTTCAGATTGAAAATATATGTAACAGAACTCTTGTTATAACAATTTAAATATAGGGCTTTTTCCAACTTTGGGGGGCTGTAGCCCTGTAACAGGTGGGGCTACAGAAAAAAATTCTTCTACGAAATTATTTTTTTTGCAAAAACTACCCATGGTTAAAATTTCTTTTCTCTATTTCAAACGGTGTAAAAGTTTTTGTAAACATACGGACGGACGGACGGACAGAGTGAAGCTATATAGGCACATTTTTACAAAATTTTTTGAAAATGTGCTAAAAAAAGAAGAGAAGTGTTTTTATAAGATAAACATAGGTAGATGGTAACACTAATATGAATCATATTGTTTTTAAATGTCACAAGTCACAGAAAATGTATATAAATCAGCCATGTTGAGTTGTTAGACAGTAATTGTAAGATATTAAAGTTGCTGAAATTTTATAAGCTCAATAAAGAAATTAAAAAAACAGAAATAACCCTGGTTTCGTGATCAACTCAAAAATCCAACACATTATTTAAAATATAATAAGGAGGGTTTTTATGGTCAGCTACGAAATAAGTTAAGATTTTCTTTTTTCCCAGAATATTTAAATACATAAAATATACATACACATTCTAAAAAAATGCTACGTCAACATTTAATTGAATTCAGGAAAACCCTAGAGATTTTAGAGTTGGATACAAAATCAGATTTCCAATATTTTTTTAAGGAGGGGGGATATTATTAATATTCTATCATTCCAATAGTGCTTCCAAAAGTCTAAATTGGTGTTTTGTCTATGGTACTTCTGACCCGGTACCAAATTTTTAATAGAGCGGCGGTTGGTGAAAACATTTCTTCATTTATATTATTGCAAAATTAAAAAAAAACCATTAGGAAAGAAATTCGAATTTAAAAAAAAATGTGCGGAACAAACCATTAAATGAAATGTCATGTGCACAAAAATAAAAAACAAAATTAAATTTTCAAAGCATTATAAATTTTTTTAGGCAAAATTAATTTTACTGAAGTATTGATATTAGTTCAGGGAAAAGTATAAATTAAAATAAAATTTTTAAAATGTTTTGTTATTTTTTTAATGCAACAAGTAAAATTTAACATTGATATTAACGAATAGCGGTTTATAAGAGAATTGTTGTCTCAGTTAGTGTTTCTGCTTAATTGATAAATATCAATGAAAATTGAAAAATATTATTTAAAATAAAGTAGACATATTTTTTATCAATACAGATTTAAACATCAAGTAACACGACTTATGGAAATTCGTTTGTTATGCGCATATCGCTATTGTGGAACCATATTCCGCCCCATGTGTTCCCTTAAGTTGGTAATTCGTATGTGAATGATTTCATTGAATTTAAGAAGAAAATTAACATCTGTCTTCTCAATATTCCTCGATATTCTGCCCATCCCCCAAACCAGGATCCTTTCTACAGTTTGGTTCAAAAAGGGTGTGGTTTTGGTGCGTTAAACTTGCACACTACCCAAAGAAGCACCGGACAGTTTCAATGAGCGACTTTCGAGCGTAAAGAAGCAGAGAAGAGCATGCCAACATCATTGCAAATCTACAGTAACATGTGATCGCTTATCATCCAGTAGTGGATTAGCAGCTGAAGAAAAAGAACCTCAAACTGCAGGGAACTCCAATAACAATAAAAATATGAAATCTAATGATAACCTTCATATTTTGAAAACTAATTTGATATGCATAATAGCAATTCTCGTTAAATAATAATTCATTCTATATTACACAAAGATTATTGAAATTTTAACAATATTTTCAGGTTGTTTCTCATGTTTGATATTACCATAATTAATTTTCATAATTAATTTTCTTCGCTGTCCTTGAAAATTATTGGAAAAAATACAAAATTTTATACTGTTAATAACTAATCAAACAAGTAATGAAAAAAACCAAGGGTTTTTAAAAAAGCACATTTTCAAAATAATAAAGTGTTTCATACTGAGTATTTTATCGGAATATAATGTTGAAGCTTCAATGTTAACGTTTAATTTAAAAAATATATACGTTGGTGACTAAGTTACTACTTTTTAAGTCCTAATAGCCACTCTATGTAGAAGGTTGCCCAATTTTTCAACGATCTAATCCTCACTACTCCTCTTCCCCCAACTTTTTTAGGTTCAAAGAATTAAATTGTGAATTCTACCAAAATTTGGATTTTTATTAAGAATTTTACTATTTAAGCAAAAATGGTTAAAACTGAGAGACAGTTTCTTCAATTTAAAGAACTGCTTTTAAATCTAAGAAAATCTTTTAACATATGTTAAAGTATAATTTTGGACCTTCAAATTTTGTATATTAACAAAAAAAAATTTGAACAGGTATTCAAGTTACAGATGCTTAAAAATAGCAAAATTTCAATTTTCGAGCCCTTATAGCTGCTAAACAGGGGACGTGACAAAAAAAATTTGTTAACCGACTCCTACTAATTTCTGAAGTTCTAACTTCTCCCAAAATTTCAAGATCCCAGCTGGAACAGTTTAGGAGATATGTGGGACCAAAAATTTTGCAAAAATTGACTTTTGCATAATGGTAAATTTTAGTACCGTATGGCAACTCTGTACATTTTAATGATATATTTTTGTAAAGCCTAACAAAGCAGCTCTCTTTTACCCTTTTTAGATTGAAAATATAGCTAAAAGAACTCTTATTATATAAATTTAAATATAGGGCTTTTTTTAAATTTGCGGGGGTTGTAGCTTCATCACCTTTCAAAATTAAGAAAAACCTTTGACACATGTTGAAACATATTTAAAGAGCTTTAAATTTTGTAAATCACAAAAAAAAAATTTGAACAGGTATTTAAGTTACAGGTGTTTAAAAATAGCAAAATTTCAATTTTCGGGACCTTATAGCTGCAAAACAGGGGACGTGACAAAAAAAATTTGTTTACCGACTTCTACTTATTTCTAAGGATCTAACTACTCCCAAAATTTCAAGACCCTAGCTTGGCCCGTATAAAAGATATGTGTAGCCAAAAATTTTGCAAAAATTGAGTTTTGTGTAATATTAAATTTTAGTACCATATGGCAACCCTAAACATTTGCTTTTTAAAAGTTTATAAAGTTTATGAAACCAGCTATCTTCTGCCGTTTTCTGATTGAAAATACATCTAATAGAACTCTAGTTATAACAATTTGAATATAGGGCTTTTTCCAACTTTGGGGGGCTGCAGCTCCGTAACGGGTGGGGCTACAGAAAAAAATTCTTCTACGAAATAATTTTTTTGTAATACCTACTCGTGGTTAAAATTTCTTTTCTCTATTTCAAACGATGTAAAAGTTTTTGTAAACATACGGACAGACAGACAGACAGACAGACGGACGGACGGACAGAGTGAAACTATATAGGCACATTTTTACAAAATTTTTTGAAAATGTGCTAAAAATAGAGTTTTATTTTTTAATGGTTTTTATTTTTTAATGGTTCATTTACAATGTCTTCAAATATTTTGAATCTAATTTAATATGTCTATCAAATGTTTTTTGTTGGATTTTTTCATTATATTTTTACCTTTAATTAATTTTATTTTTGGATTAATCCCATAGTATTCATGCCCTACACCTAAAATAGGTATAAGGGTGTATTAATTTTGGTATGTTTTTGTAACCACCAAAAGGAAGCAATCTGAATATAGAAAATATATATGTATGTATTTTTCGGCAGCATCGTCTTCTGAGTCGATTTACTAAAGTCCGTCCATCCGTCCACTCGTCTGTTTGTAGACACTATAATTCAAAGAATAATAATGCTATCTTGATTCAATTTATACTGTAGATAACTAATGATAGAAGTACGGTTGGGATTTAAAATTTTTTTTAATGGCGAAATCAGAGCATGGGTTTGGATCCTGAAAGCTCTTAATCGAACCAAGGCCAAACGAGCATATATTCAAAATCAATAAAAATAGGAGCTTCAAATTTGGTACAAGATTGTTTTTGACAAGAATAAATGTTGAGGTTTGTGTAACTGACAATTGGTATTTATCAGGTGTAGGGTATTACTAAGTCGTTTGGGTCGATTGAAGGTTGTTTTATTACTTTTTTTTAATATTCGATTATATGAAAGATTTTGATTTTTTTTTTTTTATGTTTTATGTACAATTATATATATACCTACAGGGTGTCTCGACATGCCCGATCAACCATTTCAAGGAAGACCATCGAGTTGGAAACATTCTGTATATAGATATATAGACGTATTTAGAATAAATTTTAATTATAATAAGTACGACCTAATACTTTAATTATCTTATTTATACATATTTCATATTTCCACAATTTTTGATTTAAATAAAAAACATTTTAAGTCAAATAATTAATTTCAAATTTCAAAGAGTTATAATTTTTTTTTAAATCGTTTATAATCTTTTATTTTCTTTTAATTCCATAATTATAAATTTGTCTTATGAAACAAAGAATATATCTTTAAAAATTATTTCAGTTAATTAATTCGTCCTTTAGTAACAGCTTAATTAAGATTTAATTTGATTTTTGGAATTTAAAGATAATCTTGTACAATGGAAACCTAATTCTATAGAATTAGAGGATTAATGTTTAATTTAAAACAAAAAACCAATGTAATACTTACTAATATGTATATTAAAATAAAATCTTATTAAAACAAGTGATGAAAAAAACCAAGGGTTTTTAAAAAGCACATTTTCATAATAATATAGTGTTTCATACTAAGTATTTTATCGGAATATGATGTTGAAGCTTCAATATTAACGTTTAATTCAGGAAATCTATACATTGGTGACTAAGTTCCTACTTACTTATAAAAAGAGTAAATTTTTAATTTTTAAGTCCTAGTAGCCCCTCTATGGAGAAGGTTGCCAATTTCTCAAGGATCTAATCCGCACTACTCCCCTTCCCCCAACTTTTTTAGGTTCTAGGATTAAATTGTGAAGTATATCAAAATTTGGAATTTTACTTAGAATTTTACTATTTAAGCAAAAATGGTTAAAACTGAGAGACACTTTCTTCAATTTAAAGAACCGCTTTTAAATTTAAGAAAATCTTTTAACATATGTTAAAATATAATGTTGGGCCTTTAAATTTTGTATATTAAGGAAAAAATATTTAAACAGGTATTCAAGTTACAGGTGTTTAGAAATAGCAAAATTTCAGTTTTCGAGCCCTTATAGTTTCTAAATACTGGGCTTGACAAAAAAAAAATTGATAACCGACTCCTACTAATTTCTGAGTATCTAACTTCTTCCAAAATTTCAAGACCCTAGCTTGAACCGTTTAAAAGATATGTGGAGCCAAAAATTTTGCAAAAATTGAGTTTTGCGTAATGTTAAATTTTAGTACCGTATGGCAACCCTTAACATTTGACTTTTAAAATTTTATAAAGCTTAGAAAACCAGCTATCGTTTGCTGTTCAGATTGAAAATATATATAACACAATTCTTGTTATAACAATTTAAATATAGGGCTTTTTCCAACTTTGGGGGGCTGTAGCTCCGTAACAGGGGCTACAGAACAAAATTCTTCTAGGAAATTATTTTTTTTACAATACCTACCCATGGTTAAAATTTTTTTACTCTATTTCAAACGGTGTAAAAGTTATTTTAAACATACGGACGGACGGACGGACAGAGTGAAGCTATATAGGCACATTTTTACAAAATTTTTTGAAAATGTGCTAAACGAGGAAGATTATAGTTGCCCTTGTCAACTTTTAGATACCCGTGCATACCCACTAACCGTTATTTATTTTCCATATGCTATTATAAATATAATAAATGCTATTATAAAAGAAAATATAAAAAAGTAAAATAGTTAAAAAAAATTTAACTTATTATCCCATAATTTTTGCCTAAAAAATAAAACAATTAAATTTTTAATTCATTATACCATAATTTTAGCTTAAAAACAAAAAAAACGAGGAAGAGTTTCGTAGAGTAGACTGTGTCAACTCTGGGATACCCGTATGACCGTAACATATACATTATATCATCCGGTTAATTACTTTTGGCTTTATTAAGTGTAGTGGAATACTCATATAAAATAAAGAGTTGTATGGCAGCTACTCGAACCCTCTGTCGTAGACCAACCAAATTTTGCAGAAACTTTGGCCATTACACTAAACAATTTTTGGCAAAAATTCAGACACCCGGCTTCATTAGGTGGAGAGTAATGCTCATATAAAATAAGGAGTTGTATGGCAGCTACTCGAACCCTCTGCAACAGACCAACCAAATTTTGCAGAAACTTTGGCCATTACACTAAACAATTGTTGGCAAAAATTCAGACACCCAGCTTCATTAGGTGGAGAGTAATGCTCATATAAAATAAGAAGTTGTATGGCAGCTACTCGAACCCACTCCACTAGACCAACCAAATTTTGCAGAAACTTTGGTCATAAAACTAAACTACTTTTGGCAAAATTTCAGACACGCAGCTGTAATAGGTACAGAGTAATGCTCATATAAAAAAAGAAGTTGTATGGCAGCTACCCGAACTCATGGACCAAAATGGCTGGATTTAAATAGCGATGACGGCTATTGCAAAAAAACGAATTCAAGATCCTAGCTCCTTTAGTTTTTGAGTTATCGTGCGGACGGACAGACGGACGGACGGACGGACATACATAGCTAAATCGATTTATTTTTCGATTCTGATTCGATCCATACACTTGAGTCTATATCTACCCCCCTCCTTCTCTGCGTCACAAACGTAATGGCAAATTTATTATACCCTTTGACTATATAGTCATACGGGTATAACGAGGAAGATTATAGTTGCCCTTGTCAACTTTTAGATACCCGTGTATACCCACTAACCGTTATTTATTTCCCCTATGTTATTATAAATATTAAAAAAACAAGTGATGATAAAAAACCAAGGGTTTTTAAAAAAGCACATTTTCATATTAAGTATTTTATCGAAATATAATGTTCAAGCTTCAATATTAACGTTTAATTAAGGAAATATATACGTTGGTGACTAAGTTACTGCTTACTGTTTAAACAGTAAATTTTTTATTTGAAAGTTCTAATAGCCCTTCAATAGGGAAGGTTACCAAATTTCTCAAGGACCTAACTTCATCTAACCTCCCCCCCCAGGAATTAAACAAAAATTTGGAATATTACTTAGAATTTTTTTATCTAAGCAAAAATGGGTAAAACTGAGAAACACTTTCTTCAATTTAAGGAACCGCTTATAAATTTAAGAAACACCTTTAACATATGTTAAAATATAATGCTTGACCTTCAAATTTTGTATATTAATAAAAAAAAAAATTGGACAGGTATTCAAGTTACAGGTGCTTAAAAATAGCTAAATTTCAATTTTCGAGTCCTTATAGCTTCTAAACAGGGGGCTTGACAAAAAAATTTTGTTAGCCGACTCCTACTAACTTTCGAGGACCTAAGTTCTCCCAAAATTTCAAGACCCTATCTTAAGCCGTTTAAGAGATATGTGGGACCAAAAATTTTGCAAAAATTGAGTTTTTATATAATGCTAAATTTTAGTACCGTGTGGCAACCCTATGAATTCGATCGACGTATTTTTGTTAAGTCTATAAGAGCAGCTCTCTTATACCGTTTTTCGATTGAAAATAAACCTAACAGAATTCATGTTATATAATTTTAAATATAGGGCTTTTTGGAATTTGCAGGGGCTGTAGCTTCGTAACCCTTCAAAATTAAGAAAAACCTTTGACACATGTTGAAATATAATTATAGATCTTTGAATTTTGTATATCACTAAAAAAAAATTTGTACAGGTATTCAAGTTACAGGTGTTTAAAAATAGCAAAATTTCAATTTTCGAGCCCTTATAGCTCCTAAATAGGAAGCTTGACAAAAAAATTTTGTTAACCGACTCGTACTTATTTCTAAGTATCTCACTTCTCCCAAAACTTCAAGACCCTAGCTTGAACCGTTCAGAAGATATGTGTGGTCAAAAATTTTGCAAAAATTGAGTTTTGTGTAATGTTAAATTTTAGTACCGTATGGCAACGCTAAACATTTGAGTTTCAAAAATTTATGAAGTTCATGAAACCAGCTATCGTTTTCCGTTTTCAGAATGAAAATATATCAAACAAAACTCTTGTTATAACAATTTAAATATAGGGCTTTTTCCAACTTTAGGGGGCTGCAGCTCCGAAACGGGTGGGGCTACAGAAAAAAATTCTTCTACGAAATTATTTTTTTTTTAAAAACTACTTATGGTTAAATTTTCTTTACTCTATTTCAAAGGGTGTAAAAGTTTTTGGAAACATACGGACAGACAGACGGACGGACGGACGGACGGACAGAGTGAAACTATATAGGCACATTTTTACAAAATTTTTTGAAAATGTGCTAAAAATATAAGAAAGTAAAATAGTTAAAAAAAAATTTAACTTATTATCAACTTATTATAATTTCCCATTAAATATCCCACAAAAAAAAAAAAAAATAGATCACCCTAATAGTTGGTCCGAGTGATGTCCAACTTTGCCAACTAACTTGTCCTATTACCTTATCTGCCCAGTTTTGATTTTAACCTCGTAGCTTCATTAGATTCACAGTTATCGAATTGACAACTTTGTATGAGAGCTGCCCGAAAACGGGGCCGTAACATTTTAAAACTCCATATAAGTGCTCGATTTATTATATAACTAACAGTGTGTAATTTTCATCCTCGTAATATCATCAGTTTCCAAGAAATTCATATTGGTGCAAAGAAGTTGCATAGCAGCCCACCGAAAATGGGGCCGTAACATTTTGAAACTTCATATAAGAGCTCGATTCATTATATAACTAACAGTGTGTAATTTTCATCCTCGTAGTATAATCAGTTTCTAATAAATTCATATTGGTGCAAAGAAGTTGTGTGGCAGCTCCCTGAAGCTTTGATCTGGTCTTAACCAAAAAGAATAGGGAACCTCAAAAATGTCCAAAAAATGTTTTGTGTGATTTTCAAAACTCTTGCTCTAATTTTTCAATTCTATCTCTTATAATTAATTTTTAATTCACCAATATATTAAACTTAAGCAAAATCAACTTCATATGATCATATTCATATAATAATCATCATATCCATAATCTATCAATCTATCAATATCAATAAGCCATTTACTTAAAAAAAATCTTTGTCTTCTTTTTTGCTTACTTAAATAAACTACGCATCATTTAAATCATATGAAATTCTAACTCGAAATCGTTATCTACTTTTTGTAACAAAAACAAAAAACAAAAAAACAAAAAAACAAAATTCATATAATTTCAAGATGCAAGCAAAATTTAAAATTTTTGTATGAAAATGTTGGAGTTGAAAAAGTTAGTTGTTCGAGAGCTACCCGAAGTTTTGGTCCGATCTTAACCAAAAAAAATAGGGACCCTAGAAATTGATTGAAAAATATTTTGTGAAAATTTCAAAACTGTAGCTCTTTTAGTTTTTGAGTTATCGTACTGACACACAGATGGACGGACGGACGGACGGACAGACACACATAGCTAGATCGACTCATTTTTCGATTCTGAGCCGATACGTACCCTTGACACTATATCTAGCTCGTCTAGATCGATGCGTTACAAACGGAGGAGCAAATCTAATATACCCGATGTCATATATGTATGCACGTATGAGTACCATTAAATTCAAGAAAGTCATTTAAATTTCAGTAAAATTTGCAAAATCAAACCGGTTAAACTTCTAAAAATTTTTAAAAATCACTAAATTTTAAAAAATTTTTCAGATTATCCCTGACGAATTAAATTTTGTGTAGGCATTAGCCTAACCCATAGATATTGAACATGAGAAACCATGAACTTTCTAAAGCATCTATAGTAGTTTATTGAACTTATGTATAATAATCACTTTTATCGGAAATCATTCGAAAAAAACTACTTTTAACAAAGTTTTAAATACATTACCTTATTCGGCTCTGAGTTAGAAGCACAGCTACTCTAACTTGCTACATTTGACTAAACCAATTTTTTGCAATCATTAGTAATGACAATTAATTAATTGTATTACAATTTCAGACTCCAAGCTTTATCAAATACCCAGATATGTTCACCTTAAAAAAAGAATTTGTATTACAGCTAACTAAACTGACTGCGTTAGCGATTTTGCTCTCATAAATAGATTTAAGTGTAGGTCTATCTCGTCCCAATAACAGCGTTCCAAACGTAATAGCAGGTTTAGCATATCCGTTCCGTATATAATGATTTAGCTCTTAATGGAACAAATTTGACTGCATCTAATATTATATTTATCAGCATATTCACTTTGGTTCCAACTTTTTCAAAAGGTCTTTATAATAAAATGGCGTATGAGTATAGGTCAAAAGGGTATACTAAATTTGCCATTACATTTGTGGCAAGGAGAAGGAGGGGGTTCTTCCGTTCGTCTGTCCCTCCGGCCCCATGATAACTCAAAAAATAAATGAGCTAAGATTTTGAAATTTTCACAAAATCGTTTTTTATGCAGTAGTCTTCATCGCTATGAAAAACCAACCAGACGGGTTCGATTCGGTATCTGCCATACAATTTTTTTTTTTATACGAACATTACTGTATACCTTTTGCATCCGGATGCATGAAAGTTTTCCAGAAATTCAAGTACTTAACTTTAACGGCAAACGTCTGAATAATAAAGTTGGTGTAGTGGAAGAGGTTCGAAAAGCTGACTTTCAACTTATATTTTCTTTTGTATATAACTGAAGGTCTAATAAGTTGTGTATTTCAAATTTTCTCAAAAGTAATTAACCGGATGATATAATGTCGATGTTATGGTCTTTTTTCAACTGCAATTTATTTTAAAGATTTTTAGTAGCTCCATTATACTCGTATATGCAATTATATTATTAAATATATAAAACAAACGTACTGTAATATCAAAGTAAGTTTATAAAGTTTACCTTTTTAATTTAATAGTTGAATTTAATATCAAAATAAGTTAATTAATTTTAATTAAATCTTTTAAATTTAGTTCTGAAATAAAAAAACTTTTACAAATTAAATACTTTTTGAAAAATATTAAAATAAAAATCTTGAAGATACTTATAATTAAATATATTTTTATTAAAACTTATATATATATTTTATTTTAGTAAAGAACTGCTCCAAGCATCATCCCCTATTCAGTAGGAACACAAAAAGTATATTAATTAAAAATAAAATAATTCTTTGAAACAATTAAATTAATTTAGACTTATATAGAAAAATATCTTTAATATCTTTTATTTTGCAAATTAAACAATTAAACATAAATTTTAAAATATTTCTAAAGATTTAACTTGAAAATTTTTGTAAATGAAAAGTAAATTTTATTGAAATGTCTTGAGTTTAGGTCCAAATAACAAAAAGTTCAATATTTTTTCAATTATTTGCAACAATTACATTTAATTAAGTTGTATTTAAGTTTTGCATTCACTGTTTGAGTCCATTAAAGTTCTGAAACAGCGAATCGAGCCTATTGAAACTGGGCAGTGTTTCTTTGGGTAGTGTGCGATTTTAACACACCAAAACCACACCCTTTTTGAGCCATACTTTAGGAGGGAACGTGTGATACAAATTTACAGTTTATGTACAATTTGACTACAGGGATGAGGATATGAAAGGGTGTCTGGGTTATGAAGGATGAGGAAAATTGAATGGGATATTTAGAAGAAAAATGTTAATGTTCTTCTTAAATTTAGGTAAGTCGTACACATGTACATTATCAATTTTGGGGAACACATTTGGTGGAATATGGTTCCATATACGTGATGAGTGCATGGCAAACGAATTTCTATAAGCCGTGTTGTGCTATCTGATTAGCTCAAGTGTGCAGGGATGAGCATCTGTTGTCAGAAGTTGTTTAATTTCTTTAGATCAGGTGTTGGTCCCTACAAGATGTCTACAAAACAAGGGGAGTGACCCAACATTACAACGATGGCTAAGTGGAGTGAGCGTTGAAGTAACAATGGGATAATTTATAAAAAAAATTAACTTACTTTGCGCTTTATCAATATATGCCAGTACAGTAATGAAAGCACTAGCCTTTGCTACTCCAAAAATATGATTTGGCCAAGTCAATTTTTGGTTTAGCTCAATCCCCAAAATGTTTAAGTCTGCCGTATGGTACAAACCTTTTGGAGCAAGGGAGTTCGATCCTATCCCTAAAATTGCGAATTAATTGGAGCCGGTGTAATGATACCTTTCACACACCTTCCTAGATCTAACAAGCATTTCACCGAAATTAATAAGCATTAAATTGAATGGAGTGGTAGTTACGACACCTATTAAAAGCCTCTCAAACTCTAATAACCAGATATTCGAAAATGATAAATATTGGACACTTGAAGATTACACTTGGTACAAGGTTAAATAATTACGAATTTTTAAATTGAAATTTAATTTTTGAGGGATGGGATATTACTAAGTCGGTTGCATTGACTTACAGTTACTTTATTGATCAACTTTGCTCAATACTTCTTAAGAGTTTTTTGACCTCTAAAAGTATGCAATGGTTAATATGAAGTTTTAAAAACAATATCAATTATTTTCAAAATGTTCATTTTTTCGAAAAATTCTTCAAAATATTGAACAGCAGTTAAAAATGACCTCTGGGGTTAAAAAAACATCTAAAAAACTCAAATATATTTTAAATTTTAATAAAATACTTTTATTTAAAACTGAATGTCCCAGTTTTTTTTGTATTAGCTACTAAAAAGTGCATTATACATGTTTAACACCTCCTTTTACACATGTTTTGAAGATTATTATATTCTAAATTGATTAAGGGTTAGAAAAAAACGTAATTTCTATTATTTTTTAACTTGTTTTTTTATCTCTAAATTCTAAACGACAGAGTTTCGTTCTATTTTTTTTTTTTATTGTATTAAAGGGTTATGATACTTTACATTGCATATTTAATTGAATT
Source organism: Dolichopus griseipennis (assembly GCA_963082915.1). Lineage (NCBI taxonomy): Eukaryota > Metazoa > Arthropoda > Insecta > Diptera > Dolichopodidae > Dolichopus > Dolichopus griseipennis. The sequence continues at coordinate 313,919,976 of OY720441.1, read as the reverse complement.
AACTTCGTATATTATCCCAGAGAGACACACACTTATACCAGAGGGAAAAAGACAAAAAAAAAGAGGGGGCATTTAGATCCATTTAAAATCTATTGCAAAGTAGATTTGGAAAGGATTTGAAAATTTTATAGAAATTGAATTTTTTTCTGTTCCATTGGTATCAAAAGGTGTACTCGTATAACCTGTTGTATTTAATAAAATCAGGTATAAAATTAAAATGTAATTTTATTCATTATATATATATTTTTTTTTGTGTCCCAAGCTCAAATTATACACATACTGTGTTCTCTGAATATTATTATTTTAATTTGAAATGGTGTTACAAATAAGTGCCTTGTAATTAGTAGTTAAAAACAATAATAGTTGTGGGGGTATGAATGTTTAATAATATATGAAAATTTTATTTAGAGAAATCACACTAGGAGGTGTGTTGTAGCAGCAGTTTAGAAATGAAAGACTAATTATTTTGTTTTTATAAATATTAAATGTCATGAAAACTTTTGAAAGTTATACGTATAATATATATAATACATATATATATATATATATGTATATATATATATATATAGTTTATATAATAATTAGTACTTGGGGCATATATTGAAAATTAAAATTCAGTTTCACAAATTTTATAAACAGTTGACAGAATTTTATATTTAAAATAAGTATTTGATAACTTTTAAATTAATATGGAAATTAATTTTAATATTAATATATTCGTTAGTTTTTATGAAGTTGTCTTCGGAAGGAGAAATTTAGTGTGCAATATTATGACAGTACGTGTATTAAAAAATTTTTTAATAGAAATATTAGAACTCATTTTAGAAATATTTGAACACTATTCACTTCAATTAAAAACAAATTCTTTACCTACTAATGCTTTGAAAAGCGCCAAAAGTTGAAAAAATTTACTGTTATTCAGTTCCTATTCCAATTAATAGCGGATTAAAGTTAAACTTTTTGCAATATTTCAAAAAAAAAAAGGTATAAGTAAAACCATGATAGGTTGTATTAGCTTTTCTTCTTGCATAATGCGATTTGTATTGTAAAGTCTGGTGTTTTTGTATGGGAGCCTCACGATTCCGCGGTCTAATTTGGCCCAACTGCATATGGCATTTCTTTTAGCAAAAATAGCACTTATAACAAATTTAATTAAAATTGCGATTGTGATAAATTATTATAACTTTAAATTCCTGAAATTCCTAGAATCTCTAGACCTCATGATGCTAAAATCAATTTATGAAGGCTACTCTTCGAAAGTATCTGACAATGCTCTATACAACAAATTTGGATTCATTCCGAATTTTAGAACTCAAGATTTCTCTCGCCTGGCTGGTGTTTTTGTATGGGAGCTTTTTGATCCCGCGGTACAATTTGAGGCATCTACGAACTTAACCTTACTATTGACAAATAAATCATTAATATAAATTTTAATGGAAATCGGTTGAAATTTACACAAGGTATCGTGCATTCGGACACACATTTACACACATAAACAAATTTTTGGATTAACGAAATTCTACTTTGTTTTTCACCGAGGAACTTGTAAAATATTGATACTGAAAAATTCTAAAAGGAAATTTTTGCTTTATTTCCTAAAACTTTGAGGTGAACCTAAAATATTTTCAGAGATTTTGTCAAATTTGTAGACAACATTTCTAGGCCCACTGCCGATGTGATAAAAATATAAAGCGCAAAGTTGTATTTAAAAACCAATTTGACCTGCTGGACAATATCAGTCACCGGGTTAGGCCTCGGAGACACAGACAGCGAGCCAGCGATTTTCTAGGGGTTAATTTTCCAAAAACTACTTCAAACATAATCGTTGTCATATAAGTGGGCATATAGAAGAACAACCAGTAGGTCCACAATTACACGATAATTTCCTCACAAAAAAACTTATTGGACACCTAACATAGATATATTCATCCATAAGTTAATGTGTAAAAAGTTTAGAAGAAAACAAGAACAGTTCTAGCGCTTTAAGAAAGTTTAAAAAGTTCTTTTCAAACTTATTTAACAATGACTTTTATATCAAGTCCCTTTCATTTAAATTATTATAAAATTTAATAGAATATGGCTTTATTTAGAAACACAAGTTATTTATTAAAAAATTCTATAGTAATTCACACAATTCACCATAAATATTTTTATACATATAAGCATTGTTAAATATATGTATTATTGATATTATACAATTTTATATTTAATTTCAATTGACATCAACTGCAGATTGAAATTCTAAATATCGGAATCATTTGCTAACCATTTTGTAATAAAAAAAAAAAAATAAGACAATAGCCAGAAATATCACGATGTCCATTCAATTCTATGGAATTTAATTTTAAATTATATTCAAATAATATTATGTCAATGCGATGACTCTTTCAAATAAATAACATTTGATGGTAAAAAACTTTTGATGAGAAATCGTTAAATAAAAACTGTCGCTGTCATGCAAAATTTTGTTGACGTATTTTGGATTTTATTGATTTGATTTATACTGAAATTTTCATTGACATAATTTTCTTCATTAAAATCAAATCATTTGTATTTGAATGAAACTAAATACGCAGATGACAATTTGAAAGATATAATTAAAAATGCTTGAAGGGAAAACTTTTGATTTTAATTAATTAATAATTAAGTTTCACGTAAATTTTTAAAAATAACTATTTAATCTAATTGAATAGAAAGTTCTTTAAAACTACAGCTTAAATAAAACTTAGTTTTTTATTGAAATTAATTTTAGTGGAAACGAGGAAGAGTCTAGGAGTCCAGTTTCAAGTCTAGGATCCCCGTATGAATGTCATATAGACATTGAATTGTGCAGTTAATTACTTTGGTAAAATTTAAAAAACACAGCTAAATAATCTCTACAAGGTATGTATAAATATTGTATGACAACCTCTTACACTACCAATTATATTTTGTGTAGATGTTGACATTAAAGTTAACTCCTTTTGACAAAATTTCTGATACTCAGCTTTATTATATATTAAGTTATTCTCAAATGAAAAAAGAAGTTGTATAGTTCTCCTACTTTAGTTTTTGAGTTATCGTGCGAACGGATGAATGACAGACACACATAGCTAGGTCGATTTACTTTTCCGTTCTGTTCCAATCCAAATGTTTGAGTCACAATCTAACCCCTTCTTATCTTAACATAATCATAATGAAAAATTTAAAAAAACACTGACGTTCATACTGGTAAAAAAACTTTGAAAAGGTGAGTTAATATTCGGAACGTTATATTTGGAATGACAGCAGTGTTTCCCGGGGTTCTATAGAGTTTTTCAAATATTTACTGTTTATAATATAAAACGAGGAAGATTATAGTTGCCCTTGTCAACTTTTAGATACCCGTGCATACCCACTATGGTGTATAAAATAAACCGTAATTTACTTCCCTTATACATTTAACTCATTACCCCATAATTTTGACGTAAAAAAAAAAAAAAAAATTAACAAAAAAAAAAAAAAATCACAAAACAAAAAACAAAATTTTCATTCATTGTCCCATAACTTTAGCTTAAAAAAAAAAAAAAATAAAATAAAAAAAACAAAAACCAAAAAAAAAAAAAATTGGCCCACCCTAAAAGTCCGAAGGTCCGAGTGATGTCCAACTTTGCCAAGTAACTTGCCCTATTAATTTATCTGCCCAATTTTAATTTTAACCTTGTAGCTTCATTAGATTAAAAGTTATTGAATCGAAAACTTTGTATGGCAGCCCCCCGCAAATGGGGCCCTAAAATTTTGAAACTTCATATAAGTGGTTGATTCATTATATAACTAACCGTGTGTAATTTTCAGCCTCGTAGTATAATTAGTTTTGAGGAAATTCATATTGGTGCAAAGAAGTTGTATGGCAGCCCCCCGAAAATGGGGCCCTAACATTTTGAAACTTCATATAAGTGCTCGATTCATTATATAACTAACCGTGTGTAATTTTCATCCGCGTAGTATAAATAGTTTTGAAGAAATTCATATTGGTGCAAGGAAGTTGTATGGCAGTCCTCCGAAAATGGGGCCCTAACATTTTGAAACTTCATATAAGTGCTGGAGTCATTATAAAACTAACCGTGTGTAATTTTCATCCTCGTAGTATAAATAGTTTTGAAGAAATTCATATTGGTGCAAAAAAGTTGTATGGCAGCTCCCCGAAAATGGGGCCCTAACATTTTGAAACTTCATATAAGTGCTCGATTCATTATATAACTAACCGTGTGTAATTTTCAGCCTCGTAGTATAATTAGTTTTGAAGAAATTCATATTGGTGCAAAGAAGTTGTATGGCAGCCCCCCGAAAATGGGGCCCTAACATTTTGAAACTTCATATAAGTGCCGGAGTCATTATAAAACTAACCGTGTGTAATTTTCATTCTCGTAGTATAATTACTTTTGAAGAAATTCATATTTGTGCAAAAAAGTTGTATGGCAGCTCCCCGAAGACTTGGTCCGATTTTAACCAAAAATAATAGGGAACCTAGAAATTGTCTAAAAATCACTTTGTGTGAATTTCAAGACTCTAGCCCTTTTAGTTTTTGAGTTATCGGGCTGACACACGGACGGATGGACGGACGGACAGACACACATAGCTAGATCGACTAATTTTTCGATTCTGAGCCGATACGTACCCTTAACACTATATCTAGCTCGTCTAGATCGATGCGTTACAAACGGAGGAGCAAATCTAATATACCCGATGTCATATATGTATGCACGGGTATAAATATAATTTCTGTTTATAAAGCCTCCAATACTGCCACCAATTTATTTCCACCACAGTTCCTTGCTTCTAAAGCCATACACTAAAAATATTTCGAGTAAATAGTAATGGGATATTGTACATTGCTGCTGTATTAAGTGCTCGTAAAAAGAAGAACATTATAGTTGCACTTGTGAACTCTCTGATATATTCATATTCATATATCAATCCCATTTATATGCTGTTGCGCTTTATTGAGCTAAAATTCTGAAATATTCAAATTCTAGAAATCTGAAGAATTCATTAAATAGTGACGCAATTCAGATAACTTTCAAATTGAAGATAAGAGATTAAGAAAGCCAATCAACTATAATATGTCCCCTTCTATAATTTTCCCATTCTTACTTTCCTGGGACGTTTATCTAATTATTCTGGCTAGAGTTAAAGATGGTTTTTGTTAAGAACTCTCACACTAATTGGCGTCTAAGTTTCTGCCTTTTGAAGATGGCCGCTTATCTCAAAAAAGAAACTCAGGGTCAAATGCTAGGTATCGGAAGACTTAGTTCATAAACCTAATAAATCAAATGTATAAATCATTCTTTTATTAATTAAATCATAGTGTCCATGTCTCTATATTAACATAGAGATTTCAAATAATTCCCAACTTCAAATAATCCAAATTACTTTCATTATATTCTAAATTACAACAAAATAACATTAGAAATTTTTATTTGTTAACCATTTTGAAACCTTTTTCTTATTTTATTTATTGAAATTTAAATAATTTTTTTTAATTTTATTCCTAGAATTAGTTGTTAGTATAAACGGATTTATATTTAAATTTTATTAACTTCAAACAATATTTTATTTTCATCTTTTTATTTTTATTATGGCACTTAAAAATTAATAGAGTAATTCAATTTAAACAAACTTTAACACCTTTAATAATTAACACATTCATTTATTTGGATTTTAGTTTTTTTTTTGTATCTTTTTTATTTCCCAAAAAAAAAGCATTCATTGGACCCGAAATTTTTTAGTATTTAGAACAAAAAATTACAGGATTAAATTGTAACCTACAGAAACAGGTATAGTTCTTAAATTTAGAAAATTAATAGACCAGACCATTTTTAGTAAAATACAGGACAGTACAGTATGCTAAACCAATCTCGTTTCTTTTAATATTATTTAATTCTAAAATAAATATTATGGAAACAGGGGTATTACTGTGATTCTAGGTTTTGAGTTTGATAAAGAAGAAACATTTTTGCAGATTTTGTGTCTTATAAGTACAACAATTTGAGTAAAATTAATTCTATAGTCAAAATTTGTCAAGTTTTGATAAGTAGAGTAATTATTAGCATTAGTAAATTTTCCGATTGTTTCAATTGAATTCAAAATCAACAACTTAACAGGCAGCAATCTTGTTCTTCAAGGGTTTTCACGTCTTCATTTAAAGAAAGCATTCGAGGGAATTGATGTCTAAAATAATAAATAAGCACGAGGATCGAATAATATTCTTCCTAGACCTAAAATATCCTTGACCTTAATTTTGCTTTCAAATTATATTTTGCACTGGGTCCTTGACGTAAATATTTATTTTTTGAAGGATCTTTCATTCACTTTTACTTAAATACCTCTGTTGTCTAATAACGCATTATTTCTTCAAAAACTTGCAAGCAAAAATCTTCATATACAGTACTGATATAATATATGATGGTCTATTTAATAATATCATATATTTGAAAATTTTTTAAGTGTTTAAGCCTGTAATACGCATTTATTCTTGTCAGGAAATACTTAAGCACTTTAAAGTTGAAACTAAACAATAGAGATTTTAAAAAAATAGGGAGAATCCCCTTTTGAAAAATAATTCTTTTCATCAACCAAAAAAAAAAAAAAAAGAACAGTTACAATTTGAATCTATTTTTTTATACAAAAAATTAGAGAAAATTTTCTTTGCATTTAAAAAAAAAATGAAAAACTTGTTACTAAAAACGAAAATCTTTTCAAAATATTTTTTTTTTTTTGAAAAAAACAAAGACGAAACAAAAACGGATATTTCATTCACACAATTTTTTTTTTCTTTTCCTTTCTCTTTCCTTTTCAAATTTTTTTTTCTTCTAGCCAAAAAAATTAGAGAAACTGTATGGAATAATCAAAAGGAATGACAAAACAAGGTAACATAAAGAAATCAAGGCTTGTTGAAGAGGAACACTAATCTACATCATTATACTTTATATTTTAGCCCTGTAACAGTAAAACAAAGGTGTCACAAAATGTCAAACTATTTAATGTTCTAGTTAGAGTGCTAGAGTTCCGACTTTTTAATCGAGAAGTCTGGTTTTGATTTCCAGTAGGAGTGAAATAAGACTTTTGGTTGGTTCGAGATTTGAAGGGAGAACGAGGTCAATCATATCAATGACCTCGTTGATTTGAAAGCAGCAAATGATGATTTGCAGCAATGAAATGTATTCTGTTACAAAATTGTACTGAACGTTTTGAGCGATTTGCTTTATATTTTTTAATTTTTTAGAAATTTTTTTTTTTTTAAGATTAATGTAGGCCTAAATAGTATCTGGGGTTAAGGTTGTATTATTTTAGAAAGTTTTTCCGAATTTTGTTTTAAATAAAAAAGAAATGAGTAATTATTAAAATAAATTAGTATTTTTTGTCAAATCAATTCTCGGTGCGTTTTTTATGCTGCAACATTTATGCAGCGATTTAAAGCCGCGATTTAAAAACAAAAAACCGTTCAGTAGGAAATTGCTTTGAACGATTTCATAATTTTAAACCGTTTTTTTCAACTGAACAAGACCATTATAGCCTTTGAATCCAAAATAATACCATATACATAATTATATTATTCTAAACAAATACATAAAAATATGGATCTACCGAAAAATGCTAATAATATCGTGGACAGATCAAATTACAAACAAAGAAGTTTTACGTAGAGCAAACACGGAAAAAGAACTACTTATGAGGCTGAAGAAACAAAAAATCTCTTACTTTTGTCGTATTATGCGTGGAAACAAACACGAGCTATTCAGTTAACAATTCCAGGAAAAATTGAGGGAAAAAGAAGTAAAGGAAGGAAGCAATTAACATGGTTACGCAACATTAGGAACTGAACATGCATCAGATACATTGGCGATTTAATCCATTCAGCAACTGATCGAAACATCTTTCAGGACATCGTTGCCAATATCATATGACCACTAACGTCCAATTATGGACAGACAACAAAAGAAGAAGAAACAAATATAATATAATATAATACAAATTATAAAACTCACAGATTCAGAAATATCTTAATTAGCAGAAATATGTAAAAAACTAAAATTGTATCTATTGCTAATACCATTGTACATTTAAAACAAAAAATCATCTCATGCATTAATTGTAAGTGGAATCCATTTTAGCCTTCCTGTCAGAATACAATTTTGGGATACCTTCCATGTCAGAGTACAATTTTATCCCTTCTCCATTTTGAAGAGATTATATCGAAAACTGAATATATTCCCTAATCTAATTGTAAAAAAAATTATCAAATGCCGAGAAATGTTTAGCTTTAATCAAAATCAATTGAACTTGGGTTTTAATTATCTGCTTGAAGACTTATAACTAAGTGTATCTTGTAGATTTTTAACAAATAAAACTACGTGTAACACATACTTTTCAAACCTAGCTTAATAACCTCTTATAAACCAATTTTATTAAACGTATATAAATTTGAAATATCAATTATCATAAACAGTTACAAAATTTTATAAACTTCCAGCTAGACAAACAGTCGGACAGCCTGACATAATTCAAATTAATTAAGACTTTTTTTCTATAAATTTACTTTGCTAAATGTGCTAGAAAAAAATAAAAACAACAACATATATTGTACAGAGATAGAAAACTATTTAATATATTTAATGGGATCCTTGATAATGATTATTTCCTTTCTCTTTCTTTTTTTTTTTTTGTTTCAATTTTTCAATAGGTCTATAGAATTTTCAGTTAAAAACAACAACACTATAATAACAAAAACAAATGAAAAAAAACAAAAAGTACAAAAAAAAAAAGAAAACAAAATGAACAAAAATACCATTAGACTTTAAATGGCTTAACAAATATCTTCTCTTTCTAATTATTACGCCGGGGTTATATTTCAAAAGGCAATAATCTCTTTTTTTTCATATTGCCGTTATTTTTTATTTTTTTTTTAATATAGAGAATGAATGAAAATGAAAAAAAAAACATAAGAAGAAGAGTAAATAAAAAAAAATACAAAAAAAAAAAAGAGATAAATGAAAATGAAAACAACAAAGTTTTCTCTTTTTTTCACATCAATATAAACTGTATTTCATTCAGATGTGCAGTCAAGTACATTAATGGTTTTATTCACAAGTTAAAATATGAATAAAAAAAAAAGCAAAAAATCAAAAAAACATGAAACTAAAATCATTAACTTATATACACATAACTAATTTTCAATTTGAAAAATATATACAGTATTGGACAAAATTAGAGAATCATGTTTTTATTTTGTAAAATTAATTAAAACGAGGAAGAGTGTAGTAGAGTAGACTGTGTCAACTCTGGGATACCCGTATGACCGTAACATATACATTATATCATCAGATTAATTACTTTAGGCAAAATTTCAAACATTCAGCTTTATTAAGTGTAGAGTAATGCTCATACAAAAGAAGGAGTTTTATTGCAGCTACACGAACCCTCGGCTATTGCAAAAAAACGAATTTGCGAAAATTTCAATATCCTAACTCCTTTAGTTTTTGAGTTATCGTGCGGACGGACAGACAGACGAACGGACGGACATACATAGCTAAATCGATTTATTTTTCGATTCTGATCCGATCCATACACTTGAGTCTATATCTACCCCCCTCCTTCTCTGCGTCACAAACGTAATGGCAAATATATTATACCCTTTGACTATAATATAGTCATACGGGTATAAAAACTAATTATTTAAATTTTTATTTAAGCTCTTGAAAGTGAAAGTACAAGTACGGGAATTTAAGAGGTGAATTTAAAATTCTGGTTTCCTTGATCTTGAGGGTTTAGTTTGATGATAGCGACCTCGTTATAATTGACAGCGGTTCTATGAACATTAGTTATCCATTACTGTTAAATATTAGAAGAAGATTTTTGAATTTATTAGAAAAGTAGTGAAATACCTTGGCCTTTTCAGAAACGATTTTTCTTTAAATAAAAAAACAATTAAAGCGTTTGGTTCCTAAAAGACTTAGATTTACAAGGTGTAATCGTTTCGGTGCTTACTTTGTTTTGAAGATATCGAAAGTTTCCTTTAAAACTCAAATTTCTTTATATGAACAGATGAGATGGGATACAATAAAGCAAATTAAAGCTTTAAATAGTTTAACAAGATCTTTGGAAATTGAATCGTCAAAAGTTCTTATAGTTTTCACAAGAACATGGTAGTAACATTCACAAAAAGTTGTGGTCTATACTAAGAAAGGTATTTTTACTCCTTTTTTATATCCTATAGATAAATTTACTAAAGATTTAGTAAATTAAGATCTTTCGCTAAAGATTTGATCGTAACTTATGAGAATACAAAAGTATTTATTAATCAAAGTTATGTAATAAGGTATACGGTATCATCTTTTAAATAGATGGAGATTGAACCTTTTGATTCAATATTTATTTCATAGCAATTACAGTAATTTTATTAGTAAATTTTTTTTTAATGGTCCAAAATTTTTGTATATGACTGTAATTAATTTTGTTTTTTTTGTTAAGTTAAATATATTTCTACAGATGTTTAAACATGCAGAGTTCATTTGCTAAATAAAAAATTCCTTTCATATGAAAATAAAAAAAAACAGTTTTTTAATATTTGTTCTATATGATGTTTAATTATTATTACTTTTGTAATTATTTCTCATAGTTTAGGGCTTTACACAAAATATAAAATTAAACCAATTTAAAGCAAAAATTGGGTAATCAACAAAGTTCTTAAAAATTTATTAAATATATATATATATATATTATGCTAACTAATACCCGGTGCGCGTTGCTGCGCCTCTCAATGGAGATTTAATTTAAGTTGATATTACTGCATATAGTTAACACAAAAATTACACATGTAATTTGTGCAAAAATTACAGGTATTAAGTTAATTTTAAAATGTATTAAAGTAATTTTTTTAAATCGATTTTTCTAGAATTATTCTAGTAATTTTTTTAACTTTTACAATTTTAAACTGTATTCAAAAAAATACTAACTACTTTTCAAAATTGGACGAAAAAAAATTTTTTTTTTTACCGTCGGGCAAATATGGGTTAACAAATTCCAAAACTGTTAACTGTGTCAACTCAATTCTCAAGGAGAACACGTATACAATATTTGAAGTCTATTGGCCGAACCGTTTGCATTTTAGAAAAAAAAAAGTTTAAATACTTCCACCTCAGTCCTAACTTGGCTGTCCGTTATAGCAAAATTTTTAGCCAACGATTTCTTTCGAAATCGAATTAGAATCGGCTGAGTAGTTAAGGAGTCTATTCGCTACATAAAAACAAACAAAATTTCGCTTTTATATATTAGATAGATAGATAGATAGATAGATAGATATATAGAAGGATAGATATAAGATATATATATTTTATAATCATTAAAATTCTTTAAAAACAAATAATTTCTTGTCGAAATAAAACATTTTTCACATTTAACCTTAATTTGATATCAGTTCTGCTTTTAATAATACTTTTCGAAATACTCTTTGGAATCTGACCGATAACTCAGTGGGAAAGTGGCGTCTTTTTATCGGAAAGTTTCGGGTTCAAACCCTGGTCGGTTCGGGTAGCTGCCATACAACTTCGTTTTTTATATGAGTATTTCTCTGTACCTATTACAGCTGCGTGTCTGAAATTTAACCAAAAGTAGTTTAGTTTTATGGCCAAACTTTCTGCAAAATTTGGTTCGTCTACTGCAGTGGGTTCGAGTAGGTGCCATACAACTTCTTACTTTATATGAGAATTACTCTATACCTATTGAAGCTGGGTTTTTGAAATGTTGCTAAAAATAGTTAAGTGTAATGGCCAAAATTTCTGCAAAATTTGGTTGGTCTACTGCAGAGGGCTCGAGTAGTTGCCATACAACTCCTTCTTTTATATGAGAATTACACTACACCTAATGAAGCTGTATGTTTGAAATTTTGGCAATAGTAATTAACCGGATGATATAATGTATATGTTACGGTCATACGGGTATCCCAGACTTGACACAGTCTACTCTACTACACTTTTCCTCGTTTTATTTTGAAATTTTTATTTGACAACGCCTAGTAGATTTTATACTAATATGTAGATATTGTTTTGCAGGAAAAAAATTTGATCAAATTTTATTTACAAAAATTTTTAAAACAAATTTGTCGCTTGTAAGGTCCTTATAGTGGATGTGAAAAATGTTGCATCTTATCTAATCGAAAGAGAGAGCATGCAATGAATAAGAAATAACATATTTTCAACCAATCAAAGTATGAATACATCCATCACATGTAAATTCACTTTTAATCTAAATTAGATTCTAGAGAAAACATTCGAGTCATTTGAATGAACTTGTAACGAAAGCTAAAATAGAAGATTTCCAATAATTTTAACAAAATCGCTAAATATAAATTCTTAAGTAAAACAATTAAACTTCATTATACACTTAAAACGGGGACGGGTGAAGTTGAGTAGACTTAATCAGATAATATTAATTAGATTTAATCAGACGTGGACCATTAAAGTAAACTACTATTGACAAAATTTCGAACATTCAGATTTATTATGTATAAAATAATGACCATGTAAAATGGCAATTCTATGGCAACTACTCGAGCCCACTGCACAAGACCAACCAAAATTTTAAGAAACATTGGCCATAAACCTAAACTATTTTTGGCAAAATTTCAGACACCCAGTAATTTCATTAGGTGTACAGTAACGATCACATAAAAGAAGGAGTTGTATGGCAGGTACTCGAACCCGTGAGCCAAAATTACTGTTTTTCAATAGTGATGACGGCTTTTGCATAAAAACGAATTTGTGAAATTTCAAAATACTTTATTTTTTGAGTTATCGTGGGGACGGACGGACATACATAGCTAAATTGATTTATATTTCGATTCTGATCCGATCCATACCTACCTTTCAAACAAACGTAATAGCAAATTTAGTATACCCTTTGGCTAATAGTAACACTGGTATTAACATAGTTCTAAGAGTAAACTAAATTTTTAATTGCGTTTGTGGCGCTGGAACGGAGATGAGACAAATATAAACTCAAGCATATTGATTGAATCAAAATAGAAAAGTGAGTTTGTCTATCTTTGTCTGTCTGTCCTTCCATATGTCTTTGCTATTGAAATTGGCTTAGTTAGCTCTATACGCTCAAGCATAACTGCCGTACAACTACTTATTGTATATGAACGAAACTCTGCACTTAATTAAGCTGAGAGACTATAATTTTGCTAAAAGTATGTCAAAGGTCAAAGTTTATGGGTCAAAGTTCTTACTTGATTAAACTGGTGCAGCCAATTCGAGTTGTTGTCATACAACTTTTGGTTTTAATGAGCATAATCTAACATAATCTGCGTTCTACCTCGCTAGATCAATATAGGGTAGAGTTGGATGAATCCCACAAAGGACGACTAATATTTAGGGAACGTTAGCCGCATACATATAACAAGGGTACAATATAGACAATATTTTCTAAAAAACGAGGAAGGGTGTAGTAGAGTAGACTGTGTCAACTCTGGGATACCCGTATGACGGTAACATATACATTATATCATCCGGTTAATTACTTTTGGCAAAATTTCAAATATACAGCTTTATTAGATGTAGTATAATGCTCACATAAAAGAAGAAGTTGTATGGCAGCTACTCGAACCCTCTGTCGTAGACCAACCAAATTTTGCAGAAACTTTGGCCATTACACTAAACAATTTTTGGCAAAAATTCAGACACCCAGCTTCATTAGGTGGAGAGTAATGCTCATATAAAATAAGAAGTTGTATGGCAGCTACTCGAAACCACTCCACTAGACCAACCAAATTTTGCAGAAACTTTGGCCATAAAACTAAACTACTTTTGGCAAAATTTCAGACACGCAGCTGTAATAGGTACAAAGTAATGCTCATATAAAACAAGTAAGGAAAAAAACCAAGGGTTTTTAAAAAGCACATTTTCAACATTATATACGGTTTCTTACTGAATAATTCATCATTTATTTTTATAAAAATATATATAAAAATAAATGATAATATTAATTTAGTTATTTCATTAATTTATTAATTATATGACTAATAGGGGAATACTTAGAATATAACCTCAATGCACTCAAAGAAACCTGTTAGAAAGTGCGGAAAATAATGTTGCAGCTTCAATGTTAATGTTTAATTTTAGAAAATAACTTACACTGGTGAATAAGTTACTGTTTTATATAAACATAAAAGTTTTGATTTTTAAGACCTAGTAGCCCTTCAATGGGGAAAGTTCCCAAATTTTTGCTTAGCAAACTTATGATGGATCTGCCCACGCCTCTTCTGTCCTCACCCTTCAATTTTTTTCGGGGAAATCAATTGTGAACTCCATCAAAATTTGGAATTTAACCTAAAATTTTATTATCTAAGCAAAAATAGTTAAAACTAAGAGACAATTTCTACAATTTAAAGAAACCCTTTCAAATTTAAGAAAAACCTTTAACATATGTTGAAACATAATGCTGCAGCTTTAAATTTTGTATATTTGTAAAAAAAAATTTGAACAGGTTTTCAAGTTACAGGTGTTTAAAAATAGCAAAATTTAAATTTTCGAGCCCTTATAGCTCCTAAACAGGGGCGACGTGACAAAAAAAATTTGTTAACTGACTCCTACTAATTTCTAAAGCTCTAACTTCTCCTAAAATTTCAAGACCCTAGCTGGAACCGTTTAGAAGATATGTGGGCCAAAAATTTTGCAAAAATTGAGTTTTGCATAATGGTAAATTTTAGTACCGTATGGCAACCCTATACATTTTAACTTTATATTTTTGTAAAGCCCATAAAAGCAGCTCTCTTCTCCCGTTTTTAGGTTGAAAATACATTTAGCAAAACTCTTGTTATACTAGTTTAAATATAGGGCTTTTTTGAAATTTTTGGGGGCTGTAACTTCGGCACCTTTCAATATTAAGAAAAACTTTTGACACATGTTGAAATATAATTATAGATCTTTCAATTTACCATATTACTAAAAAAAAATTTTAACAGGTATTCAAGTTACAGGTGTTTAAAAATACCAAAATTTCAATTTTCGAGCCCTTATAGCTCCTAAACAGGGGGCTTGACAAAAAAATTTTGTTAACCGACTCCTACTAATTTCGGAGGGCATAACTTCTCCCAAAATTGCAAGACCCTAGCTTGTACCGTTTAGAAGATATGTGTGGCCAAAAATTTTGCAAAAATTGAGTTTTGCATAATTGTAAATTTTAGTACCGTATGGCAACCCTAAACATTTTCTTTTAATTATTTATAAAGCTTATTAAACCAGCTATTTTTTTCCGTTTTTAGATTGAAAATATACTTAACAGAACTCTTGTTATAACAATTTAAAAATAGGGCTTTTTCAAACTTTGGAGAGCTGTAGCTCCGTAACGGGTGGGGCTACAGAAAAAAATTCTTCTATGAAATTATTTTTTTCGTAATATCTACCCTTGGTTAAAATTTCTTAACTCTATTTCAAACGGTGTAAAAGTTTTTGTAAACATACGGACAGACAGACAGACAGACAGACAGACAGACGGACGGACGGACAGAGTGAAACTATATAGGCACATTTTTACAAAATTTTTTGAAAATGTGCTAAAAAGAAGTTGTATGGCAGCTACCCGAACCCATGGACCAAAATTACTGGATTTAAATAGCAATGACGGCTATTGCAAAAAAACGAATTTGCGAAAATTTCAAGATCCTAGCTCCTTTAGTTTTTGAGTTATCGTGCGGACGGACGGACGGACAGACGGACAGACGGGCGGACGGACATACATAGCTAAATCGATTTATTTTTCGATTCTAATCCGATTCATACACTTGAGTCTATATCTACCTCCCCTCCTTCTCTGCGTCACAAACGTAATGGCAAATTTATTATACCCTTTGACTATATAGTCATACGGGTATAAAAACTATGTATCAAAAATATTACAACATAATTCATATGTAATGAATCTTAGTATCGGAAATGTTTTCAAAAGCAGCTGTTAAATTGAAAAGCCAACGTTTGCAAAAAGCAAAGTTAGTCCAGTGTAAGGGGTTCGAATATATGCCATATAATTCAATCAAATTTAAAAACATGGAAGACAGAGTCTTGCATGTTTTGTAAGTGAAGTTTTGTAGTAAGAAGATAAATAGTTTAAATTATGCTTGTGTCCGTATCCTAGATAGCTTCAGTTCCTAGCGGAGGGGATCCGAGTTCCGCTCCTTTGAGAACTGAAGCTATAACATTAATTAGGTATAGCTTAATTATCGGCTATTGTACTAGCTTTTCACTTCTTACTAATTTTACGCAGTCTTCCATCTGGTGTTAGATTAACTTTTAAATTAATTTAGAAATTAATACATAATAAAATTTCATAAATAAGATACAAACCAACAACATTTGATATTGTAGCAAGACACATAAGTACCGCAAAGATTCATCAATTTCAAAATTTCTAAACTAATTTAAAGACTAAAATTTTATATTTTTTTTTTAATAATTAAACTAATTTAAAATTAATTAGATAATAATAATCCAGTCTGGTATCCAAAATAACTTAACACAATTTGTCACAATCAAAAACTTTAAAGAAGAAATTATTAATTCAACTTTTAAATAATTTTTAAATTAATTTTTCACTTCTAAAAAATATTTTTAAGTGTTAGTGAAATTAAATTATTAAAGTTGTTTTGAAAATAATTTTAAGTGAATTTTAAAGGTGAAAAATATTTTAAATATTTTTATAATTTATTATTTTTTCTTTTATCTATTTTTTTTGCACAAATTTTTTATTTAATTAAAATTTAATTAAATGTCGTGCTTTATTGTACCCCAAAAAAAACTTGCAGATATAGAATTTAATTATACAATATACTTTTGAAATAATCGTGTAAAAATAGAAGTTTATTTTTCTGTACTAAATGTCACCCATCTCTTTATACCCGTGCATACATATATGACATCGGGTATATTAGATTTGCTCCTCCGTTTGTAACGCATCGATCTAGACGAGCTAGATATAGTGTCAAGGGTACGTATCGGCTCAGAATCGAAAAATTAGTCGATCTAGCTATGTGTGTCTGTCCGTCCGTCCGTCCGTGTGTCAGCACGATAACTCAAAAACTAAAAGAGCTAGAGTCTTGAAATTCACACAAAGTCATTTTTAGACAATTTCTAGGTTCCCTATTGTTTTTGGTTAAAATCGGACCAAGGCTTCGGGGAGCTGCCATACAACTTTTTTGCACCAATATGAATTTCTTCAAAACTATTTATACTACGGGGATGAAAATTACACACGGTTAGTTTTATAATGACTCCGGCACTTATATGAAGTTTTAAAATGTTAGGGCCCCATTTTCGGGGGGCTGCCATACAACTTCCTTGCACCAATATGAATTTCTTCAAAACTAATTATACTACGCGGATGAAAATTGCACACGGTTAGTTATATAATGAATCGAGCACTTATATGAAGTTCCAAAATGTTAGGGCCCCATTTACGGGGGGCTGCCATACAACTTCTTTGCACCAATATGAATTTCTTCAAAACTAATTATACTACGGGGATGAAAATTACACACGGTTAGTTTTATAATGACTCCGGCACTTATATGAAGTTTCAAAATGTTAGGGCCCCATTTTCGGGGGGCTGCCATACAACTTCTTTGCACCAATATGAATTTCTTCAAAACTAATTATACTACGCGGATGAAAATTCCACACGGTTAGTTATATAATGAATCGAGCACTTATATGAAGTTCCAAAATGTTAGGGCCCCATTTTCGGAGGGCTGCCATACAAAGTTTTCGATTCAATAACTTTGAATCTAATGAAGCTACAAGGTTAAAATTAAAATTGGGCAGATAAATTAATAGGGCAAGTTACTTGGCAAAGTTGGACATCACTCGGACCATCAGACTTTTAGGGTGGGCCAATTTTTTTTTTTTTTTTTTTTTATTTTTTTTTTTTTTTAAGCTAAAGTTATGGGACAATGAATGAAAAATTTTTTTTTTTTTTTTGTATTTGTTTTTTTTTTTGTTAATTTTTTTTTTTTTTTTTACGTCAAAATTATGGGGTAATGAGTTAAATGTACAAGGGAAGAAAATTACGGTTTATTTTATACACCATAGTGGGTATGCACGGGTATCTAAAAGTTGACAAGGGCAACTATAATCTTCCTCGTTTTAATAAAACTTTTGTTGGTTTTTTCAAATTAAATCAAAGAAAAATCAATAAATGCGAAATAAAAATTTATTCAAATAAAAATAATTAACAGGGAAAGAAAATCTGTTAAATGGAAGAAGCAAACAGTTAAAAAATCTTATTTTTCGTGTAAAATCGATGTTAGACTAATGTAAATAATTTAAATTTCTTAACAGCTAGAGGTGACAGCAGTTTGCATGCTGAACTTTTATTCGAGAAGCCCAGGTTCAAATCCGTGTAAAAGAGAAAAACAAAGAGTCTCTGAGTTAAGCTCGACTCAGCTACTATTCGCCATCGGGTTCAAATTAATGGCATAAACAATACTTAATAATTTTATATCTTTAATAAAAAAAAACATTAATATAATAATTTAAACAAATAATTTAATTGAATAATATAACTCACAGATATAGAATACCATATAATTCAAATAGAAAATATTACAATATAAACAAAAATAGAATTCTATCTATTGAAAATCTAATACGACTTGACCAAGTACTTAATCATATTTAAATTGTGTATGATAATCATTAAAATCAATCCCAATATTAAGAATATGTCGTTCCCAGTTCTAATATAGGATTTACCATATAAGCACTTTAAAAAAATAGTGATGAAAAAACTAAGGGGGTTTTAAAAAAGCACATTTTCAATTAGTGTAAGTAGAGTGTTTTAGAGGTAAATTTTTGGAATATATGCACAAGTGACTAAGTTACTGATTTATAAAAATGAGAAATTTTGAAGTCCTAATAGCCCTTCAAAAGTGAAGGTTCTCAAGTTTTTGCTAGTCAATCTTATGACATCCTCCCCTCCATTTTTTTAAGGTTCTGGAATTTAAATTGTGGATTCAACCCAAATTTGGAATTTTACTTAGAATTTTAGCATCTAGGCAAAAATGGTTACAAGAGACAAGAACCTCTTTTAAATGAAACAAATATAATGTTGGAGGTTTAGATTTAGTATATAAGAAAAAGTTAGACGAGTATTTAGTTATAGGTGCTTAAAAATAGAAAAATATCATTTTTGACCTCTTACAGCTCCTAAACAGGGGACTTTACAAAAAAATTTTGCTATTAGTCTGTTACTAATTTCTGAGAATCTAACTTCCCCTAAAATTTCAAGACTCTTGCTTGAACCTTTCAGAAGATACGTGGAGCCAAAAAATTTGCAAAAATTGAGCTTCGCATAACGGTTAAATTTAGTATATTTGAATAATATATTTTTGTGAAGCTCTCTATTACTGTATTTAGATTGAAAAATACTATATAGAACTCTTGTTATACCAATTTAAATATTGCTGTTTATTTGGAGTTTGCACATAGAATTTTTTTTAATAACTCTATCAAGATAGCTATCTTCAGAAAGCTACGATCAGAACTGCTATATTAATTGAGTGCTTTACTTTAGTAACCTTCCTCTTCCTGCTAGGATTTCCAATTTGTTTTCAAAGCAAAAGAGCATTCAAAATTAAACATCTTACGATGGATCAGTGCCCCTATTTTACAACAACCACCACTGAAATAATAAAATAAATTAAAATTATAAAAAAATAAACAATTGAAATAAAGTTTTCATTTTATTTCATAATTTACTTTAATAGTTTTCACTAGTTATTACTAGAACTTCATAAAACTAAAAGTGGTTGACAACATTTAACTAAAGTGAGATTATAACTTACCAGATGAACAATTTTGAATATTTATTCTATCAAATTGGTTGTATAATTAACTACCTTCAAGTAATATAAATTATATAATTTCTAGAAACTCTTAATGGTTTTAATTTTTAAAAAACTTATAAAATTTTCAAACCAACGCAGTACAAAACAACAAAAACTAAAGAACGAAAACCAGACCATGAGTAGTCTGTTAAAGATACCTTCAAATTAAATTATAAATTATAATGTTCCATTTTCCAAATATAAATCAAATTTAGTGGAAAAAGAAAAATTTAAATCAAAAATTTGAAATAGAAAAGTACCCAAAAAAAAAAACTTTTATATAAATATTTTTTTAACTTTACCTTTTTTCAACTCACTTTTTAAAGGGAAGAAAAACGTGTTATTAAAATTTCCATTTCCATTTCTAAAAGTAATAATAAGAATACAAATAAACATTTTTAAAGAATATTAAGGAAGGTTTCTAGAGACAAATTATTACGCGAAAAATTTAAAAAAACAGTTAAATATAGCTTTAAATTATTCAAAGGGCCGATGGTATTGAAGGACAAACTTTTTCCAAAAGTTCGTGCGAAAATATTCAACTTTAAAAGTTTCTAAGGTATCACAAATTTTTATAATCTTTCTACCGAAGGCATAACCTTTGAAGGGCTGAAATATTCGCTTCCAAATCTCCTTTAAAGCAGTCGTGGCAAACCAATTTAATATAAATAAGTCATATTAATGTATTTTAATTTTATTGACTTATTAACTTAATTTTAAGGTTAAGATAAGAATGTATTATTGAATAAATTAACAAATTCATTAAATTTTAAAAGTTAAGAAATTCTGTTATACATATTATAGTTTTTATAACAGTTAATTTTAGTTGTGGTCCTAATTATTTAAATATTAATAAAAATATGCCGAACTTCGAACCTCGTGGGGAGAAATTAGAACCAATCATTGGTTGATTTTTTTTAAATAAAAATAACTTTTTAGACGCATAAGTAGCTGAAAGTCACTTCTGTCGCGGTATAATATTGAACATTTGTCTAAGGATATATATGCTTGGAAATATTCTGGAAAAAGCGCATATTTCTGATTTTGTAGCCAACTCTTAGGTCCTTTCTAATTATATTTCTACATACATATTTCATCAACAAAAATTTTAAAACTTAGCGTTGCTACCTCCTCCCTCCAAAATCCCTCCAAAAAAATTACTAAAACCCAAATCAATATTGTATCCAACTCTAAAGTGTATCCTTCTTGCATTTTAACATACATATATCAACAAGAAAGCACAAAGGCACAATAAATGTATGATAAATAAAGTATGACAATGTATTTTTTAATAAAATTGTTTTTTCAGTTTTGCATTTATATTCTCTGGCTATGGCTATTTGTCAACATATGCCATACTTATTATAAACCCTTAGAAAGAGTGTAAAGAGACCTTTCTAATGGAATAATAATAAATACAGGGTATTTTTTAAAAATTTCACACTTATAGTAGTTTTTTTTGAAAGTTTGAATTTTTTTTTTTTTTAATTTCCACTTGAAACTGCAATATATGCAAAACGATAGCACCGATTCAGATGAAACAAGATGTATATTAAAGACGGCATGATGTCCTACAATATTGAAGAAAATGGTTCCAGTTTACAGTCTTATCACGAAAAATATTACGGTTTAATTAAAATATTACAAAATCTTAGGATCATTTGGTAATGCATTTTTCGAACACTAAATGGCAGCACCGCAATTAATAATTTATATTTTTTTTTTTTTTTTTTTTTTTTTTTTGCGAAGGTTGATGGAAAGCATTGAAAGCCGCCCAGAATCACTGTACGGGGTTCATCTGGGGAGTGTTGGACTTTAACCAACTAAAACCACCCACCTTTTTTTAAAACCAAACTTGGTATGGACCTTAAATACAAATGTATTGTTTGGTTTTTAGGATCGGGATTGGGAAGGAAATTAGGATTAGGATTTAGGAGTTTGAATTATGATAGATAAAGGAATTAATTTAAAGGAAAGTCATGAAGATGGATGTTAATGTTCTTCTTAAACTTTATTGGATCGTACATATAAAAGCTACCAACTTTGGGAAACACATTACATTGTAACTGATTCCATATTCGGAAACTTTGAGATATAAAGTACCGTTATTCGATGGCGTCATTTTTAATAACTCATAGCCCTTCTGAGGAAGAATATCTTAAGAAAATATATAATTTTTTCCCAACTATCAATAAGTTAAATGCAGCAGATCTCAGATTTAAAATCAGCTTAAGATTGGCAATGGAATATGACACATCAAAAGAACATAATCATAAAATTCTAGAAAAAAACAATTTTCCAAAATAATAGCGGCGTTTTTATTTGACTTTTAACATGAAAGTTAAAGTTTAATATACATAATTATGGGAAATTCTAGATATTTGATGTTCATAGTTGTATCTAGGGCTATTATATAAAATTCTTTCCGGCATGATTTAACATTATATTTTATCTTATTGATAGTATTTCAGAAAAATTACATTTTTGGCTATTTACTTTTAGCTACAAAAGATTACTATAAAATTTCACTTTATTAAACACTATGCTAAATGTATTGTGCATCTCTTAGATTACCAATAGTTACATGAATTGTCAAATCATCCGCAAATGCTATACTCTATTTAATTAATTAACCTTTAAGGTTTTATTATGGTGAATCAAGTTGTAAGGAAAAAAACAAAATTTAAAATATTATATAAATCTCATTGAATGCCAAATAACAGACATATTTAATCGCACAACCGCACTCTCCAATATCTGCAAACAGAATGTAACCAAATATCTTATTGCTTAAAATACCTCAATTAAAGCTTAAAATTTAAGCTTTACGTTTTAAACTCCTATATCCTAATACTGTACGGCCATTTTAATTACCTTTTTCATGCAAAATTAAATACATGATAATATAAAACACGATTATAAATTGTTATTTATGACTATAAATTTTTACCTTTGCAAACTTTTTGCAAAACACATTATCAAGAGATTACCTTATTTTTGTATTATTGTATACATATTGTATATATTTAAAATACAACCGTTATTAACCCTAATGTTATCTTAACACAGTTATTTAATAAATTATATACTACCAATAGATTTTATTTTAATGTGTTTTCTGTACCTACTGTAAATTTTAATGAAAGGAAAAATGGTAAAAAAAAAAACAATTTTAATTTACATTAACATTGTTTATAATGTTCGAATTTAATTAAATGTAAATTACAAAAACTTATTTTAATATAAATTTTAATTCAGATTTCGGTTAATACTTAATCTTCCCATATAAAATTTTACAAAATATATTATACCATATATTTTGATAATTCTAAATTATTTCCAATTCAATTCAGATGGCGTTGTTCACCTTATCTGCAGTTTTTTAAATAAATTTTCATGATATTTCATTTAAAATCTCTGTAACCAATAAAATTGTCACCAGATATTTGAGTAATATAATAAAACACGAAAAATTGAACTCCTAACAAAACTAATCAAAAATAAAAAAAACAACAAAAACTTCCAAAATCCTTAAAACATTTTTATTGTCTATAGAAATTCTAATTCCGAAATAATCCTAACTACAAAAGTTTACAAAAGATTTTTTTTTTTATTCCACCCCAAACCAAAACAAGTTTTTTGTTTTGTTTTTTCCTCTGTCATTTTTATAATAATACATTCATGAGTTAGAAAGAGACAACAAATTAAAAAAAAAAGACAAAAAAATAGAAACAAAAAAAAATTCTTTTAAAAACAACAAAAACCAGACAAGTAAAAGTAATCTCTTTGAAAATTAGTTTTAATAGGTCGTTAAGTGGTGGTTCAAAACGTCTTTAGACTCAGAAATAGGTACCTACCTACCAAAAAAATTTTTCTTTTCTATCTGTACTTTATTTTGGGATTTTAAATTCAAATTGTTTTGTATCTTATGGATTCTATACCCAGTAAACTTTTTTGTTAAAAATTTAATTTTAATGGATGTATTTAAATGGTATATACATATATAAATTTAAAATTGTCCTTAAGGAATAACAGTTACAATTTGTAATGAAGAGTATTATTGTTATTATTATTATTATTATTGGGTTGGACATTTGCAAGTAGAAATGATGCAGATTTTAATAGGTCTATTTATTTGTTAACTTTAAAAATTAACTTATTCCAAAAAACAAAGAAAAATTAACATTCTAAAGATAAATTAAGTCTAAGACTTTAATTTCAAGTTTTAATTTAATTTTTATGTAGTTAATGAGTTAGTTCAAGAAAAATTAAAAAATATCGTGTTTCGGATTTGGAATTCATTCTTTATAGTAGGTTTGATATCAAGTATCACAACAACTTTAAAATGAATAGAGCTAACTCAACTCTTGAATTTTTATGCGTTGGTCAAAAAAATTTTCAGATACCTATATTACAAAATAACATTTCGTTACTTATGTAAGACCTATACTTGAATGTGCAAGCCATGGTTTCCGCATCGTGATATATGCATTGCACGTATTTAATCAGAACAAAAAAATTTCTCCGTTTCGCTTTATGCGATTTTGCTTGGGCTGATCCAATACGTCTTCCTTTTTATGAAGCTAGACTTCTTCTTAATAATATGAACTCCCTCCAGTCACGTCGTCTGATGGCAAACATAATATTTGTTCAGGAAATTATTCGCAGGGATATTAAATTCACCTGCTATTTGTAAAAAAATGAGGTTTAAAGGAAATTTGAATAGTTTATGATCGGTTGAGCTTTTTAATGTCTCACACCTTTCTACAGATTACGGTAATTTTGAGCCAATTTCATTTTTTAAAAATAGTTTTTTAATAATAGAGTAGCATCATTTTACTAATACATTAAACTTTGTAAATGACAACTTTTCAGTATATTGTGATAGTTCACTAAGTGAGCAACATTTACTGATGCTTGATTTAAGCAATTTTCAGTTACGTACATAAAGAGCATAATTGCATAATTTTGTTTTATTTATATAGAAGTATTATTTTATTTTCTAGAACAACATCTTAAATGTACAAAGTCTTAAATTCCTTTGTAAAGCACAACACTATTTGTTTATGTAAATATCTATGTTATAAAACAGATACATTTTTTTTAGTCAACCTGATATATAGCTTTTATAAGTTTTAAAAATGCTCTATGTCCTCAAAAGATTAAATGCTTCATACTTCCAGAGAAATTTATACTTCGTAAAATGCACATTCCTAGTTTATATAGAAAATGGTGAAAAAAGAATTTCTTGTTAATAAATGTTTATTTCTTTTTCTAAACCTTTGAATATCGATCTTAAGTACGCAAACACAAATAATGGACAAAAATGAGAGATGTTAAAATACTTTTCAACGATTTAAAAATATTTACATCGTTATTTGTTTAAATTTGAATTTTTTTTTTTAAATTTCCCCTACTATTTTCCCAAAACGGCAGCACTTATAGTCATCAATTAAATTTTAAAATATTCTGAAGACCGTTATTTTAATTAAAAGCAGATCGCTAGATATAAAGGTTTATTTACAAAAAAACCAAAACAATACTTTAGGGATAGTTTTAAAAGTACTTTTCATCCTTAAACGAGGAAGATTATAGTTGCCCTTGTCAACTTTTAGATACCCGTGCATACCCACTAACCGTTATTTATTTCCTGAAATTCTAACTCGAAATCGTTATCTATACAAAAAAAAAAATAAACAAAAAAACAAAAAAACAAAATTCATATAATTTCATGTTAAATACAAATTTCAAATTTTTGTATGAAAATATTGGAGTTAAAAAAGTTAGCTGTTCGAGAGCTACCCGAAGTTTTGGTCCGATCTTAACCAAAAAAAATAGGGAACCTAGAAATTGATTGAAAAATATTTTGTGAAAATTTTAAAACTGTAGCTCTTTTAGTTTTTGAGTTATCGTGCTGACACACAGACGGACGGACGGACGGACGGACGGACGGACAGACACACATAGCTAGATCGACTCATTTTTCGATTCTGAGCCGATACGTACCCTTGGCACTATATCTAGCTCGTCTAGATCGATGCGTTACAAACGGAGGAGCAAATCTAATATACCCGATGTCATATATGTATGCACGGGTATAAACACAATATGCTCCATTAATGAAGACGAAGCGGAGTGAAGTAGAGCTTTATTATGTATATTGTAATGCTCATATAAAAGAAGGAGTTGTGTGGTAACTACTCGAACCCATTGCAGCAGACCAACCAAATTTTGCAGAAACTTAGGCGATTAATCTAAACTATCTTTGGAAAAATTTCAGATACCCATTTTCATTAGGTGTATAGTAATACTCATTTAAAAGAAGGAGTTCTATGGCAGCTACTCGAACCCACTGCAGCAGACCAACCAAATTTTGCAGACACTTTGGCCATTAAACTAAACTATTTTTGGAAAAGCCCTAGACATCCAGCTTCATTAGGTGTTAGAGTAGTGCTCATATAAAAGAAAGAGCTGTATGGCAGCTAATCGAAACCACCGCAGTATAGCAATCAAATTTTGCAGTAACTTTGGCCATAAAATTATACTACTTTTGGAAAAATTTCAGACACCCAGCTTCAATAGGTATAGGGTAATGCTTTTATAAATAAGTTGTAAGTCAGTTATTCGAACCCGTAAACCAAACTGGATTACAATAGCTATGGCGGCTATTGTATAAAAGCGAATTTGTGAAAATTTAAAATTCTAGCTCCTTTATTTTTGAGGTACCGCGCGGATGGACGGACGGACATACATAGCTAAATCGATTTATTTTTCGATTCTGATCCGATTCCTACCCTTGAGTCTATATGTATAGACTCCTGCTTCTCTGCACAAACGAAAATTTAGTATACCCTTTGGACTTATAGTCATACCAACAACACCACTTCCTTCAGAAAAGCCCACCATGAGTATTAATCAAATACAAAAAAATAAAAATGTTCACCAATCCAGTATTGGATCTAAGATTCGAATTTTGCAGAATTATCTTCATAGTAAATATTAATGGTTCCGCTTAATAAATGTTTTTTGCAGTCCAGTGACTACTATGAAATGTGCAACATATTTGCTGGCTTACCATGCTTTGTTTCCCATGCTTACTTTGCTTCTTAACTTCCTTTGATAACTTTGACGAATCAAATGAAATACTTAAATTCTTACGGTATTTGACTAAATGCACAATTGAATAATTTATAATCAAACAAAGCTAAGTAAAAAATTGACAAAATCTTTTTACTTTGCTTTGTTGACTTTGACATTCTTGACATTTTATTTTATTGAAAAAGTTAATATTTTTTTTTGTCCTCTATCATTTATACTCATACTATTATTATTAATCCATTTAGTTTTACTCCTTTATCTTTAATTTCCTTTTCTTTTGGGAAAACTCTTTTTTCGGACAAATTATCAAACGATAACAAAACATAAAATTGGAACACGTAAATTGGAGTATTGGCTTAACAATTTACTGAAGACGTGAATTAATATAAAAGGTGTTTGTTATTAAATATAAATAAATTACTTATTATAATACATTCACAATTTATAGTTTTTATTTATTTTATTTATTAATGTGAATAAATAATGTTTGGAGAAACGTACTCTAATAGGGTTCAAAATAATCACGAGGTTTATATATGTCTCGTCCCTAAAATCTTCGGTTTCTTTTACAATTTTTATTGGACTATTTTATATGCTTCATATTATTTTTAATTCTACATTATACTACCAAACATTTAATTCCTATTCTTTAATTCCTACATTGTTGTTGTTTGTTTGTTTTTCTATTGTCACAGTTAGGCCTTGCGGCCCATTGGGCATCCCACTTTCAATACTTTCTATCAATTTGTAAGTAATATTATTTATTTTGATTATATTATGTACTTGTACATTTGCCAAGCCCGGTTGAGAAAGGCGTCTGAGGAATTAAGAAAATGTTATATAATGAAGTTGAACTCGTAACATAGTTCTGAAAACTTCAACGCATTATATAACAAATTCTGAAGCAACTTCTCAAGCCCAACGACCCTCCAAAGATGGGGGTTTGACATACGGTTAGGAGCCTTATCCAGTAAAAATTATTGTATATATATCGCCATAGACGATGAGGAAGAATATTTTAAATTATATTTGGTCATCATGTGGATTTGTAAAGAAAAATTATTTTTCAATAATTTTTTTCAATTAAAAATTCATGACCCGTACGGGAAATGAGCCCACACCCCTTTTCAGTTAGTAAACCAAATGTGTACCTACCACTCCATCAAGGCCTCTAATTTCTGCATTACAGTAAATTGTATAAATATTTAATCATTAAATCAACAAATTTGTTCCAGAATAAAATAATAAATAATTATTTTCCTGACAAATGTCAAAGTAACTTCACAAATTCTCATTTAGTCTATACTGTTTTCGTTTACTTTGTTACTTTGAAGTAAAGGAAGTCAAAGAAGCAAAGTCTACATTACGGCATCGTTTTAGTCAATCATTGGAAATGTGTCAATATTTTTTAATAATCAAAGTCTTATTGAATTATTTTAAAAAGCATATAATTTCAGATGCAATAAAAACTTATGGATTGGTTGATTATTTGATAAGTGACAAGTAATTCTGATTCAATAAGGCCTATTATAATTCTGTAAAGTATGCTATGAATAAAAAACTGAAGCAAATTAATTTCAAGGTTAAATGGCATCAAAGAAAAATGGAAAAAATCGAAAAATTTGTCATTGTGCAAACTGATCCAGAAATTCAGTTAAACAATTATCAATATAAAAAATTATAAAATTCAATTGTTTTTAAATAGTCAAGTTAAATTTTAAAAATATAAATATTTAATCATTTAATCAACAATTTTATTAAATTGTTTGTCTCTGATTCAGAACATAACGACAAATAAACATTTTCCGGATGCTTTTCAATTAAATCTATAAATGACATTTCAATCAACTTCTTTCTTCTATTTTATTAATTTTTACATACAAAAAAATTAATTTGATAATCTGACAAATTGTTTTATAAATAAATTTTTGTTAATAAAAGTTTAAACAAAATAAAATTGAAAATCAAATAAAAAAAAAAGAAAAATCATTTTTTTGAATTGAAATTATAATTGAAATAATTTTAAATAATAAATAATTGATTTTCAGATAATTATTTAACTAATATGTAATATTTCTTTATGTTAATTGGTTTCTCTTCAAAAATTTAAAAATTTTTAGTTTAAGTAAAATGATTTTTGCATTTAGTGCAACTTCTGTTTTTTTAAAGACACGGTGACGACAGACGGTGACAGACAGACGGTGTGATTAAATATCAGCTGCAAAATTGGTAAATTTTTTTTTTTTTTCTTTTTTACGAGGAAATAGAACGCTCAAAAGCCACCCGCGGGCCAACCGCGGTGCGGTGTTTCTAAACCAAACTCTTTTTTAACGAAACATATTGGGGTTGTGGAGAGGTTATTTGGGAATTTCGGATAATGGGGTATGGAGAAAATTTGAAGGGATATTAAGGAGAAAGATGTTAATATTCTTCTTAATTAAAATTTAATTAAGTCGTATACATACGAATTAATAACTTTATGAAACATATTGCCCGGAATATGGTTGTACAATCTCGACATGCACAAAACAAATGAATTTCCATAAGCCGCATTGACTATTTTATTATTAATTATCAAACCCTTACGAAATGGAGCTAAGCATCGAGCTTAACTAGTTGAAAACTCTTCTGATGAAAAATAGGTAAGATTTAGCTAATTGAATTTTGATTTTTAATATATACTCGTAATCTTTTACAACCTCAATTAAAATTGCATAATTTATGGTTCATTAAAATCTTGAACAAAATCTTCAAGCAAAATTAAACACCGACTCTCACTATGGTCCAGAACACATCCCCCATAAAACAATATTGTTCGTACTTCAACGGGATATTCGTCTTTTACAGAATCTTTATATTATATTGTCTCTGGGATTGTGTTTTTAAGAATTTTTTTTCGGAAAATTTATCCTGGGAATATTGGCTTTAAGATTTTATGAACAAGTCTCAGAACTTAGATCCTGACGGTCCTGTGACTGCCAATATTAAAAAGTTCTTTAATTTTACTAGGTATATAAAAATTAGCAAAAAAATATTACAGATCCGTATGCTTCCACTGATCTTTTAGAGGATCATAAGGATTACTAAGCTGCAAATACCATGTTTTTAAAGAATAATCGCCCGTCGTAAGGTATTTATTCCGCCATTACTTAAGTGGAAGTAAATTGTTTTTATTTCTAAAAACTTAATCATGAATATTTTCTTAACTAATTTCCTCTGACCATCCTAAATGGGGACCAAGTTTAATAGGCGTAATCCGAAAATGAGTCCTACACAAATTAATTTCTAAAAATCCTTTCCTTTGTACTCCAGGATTTAGTTTTACTTTTCCAGTACAATTCCATAAAATAAAATCAAAATATTTTTAAAAATATCAAGAAATTCCCCATTTTCACAACTGCTTTTCTGTCCTCTATTCTTTGTACATATACTATTAATATTAATTCATTTATAGTTTAAGTTCTTTATTCTATTTTTTTGGTTTTTTGGGAAAACTCCCTCTTTCGGACAAATTATCAAAACAAAAAACATAAGATTTGTAGAAAATTAGAACACGTACAACAAATATTTTTTCTTACTTCAGTACATATACGAGTACTAAACATAAGTAAATACATATATGAGACATGTTCCTAACTCTGGTTAGTATATAGTAATTTTTTACTTATTCTATACATATTCTTTTTCTATTATGCATTTAATGGATATATATATAAAGTAGAAGAAGTAGGTAGAATATATATATATGTAATATTAAATATAGCAATAAAATATGGGAAATAAATAACGACAGTAACAAGAGAATTTTTGTTTTTTCAGAGAATGTCACAAAAGCAAAGTGAATTTAATTTGAAAGCCTTTAGGGGGTTTTACCACAAATTCCTTTGTTTATTTTCTCTAACAACATTTATCAATTTTCATATACATTTGAAAAAGAATATACATAAGGCACAATATACATTTATTCTCTAAAAAAATTTATTTATAATATCAAAGTGATAAAAATGTAATTAAACGTATACATACATATGATATATATGTATAAATATTCATATGTTCTTACATATGATTTACAAAAATATTCTATCAACTTAAATCACTGACCTGAATCAAACATTTTGTATGGGTACTTGTTATTTAGAAAACTTTTACATAGATTTTGGTCAGTTAATTTGAAGATTTTGGATAAATTTTTTTTTATTTTAATTTCTTTTTAACTTTTTTACAAAGTTATTTGTTTCGTTATGTCGTTTATCTAAAATAACTTAAATTCACTTTTATGTAGATGTATTGTAACATATTTTTAAGGTTGTTTTTACAATTTACTACAATGTTTTAAATGCTTTTAACTGAACCCCAGTTACTTTGCAATTAAATTCATAAGAATTTAATAGATTTTAAAGAAATTTTATATTTTGATAAATTTAAGAAATTAATTATTTATTGGATTTACATGGTAAGTCGTATTAAGTACTGGGCCTTATAACATGTAAAAACGTCTTAGATTTTCAATAGATACAATTCTATTTGGTTTATATTGTAATATTTTTGTATTTGAGTTATATGGTATTCTATATATGTGAGTTATATTATTCAATTAAATTATTCGTTCATATTTTTATATTAATTAAGCCATTAATTTGAACCCAATAGCGAATGGTAGCTGAGTCAAGTCGAAAACCAGAAAAATTATATTATAAAGAATGTGTAAGTTATATTATAAAGAATGTTTATGGTTGAGATCCTGTATTAGCACGTATGCAAGATGTTATAGTAATCTGGAGGCTTTTTTTTACCTAAAATGTATTGGCTTGGTTGCATCTTGATGAAAAGCTTTTTCTACCAAATTAGACTTGCTTTAAAACACCGGTCTAACTTGGTTGAAAACTGCAAATAAAACCGTTTGTTGATTATTTTGCTCTCTGATATAATTCTTTATTAAATTGGATTACAGGAGTCATTTATTTTTAAATTGGTTCTTCCATTTTTTCGGAAAGTTCTTTACACTCAAAGGTGTCGTCAATCTCTATTTTTCGGTCACAAATCAGTATTATTATTTAGCATATTTATATTTATTTATATGTGGCTGTAGGGTTGCACCTTCACTAAAACCATTTTCTGTCAAACAGGCGTTGTTTAAAAACACCAGTCTAACTTTTTGAGAACAAAGATAGCAAGTCAATTAATTGGATTGCAAAAGCAGTACTAATTTACTTTCCTACAAATGAAGACGTCTTCAACTACTTTGGAATATTTCATATACACATTGGGTTCATAATTCCCTTGTACGTCATATTTTGTGATAAACTCAAAACCTATATTCTTTAATCCCAACACCTATAATTTAACTATTATATCATAGATAGAATACATTACAAATAATATATAATTT
Organism: Dolichopus griseipennis; assembly: GCA_963082915.1. Lineage (NCBI taxonomy): Eukaryota > Metazoa > Arthropoda > Insecta > Diptera > Dolichopodidae > Dolichopus > Dolichopus griseipennis. Next base: position 313,887,592 of record OY720441.1, on the reverse strand, counting down.
GGCTCAGCGAATAATTAATAAATACCGCTTCCAAAGGTTTTCAGAAAATAAATGTGTGTAGACTCTGAAAAAAAATTTAAAAATATTAAAAAATTCTTTATATTTAACAAAACATTAAAATTTGTTTAATCGTAACTAGTGCTTCACTCAGTACAGAAGAATATCTGATCTGCAAAATAAGAAACAACATTGATGCCTCTCTTTGAGGATTTGTAACGTAAAACACGGACTCCTTTAATTGTTCATTCTTATACTTACCAAAAAAACATATCATAACCGTGTTTAAACTGACCGCCATAAATGGTGTATGATTACATATCGTTGGTTGTGCGCACGATATGTAATCATACACCATTCCATGTTTGTGATAAATTTGTAAGTTCATGCACAATATGACATAACAAGCTTTCGGAAGTACAGTAGCATCTTTACTTACGTTTTCATTGCAATATATTTCATAATTCAATTCCTAAATCTTACTGGACAACCTTCCTCTCTTAATGTCAATGCTAACACCCAATACTCCAGTACATTCACATGTGTGGAAGCAAGCCATATATCTTGTTTTAAAAGACAGTTCAAATACTAAGAAAAACCAAATGGAGCTACTCTCGATATTTTGCACACTTTCAATTATTTAAAAAAAATTATAATTAAAGGTTTCTCAAAAACTTTTCTTTAAAAATTTAAATAAACATTTATTTAAAAAAAATTCTTTCTATATTTAGTTATTAGTTTTTATTTAATTTTAAAGTTTTTTTTTTTATTTTATTATTATTTAAATGTCATCACTTCGTTCTGTTGCCAGTTTTCTATTTGATTAAGTTATTTTCTTTTAGATTTATATTTAAATTAAAATAAAAAACATTTTATAAAATTATTAAAAAACTGAAAAAATTTAATTAAAATATAAGGAATTATTTCAAAGTCAAATTTTATGAACCTATCAAAAGAATATTTTGCAATATTTAATGTTATTAAAGCAAATTTGTTTTTTAAATCTTGATATATATTGTTATGCATTTAATTAGATTTTTCTAAACGAAATTAAATAATGAAATTGAATTAGAATATTGCTCTGATTTTTTTTTTTACTTGGGTTGATGGAAAGCATCTAAAGCATCTCAGAATCACTGTACGGGGTTCATCTAAGTTCTAATGGACTTTAACCAAATAAACCACCCTCAAACTTGGAATGGATCTGAAATGAAAATGTATTGTTTGGTTGTTAGAATCGGGTTTGGGAAAAGAAGTTTGGAATAGGATTTGGGTGTTATGTATTTAGTTGGATAGAGGGAATGTTAATGGATATCATGAGCTTGATGATAATGCTCTTCTTAAACTTTTTACGATCGTACACATATAAAGCAGCAAGTTTAATACTTTGTGGATTTTATTTTTACTGGGATAGTGTTGAATTGGAAGCAAATTGTTCACCATACAACTTAGCTTTTTCGTTAGACTCACTCCTTCTTTAGACCCCTGGTAGAAATGCAAAAACACTTACTGCTATTTAATTAAATAGGATGTTTTGGTGATTCTATTTCTGGCCACTATATAATTGGCCCTGTGAGACTTCGACTTATTGTGTTTGTATTTTTTTAAAAACCTCCTCTCTTTTATAAATGGCTTAACTACAAAAACGATTAAACCAAGCTTTCGATGTACACTGAATACTTCTCATGAGGTATGAACAACCCCATGCGGAGCAAAATATTTTCACTAATCGCAGTTACAGAGCAGTTAAAATTTTTGTTGTGAAAGCACAATGACCAATAAACGTTTTAAAATAGTTGTTTAAATTTTCCCAATTAGCACGGTTGTAGTTCCATATCAGTCTTTTGGGAGGAAGCTTCCGATTGATAACGGTATAAACAAGGAAATTTGTGTTCACCAAACAATGATCGAAGCTAAAAGGGAGGAACCAATAGAAATCACATACATTTAAGCATGTGTAGTTGAAAATAGGTTCAAAAGGTCACCTTCTTGATCAGTACGTTAAGGGATCCTAGTGGAATTTTGGCTCAGTTGAGAAAGATGGAACTCGAGGAAAATATTTCAACTTGTTTCCCAAGTGGGTTTTGACTCAAAAAAGTATTATACATTGAAATCTCCACCCAGAAAATTTCAGCTTTTGGCCTAATTCCCAAAATTCTAACGATCTGATTAAAGAGATTTTCAAAATCCGCAACAGTTACCAGTTCATTTGAGTTGGAAGATCTGTATAGAAAGCGTAAGAAACCGGTTTGTCCCAAGCTTGGCATTATCTCGTTCTCGTTTTCCTTTCTGATAATTTAATTAAATACTGTTCAATCTAATTCGAACAGGATTTAATTAATTTTATTAAACAGGATTTTAAAAAACTGATATGGAATAAGGCTTTTAAGTAACAAGTGTTCCTATTTTAATCTATTTATCGAAGATCTGTTACCGGCCTAACAATTTTAAAACTTTCTAAACAAGTACTTTCATAAGATGACTGATAAATATCATCGATTGAATGAACTAATTGCAGGAAATTAAGGAACTAATCGTAAATTAAATCATGGCTTTACAGTTTTAACATTGCAAAAGACAGCTATAATAAATTTAGCTCTAGTTTTTAAATTCCTTTAAATTAACAAATACATAACAAATACTAATTCTACTTTGTTCAAATAAAAAGTTATTTATGTAATGAATGATACTCTTAATTTTTAATGTAAGAATCGGAAAGAGTGATTGGAAGGAAGGGTTTGGAATATCAAAAATTATTTTTAACAATATGCATATACTTAATTTATTTGTTTACAACATACTGTAGAGATTTTTTAATGTTTTTACTTTGTCGTTTACACAAGCAAGGTATTATTATCGTGTATTATTATCTTTCACATAGTCTCTTCAATTAATTCTGCTTTGTGCCACTCTCTTAAATTTCAACCATGATTTTCCAGATAGGTCACATTCTCTATGTACTGCTAAAGGCTGCTCAATTTTCCTCTGCCCTGAGGATTCCATTCTAGCCTTTGGCCTGCCACTAATGTTCTTAGGCGCCTTAGAATATAAACATTTCATTTTCAATTTTTATGCTTTATTTGAACCCATAACGACTCTCGTCTAGTTATTATCCAAAGGTCTTCTTTATAATTCGCTTTGATACAGAATAAGCGACATACTATTCTCTGTCATTTATTTACAAAGATTTGTAGTTTTTGTAAATTATTTCTTACACTTCCACATAACAACACTGATTTAAAACACTTTCCGAAGATTCTAATTTTTGTTCCATGTGCTGTATGGGTTGTCATTTAATTACTCAATAATCTCTTTTTTCTTCTGCTAACAGTACCTGTCATTAAAAATAAGCATAAAGAATCACAGATTTGTAATTTACTGAACATTATTTTTTAAGGATTAACAAATATTCCTATATTTTTTGAAATGTTGTATTTATCACAGCTGTTTCAATAGGTTTGCATCTATACTTGTTGTTGCTTCAACCACTCATTTAAAATTATATATTTTTTCTTAAAACTAAATTCAAAGCATTTAAATAAACTATAAAGGTGATGACCTAATGATCGTTTCACTTCTAGTGTTGCTTCTAGCGTCGTTTCGTTGCGTTCTATACAAAAGAAAAACCCAAATGCTCGCGCCGCTTTTTAACCATTTAAATCAACGCGATCAAAAGTTGAAAGTCGTTCTACTCAAGCGTCGTTTTTCTATTTGGTCAAGTTCATTTAAATCAATGTATTCTACTACGGTCATCGCCTTAATCACCATATTTATTAACTTCTACAATATTTTTAAAACTTATTTTTTAAGAAAAAGTCATGAGTAAGACATTTTTAGAATTATTATTTTTTTATTTTACTCTGAGTTTTTCTTTGAAATAAAAACAAAAACAAATTTTCATTCGAAATCATTTAATTTTTGTGTCAAAAGTTTTTGTTTATATTTTTTCTAAAATGTTTACATACACATGTATTTTGTATCTTCAATATGAAAAAAAACGAGGAAGAGTGTAGTAGAGTAGACTGTGTCAACTCTGGGATACCCGTATGACCGTAATATATACATTATATCATCCGGTTAATTACTTTTGGCTTTATAAAGTGTAGTGGAATACTCATATAAAATAAAGATTTGTATGGCAGCTACTCGAACCCTCTGTCGTAAACCAACCACATTTTGCAGAAACTTTGGCCATTACACTAAACAATTTTTGGCAAAAATTCAGACACCCAGCTTCATTAGGTGGAGAGTAATGCTCATATAAAATAAGGAGTTGTATGGCAGCTACTCGAACCCTGTGCAGTAGACCAACCAAATTTTGTAGAAACTTTGGCCATTACACTAAACAATTGTTGGCAAAAATTCCGACACCCAGCTTCATTAGGTGGAGAGTAATGCTCATATAAAATAAGAAGTTGTATGGCAGCTACTCGAACCCACTCCACTGGACCAACCAAATTTTGCAGAAACTTTGGCCATAAAACTAAACTACTTTTGGCAAAATTTCAGACACGCAGCTGTAATAGGTATAGAGTAATGCTCATATAAAAAAAGGAGTTGTATGGCAGCTACCCGAACCCATGGACCAAAATGGCTGGATTTAAATAGCGATGACGGCTATTGCAAAAAAACGAATTTGCGAAAATTTCAAGATCCTAGCTCCTTTAGTTTTTGAGTTATCGTGCGGACGGACAGACGGACGGACGGACGGACGGACATACATAGCTAAATCGATTTTTTTTTCGATTCTGATCCGATCCATACACTTGAGTCTATATCTACCCCCCTCCTTCTCTACGTCACAAACGTAATGGCAAATTTATTATACCCTTTGACTATATAGTCATACGGGTATAAAAAAAAAACTGCAAATTATATAAAAATCTTAAGATTGTTTTGAAAAAAAAAACCCAAATTATCGTTTGTCAGCATGTTACATCGTTTCTTGTTTTTCAGAAGGGGTGCTTAAAAAAATTTTTTGAAAAAAAAATTCTTATCAGGCAAAGTTGTCTAAATCTCAAACTTTTTATTTTTATTTTTTGTTTAAAACTCAAAAAATTTTCACCAATATCACGTTTTATTAATCACGATACAGCAAAAAAACAACAAAAACAAACTTCATCCTAGAAAAATTTTTTATTTAATATTTGTTTTTTTTTTTTTGTTTTTTTTACTCGTTTATTTGTTTATTTACTTAATACGCTTTAATTTTTTCAAAAAATTTGTTTTTAAATTTTTGTTTTTGTAAAAAAAAAAAAAATAAAAATAAAAAAAAAATTATTTTTTAAAAAGTACTTAATAAATTGTCAGTATGGTTTTTATAAAAATCTATGATTCTTTATGCTTATTTTTAATGACAGGATATATATATTTCATATTATAATAAGCTTTTCATAGAAAGGAAAGAAGGAAGAAGTGATGATAATAACCAAGGGTTTTTAAAAAAGCACATTTTCAAAAATAAACAATGTTGTAAATTATAAGTTTTGTTTAAAGAGTATATTGAAAAATTTTTTATTATAATAAATTTAGAAATTAAAAAGAGACACCTTCTTTAATCTATTTGGCCCTTTGGAAAAAACTCTTTCATAAGTCTAAAATAAATTCTGCTTTAAATAAATAGTTTTTTTAATTAATTTTTTTTTTATTATTGCTTTTTAATTTAAACTGCCACTAATAAAACATAAAAAAGGTCCGTACAACAAAGTAAGTCAACAATAAGAACTAAATTTACTGTCAAAAAAAAAGGGTAATACCAATGAAACATTTAAAGTCAAAATTTTCGTAAGGTCTAAAAACTTTAATTTCAATTCAAAAAAAAATCAAAAAAGCTCCAATTAAGATTTTAATTTTTATTAATAGCAGTTTTTGACATTAAAAGCTTCAACTAAAAACTAACCGGCTCCTAAATAAATGCCGGAATTGAGGAATTGCCAAACACTGAAACATGTAACTAACGAAAAAAATCAACTTAATATTTGTCATTCGGTCTACCTTATTTTGATCATAACTTGAAGTTCTTTTTAACGTATTAGTAAAGAGTCTTCGGTTCGGGCCATTATTGGTAAGAAAAACGGTTAATTTGTATCGATTAAGAGGTATAAAGTTATAAGTGCAAAATTGAAAATTTTTAGTAATTGACACCTTATAAATGGAGTGTAATTTCTAAAAGTGTTTAAAAGTAAAAAAAAAATATAAATTTATCTTATAAAATCAGCTTTTGACTTTTTCAGTTTAAAAATATTACTACTTTATAGAAGGTTTGTAATAACAATTTTAATAAAGGTCTTTTCTGCACTTTGGGGGGCTGTAGCTCCTTAACCATTAGGGTTTCGATTAAAATTTTTTCAAAATAAAATCTTTTATTTTTCTTATTTCAAACAGTGTAAAAGTTTTGTAAACCGACGGACGGGACGGACAGATGAATGAATGGACAAAGAAAAATTATAAAGGCACATTATTTGTAAACTTTTTTTTAAATATGCTAAAAAAGAAGGAAAAGAAAGAGAAAGAATTAACTTTCTAATCAGTTTGTCTTTTTGTCTTACAATTGGTTTCCTATTTTTCAAATTTAGAAAAAAAGACTTATTATCAAAGGATTATCATGCTTTAAAATTAAAACTAATTTTAAATTCAAAATTTATTTCATACATATTTATGTAAATTATTAATGAATAATTAATAATAACAAAAAAGCTCTTTTAGACATATTTTTTAAGCTTTTAATTTCGATGCAAATCTCAATAATTTTTGTTAAAATTTTTGGCATATGATAAAAAATTTGGTAGTAATTATATTTGATCCTTCGTTTTGTACGTAAATCCGTTATTGCTTCTACTTAATCTGTAGTTTTAAGCTTTACTTCTGTTCCTGCATGGATCGAGTAGCTTGTCAGATCATGTAAACGTTTATGCACATCTATTATGTTGATCAAATGATTTCTTCGAGAAGTTGAGAAAACTTTCAGAATATCTTTCCTCTATATTCTAGATCTAGAGCCTAATATGAGGGCCTGAATCGTCGCTATAAGTCAATCCTGAACCCTCGCTATGTTAGTTTAATCAATATGGTTTAAAATAACGTCAATCATTTGCAGAACTTTGATGGTGCATATTTCAGATTGGCATTCACGTGAATTAGAATTATCCGTTATTGTTTAAAAATTCCGAAAAACCTTGATTCCAAAGAATCCAGAGATTAAATGTAGAGCCGTAATACTTTGATTTACCTAGACTAGAGATGTTGCTGAGATATCTGCGATGGGGTATGCGTCTGATACTATAAGTTCGTTCAATTTCTTAAAGTCAATAACGAGTCTGTGGTTTGTGACATCGAAAAAGTCAAGATTTTTGCTATGGTGAATTGAACGGAAGCTTGAATGGTCGGGTTATCCCATCTTCCAATAATAGCTTTCTTTCGCTTTTAATCCCTTCCCTAATGTTTACCAACTAGAGGATATGATTTTGTAAAGATCGGCTGATTGGTGGAAACCGAATGACAAAGCTTGCAATGCGTTCATTTCAATTTTCACCTTTGAGGTTTATTTCTTCTTTGACAGTTGTGTGCCAGCTTTCGTTATCCAAATGGTTTCAATTTCAATATTGTTGATTTGCATTGAGAACTTTTTTTTGATTAGACTTCAAACTTTTAACCCTAGTTCAGTTTAACTTAGAAAAATGAAGTAGGTGCAATTCATTTGCAATAACTCTATTATTTCCCTCTTTTCCCAACATATACCCATTTTGACAGACACGCCCAACAGTTGAACAATTAGCAAATAAACCAAAACAAAATCAAAAAAATTAAATAGCGTTAACAAACAGTTTCTCTGTCATTTACTGTTCTCATAAAATTAAATTTTCAAGTGTATTTTTAAGTGTAAAATTAACAAATGAAATTTTTTTAATTAACTGATTCTCATTTAATAAAAAGAATCTCATTTTCCAAATCTTACAGCAAAAAAAAAAAAAATTAAAGCAAAATGAAGTCAAATTAGTAAAACATTTTCTGAAGAAGCATATAAATTATTTGATCAAGCTGAAAATTATGTTGAAATCAAATCACAATGATGTCACTCTTAAGTTTTTTACATAATACAAAAATAAAATGGGATACAATACGAATGATCCGTATATAAATATGAAAATGATACAAGAGAAGAAACCTACAAAAAAAAAAACAAAAACAAACAAAAATAAAATAAAAGAACAACAAAAATAAAATATGAATTATGAACCAAAAAAACGAAACAAAAAATTAAAGAAAAACAAGAAAGAAAGAAAAAAAGAAAAAAAATATACTGAAAATAAATGAAAAGGATGACAGCAAATTCTCAAAATTAAAGTAATCTTAACTCGATTTATATTTCTTGTATGCAAATTACGCTCTTTTATTTTTTTTTTTATTCTTTGCTTTGATTAATTACAACATCCAGGAAGTATTCCCTAACTATAATTTTCTTTCTTTTTCTTTTAATATTTTTTTCTTTTTTCTTTCTCTTTTCAACTTCAACTTAAATTTTTGTTTGTTTTTTTTGTTTGTTTTCATTATAACTAATATACGAGTATAATTTATATTTGCTTTAAACAACAGTTTCAAAAAATGAACAAAAATTGAAAATAAACTCGAGGATTAAAAATGTTACCGTAAAAATAATAACGGTAAATTAAATATTGAATTGTTATATAAGCGTTCCAATTCGATGAAGTAATTATCTGAGTTTGTTGCATCTGTCTTCTTAGAATTACTCTTGCGAATATTAAAAACGCCCTCTAAATTTTAACATTGGCATTTAGTTTTTGAGAAAACTCCATTTAAAATGCTAGAAGCATTAGCATGGAATTAATTTAAAGAATAATTTGTTTGAATATCCTAAATCAAGAACTTAAAATAGGACTTAGAAGTTTCTAATATGTCAAGCACAGCAAATCATCAAACCAGTCAAACTTGTTGATATTTTCGAACGATACATGGATTCAATCACCCACTAAGGAATTACGATAAAAATGTGCACATTGGTTTGTTTTTAACTTACAAAATTCAATATTAGTAATTTGCTTTTGACTGAGAATTTCTAGCATGGTATTGATCACAGTAAGTCAATTAAATTGTTCCTAAAACTCATTGTGAAAAACATACAACTATGAGGGTGTGGAAACAGATTCATCTACAGCTAATTCAAACATTCCAAAATAAAGACTTAAGAAACATTGTTAAAGATGCTTCCTGGTATGATTTCCACTGTAGATGAAGAAATAAAAAACCTACACATCGAAACAGAAGACACAATTAGAAGGGCATATAAATGTACTAATCCGTCAACTGCTATATTCCGTTCGAATACGTAGAATACTGAAAAAAAAAAATCAAGCTTTGTGGTAAATGCAGTTCGCTTCACAATTTCTGACATATAGCTAAAAGAGCGTCTCTACACAGGATTTCTCGCAATTAATATATGAGACAGGTATTAACAGTTATTTAATTACATAAAACTGGGAATGGGTTTTAGTTAGGATGTAAGCCCAACACATCTGCACCGCTTCACAACTTACTGAAGATTTCAATGCTTTCCCTACTAACATCCAAAAAAAAATCAAACTCGTTGGTAAACAATAGAAAAACATGAATTCCGTTTTTCAATTTATCAAAGTCCTAAAACTATGGAACTGACATTTAGCCATGCAACTAGTCAAGTCAAAGAACTTAAAATGGAAAGTACTCACTTTGTCTACCACTTCCTTCCAAATTTTTTTTTTGTTTTAACCCCTGGGGGAGCTTAGGGCTTCCCCAAAGATTCCATCCGAGGCTCTGTTTCCGTTTCGTTAATCCTTTGTTCATTAAGCTAGATGATTGGGCTGCTGTAGCTATTCCATATAATTTTCAATCTCACGCCTTGTTGAAAAGACGACGCCAAATTTCTCCACAAGATGTCACTGCGTTTTCCTAGATTTCCCGGAAGATGTCACTGCCATTTTGCATACCCCTATCTTTTGACGCTAAGAATAGATGATTTGTTGGGTTATGTCATGTCGCATATGCATATGTCAATGGTATCAATTTGACAGATATATATGTTTATATAGATAAAGTTAATTTTTTATTTACTGTTAAGCTATAGGATATTTCGAGAACATGATTATAGGTAATATTTTATTTGTTTATTGATTATTTCTCTATTATAGATATTTAATTATAAGTTATTTTTACATAATTTTTATATTGTTATATACTATTTTGTGATTTTACCCAGCCAGGCATTGAACCTGGGACCTTTCGCATAAAAGGCCGGCGCCACAACCCCTGCGCCATCGTCTGGATAAATTAAAATACTCTAACTCGTTCTCTTCTCAATTTTCAGCAATTTCTCCGCAACGAAATATCTTTGGTGTCTTTTTGAAAAATAAGGTGTCGTCACTGATGTTGGTAGCACTTCTAGAGTCTAATAATCAAACTAATCACAAACTACTGACATGGAAAAAGTTGAAGGCGTGTCTAAAGGACAGACAAACAAAAATATTATAGATTAGAAGAATATAAATGGAAATATATTTGTTATATAATAAATAAAACGCATATATACGCAATGATATTTCTTATAGTCAGTTCATTGAAGTAAAAGAAAAAAAAACTGGAAAAAAAAAAAATAAAAATAAAAAAGACAATAAGCAGCAAAGAGAAAATATAAAGAAAAATTTAATTTTCTTATTACTTTTCAAATAAATAGCTTTTTATGTTTTATTTTTCTTTTTAAAAGGATTATATGGATAATATATAAAGTCTAAATATTATATATCTTAAGTATTTTGTATAAATTCCAAAATTTTCTTTAGATCTTTATTTTAATTTAATTTTTTTTTTTATTTTTTATTTTTTATTTATTATTATTTTTTGTTAATATTTTATTAGACTTTTTGGTCTATTGTATTGTGAATGTGTTTTTGTTTTTTTTTTTTCATATATTCGTTCTTCTATTTTGTAAATAATTCTTTAGTTATTCAAGTAAATATTTAAAGTGATTATACTTTATCCATTTATATAAGAGCAGTAGTAGATTGTTTTAATTATTCAATTTTGTTTTTTTTTTTTTAATTTTAATAAAATAAGTCATAAGGCATAACCAAAGTTAGGCTAGACTTAGACTTCGGTTTTATTAATTAGCTATCAACTTAAACAAGAATTATTTTATAATTATTTTATGAGACAATACATCCTTTCACATAGTTAAATATTACAAAATAAATTATATTGCTGTTAAAGGCTTCGGTATGATCTGACACTAAATAATAAAATTGGTTGTCATCTAGATGAAAATTGAACCATAGATAAAGAGGTTAAAAGAAGAATCGAAAAAACAACATATAGAAATGTAATCGTGAAATAAAAATCAAACTCTGATTACGATAGCTTAAGTGTTATGTTTAGTCTATACTTTTTATATTAAGAAGAAGCATGGACGCTTAAACTGACGGCTGTAAATAAACTAGGAACTTTTGAAACGTCGTGTTATAGAAGAATACTCCAAATTTCATACATCGACAGAGTTACAAACCTTGGAATTCTCAGAAAATTAAATATAAATAGAGAACTTCTTCTAATTGTTAAATGCAGAAAATTTAGTTATTTTGGTCACATCATACGAGGCTCCAAATACGAACCACTCCAATTATGTATCGAAGGAATAATGGATGGCAAGGGGGGTATCGGGAGGAAACAAATGTAGTGACTGAGAAATACTCGCAACTGAACGGGTCTGCGAGCATTATCTTTTTAATGCACTCCTCATTGTGGTAGTATATATGTGATATAAAACGATTTTCTGCAGTGTTTAGTGGTCCAACACAATGATTTCGAATTAGTATTAAAATTTAGTCAATTCTATCGATTCTGTTTAAATTTGATTCTTTGTGCAAGTATTTACTTGAATAGAAAAGCTTTTAGTCAGATTCGGGTTTACGTGATCGTCGTTTTACGTCTTTAAACATACTCTTACACACTTTCTTTAAATTCACAAAACTTTTCCAAGTGGCTAGCACTTACATTATACCAAATCAGAATCGCATATTATAGAGTTGATCTTATAAAAAATTGATTGGCAATGATTTTAGCTCTTGAATTAATTGTTTTATTGTAAAGCAACCTTTTTAACACGTCTGAAATGTTTTGTTTCCTTACAATAGCTAATTTTATATGATTGATGTATTTTACGTTCGACAACAATATTATCTGATAAGTTTTTTAACACAAAATAAATTAAGACCATTTTTCTTAAATCTCTACTCCAATGAGCCAAAATTTTCTTAATATAAATTTCAAACAACTTAAAAAATTATAAACAACATAAAAAGCCATTTTCCTTGCCCAGATCTTGGAAAAACAGCCTTCAATTTGCAAAGTCATTGTATGCACCTGCAAATATTTAATGAATAAGTAAATAATTATATAGTGAAGTGTTATCACAAATTCACTGTTGTAAAAAGCTCTCATATTTCTCATATTAAACAAAAAATCCTCATAACAATGCCTATTTATATATAACCACCAAGGATTTCATTAGCTTCTCAGTTTATATTTTAAAGAAACCAAAATACCCAAGCCTAAACAACTTGATAAGGTATGTGTCAACTTACTAAATCCGACTCCAACAACATAATAAGAATCCTAAATGCAAACTGTTCCATTGTCCAAACATTTACATGTAACAACATTTAAATTTTGTTCCAAGTTTTGTAAAAAGCAAAAACAATCATCGGGATGAGACTTGTTCGGAGCCAACACCAACATAAATGTTATAGTTTTTGATATCTGGTGTCATAGATTGTCTACTGATGATTATGTAAATAAAGTGTAATTATTTCGTCACTATAATTTACTGTGTTGAAGATAAAATGATAGTCCAAATTTGGCATTTATAAATCAAAATTTAAAATCAATAATTCTTCTAACCTAGTGCTAACCTATTTATTCATTTGTCCACAAAATAGTAAATAATACCCGAAAATATTAATCCTTTGCCTAATGAACATTTGGACTTTTTATTAAATTATTTAATAAACACTATAATATTTCTATTAGATATGATGGACAGCATTTAAACCCGAGACTTTTCGATTGAAAAGCCGCCAGTGTAGCAAATATTGCAATAAAAGTTACTTGATTATTCAACGCTAATTTATACTATAACGTCACCTATCTAAGTTGTAGGATAAAAATAACAAGTTTTTTTTTAATATGTAATGTAGAATCCATGTTGTGATTAAAAGACTACTGCTTGGTATCAGCATCAATCTACTGACCACTTCAGCTTCTATAATATTATTATCCTAACGTTTATTAACAATTACTCTGGACAAAGTTGTACATTTGGAATATATATATCCTAAAAAATAAAAAACAAATCCTAAAATATTAATGAGCTATAAAATATTTATATATTATATTTTAATAAGTTACTTAATGTGGCCATTATCCATCTTCTAATATTCTATTTGTATTAAAAGGTTTATATTATTTAATTAATTCATTCATTTTTTTTAGTATTCAATTCAAATTTTTGCCCAATTCTTTTTACCTTTTGCAAAAGTTATTAATTATATTTATTTTAAAGAAATAATAAATGTAATTAATTAACTGACCCAAAAAAATAACAAGAGTACCAAACTTAATCATATATAGTATAATTTAAATTAATGTAAGACATAATTTATGATATAACTTTAAGGTTTTCAATTCAAAACAAAATTGTTCAAAAGAAAATAAAACAAAGTTTATTAAATGTATAAAAATAAAAGTTTTAGAAAATTATAGTTTTCCTTAAATCTTATAATATAAAACATGTTATTCTAATCAAAATCAAATCTCTTAAAGTTAATTACTAATTTTAACAGTGTTGTTTCTGTAAACTTTACCTAAAAATTTAATTTCTTAAACTTTAAAAAAATTTAATTTTTTAACTTTGTTATTAAGCAGCATACAGAGGCTTACTTTTCAAATTTATTAACTATTGCCAAAACGGTATGCAGACCTTATATGCCTTATACCCAAATTTAGTTGAAAGATAACGCTTAACACGCAAAATTTAATAAGTGCTCTATTCGCATTCTAATTGGAAACAAGCCTTTAGTAGACTTCATTGTAACAGGGTTTATTGCACTCCACCGACAATTTAACTTTGAAATCCATGATATTCTTCTTCTTGGTAAAATATTAAAAAGACTTAAAAAAATTTTAATAACCTATAGTTAGGTACCATTTTAAAATATAAAACAAGATTATAAACGTAATCTGTAAAACTTAAACTTTTCACTCAGAAACTATAATGAAAATTGAGCTTATATTAACTTTTTTCAAATTAAAATCTTTAATTTATTTTTTTCATAAATTAAAGAAGTCTTTAAGCCAATGTTAAATAATTTCTTAAATGTTTATTAAATTGGCAATAACCTTTTCTTAGAAATTCCAATTTGCAGACCAATTTTTTCTAATTGGTCTACTGAATTCTAATATACAATAATTTAGCCTATACTTAACTTTTTATCTAAATAGGTTTTGTATTCGTACGTACATTTGCTGAAAGTAATGTTAAAATAATCGAATCTAATTTAAAAAAAAAACGAGGAAGATTACACTTGCCCTTGTCAACTTTTAGATACCCGTGCAAACCCACTATTATGTATAAAATTAAATAAACCGTTATTTAATTCCATTATGCTATTACATGTATCACAAAAAAAATATAAAAAGTAAAATAATTAAAAATAATTTTTGCATAAAAAAACATAAAAAAAAAAATTTCCCCACCCTAAAAGTTAGTCCGAGCGATGTCCAACTTTGCCAAGTAAATTGCCTTATTACTTTACCTGCCCATTTATATTTTAACTTCGTAGCTTCATTAGACTCACAGTTATTGAATTAAAAACCTTGTATGGCACCTCCCCGAAAATGTGGCCATTTGGAAACTTCATATAAGTGCTTCTTCTATTATAGAACCGTGTGAATTTTAATCCGCCTAGCATAATTGCTTTTTAAGAAATGCATACTGGTGCAAAAAAGTTGTATTGCAGCTCCTCGAAGCCTTGGTCCGATTTAAGCCAAAACAATACGGAGAAAATGTTTAAAAATAACTTTGTTAAAAATTTCAAAACTCTAGTTCTTTTAGTTTTTGAGTTATCGTGCTGATACACGCACGGACGGACAGACACACATAGCTAGATCGATGCTGATACGAAACGTACCTTTGACACTAAATCTAGCTCCTCTAGAATAATGCGTTACAAACGGAAGATCAATTTTAATTTACCCGATGGCATATATGTATGCACGGGTATAAAGACATTACCACAGCAAAAGTCTGATCATAATATTGTACATTTTATTAACAAGATTTTATTATATCTTAAATAAAAAAAATTTTCTTAACGGTAAAATAGAAAAAAAAATAACGAAAATTTTCTTTCCTTTTTTATCGTTCTAAATATATTTAAGGGTTTTTTATTTCTGTCATTTTTATTACTAAATAAAATAGAAATGGGTTAATAAATAAATTCACGGTTATCAGCACCATTATTAAAATGTTATTATAGGAGAATAACATTTTAAAGGTTATTTAATATTATTTTATAGCTTCTGTTAATTTGGTCAAGATACAAAATCAGCTTTGTTTTTTTTTCAGGGTATTTATGATTTGTTGGTTATAGAATGTAAGTTTTGAAAAAATTCCGATTTTCCATATAAACTTAATCTAAACTTGTTATTTTGTGTAATTTGTTACATATTTAGAAACTTTTTAAATATTTAATTGTTTTGGTACTGAAAATGGTTCTTAAATATTTTGTCATTTTTTTTTAAATTTCAGTTTATGAAGTTATCTGTCCCTGCGAGTCTTTTGGTATACTAATTGTATTCAGACTTTTGTTACTAAGCCCTTTCTTTATTTCATGTAGATCATAAGAAAATAAATCAAAGAAACCATCTATTAATCCAGCGTTCAGATATTTAATCCTATCCAATTATTACTAAATATCAGATATTTAGAAAAATATATAAACAAAGATAAGTAAGGTTAAATTGAAGAAATTGCCTCTTAGTTTTAACCATTTTTGCTTAGATAATAATATTTGAGGAGAAATTATTAATTTTGGTGATGTTCACAATTGACAGAACCTAAATAAATGAAAGGGTTGGGACAGCAGGGGACTTATGAGTTCCATCATAAGTTTGCTAAGCAAAAATTTGGGAATCTCCCCCATTGAAGGGCTACTAGGTCTTAAAAATTAAAACTTTTATGTTTTTGTAAAACAGTAACTTATTCACCAGTGTATGTTTTCCAAAATTAAACGTTAATATTTAAGCTCCAACATTAAATTTCGCACTTGTTAACATGTTTTCTTGAGTGCAATCTAAGATTTCACTAATATTCATAACTAGCTAATACCCGGTGTGCGTTGCTGCGCCTGCCAATGGAGGTTTAATGAAGTTGATGTTACTGTAAAAAGTTAACACAAAAATTACACACAGTTTACACATGTAAATTTTAAAATGTATGAAAGCAATTTTTCTAAAACAATTTTTCTAGGATTATTCTAGTAATTTTTGAAACTTTCTGTAATTCAAAGCAGTACAAACTACTTTCCTAAATTTAACGTAATTTACTTCCAAAAAATTTTTTTGACCAATCGTAGTACCGACTGTTAACAGACTCAACTCCATTTTCAAGTTGCTTCACACATATAAAATTTGAGGTCAACCAGTCAAATGGTGTCTAGTTTAGAGTTAAGTAACGCAAAATTCTATAAAAAGCCACTGTGCCCCAATGGGTTAACGGAACTATACTTTCTCTTTCGCAAAGCAGTATTGTGCAAAATTGGACGTAATTTGCTTCCAAATCTTATTTTGTCAATCGCCGGGCCGGCAAGTCTGTTGAAAGAGTTAATTTCATTGTCAAAATGGAACACATATACAAAATTTGAAGAAAATCGGTTAAACCGTTTCTAATTTAGAGTAAAATAACCAAAAAATTTATAAAAAGCTGTTTGGCCGCAATGGGTTATTGGAACTCAACAAAATTTTTTTTGAGGCTTTCTTTTTAGCTAAAGCAGAATTTCGTAAAATCGGACAAAATTTGGACCCAAAATTTTTTTTGACCACCCGTCGGCCCAACATGGGTTAACAAATACCAAAACTGTTAATAGTGTCAACTCAATTCTCAAGGAGGATCACGTATACAAAATTTGAAGTCAATTGGTCAAACCGTTTCCAATTTAGAGTAAAGTATTGAAAAAACATAGAAAAAGCTGTTGGGCCGCAATGGGTTAAGGGAACTCAACAAAATTTGTTTTGAGGCTTTCTTTTTAGCTAAAGCAGAATTTTGTAAAATCGGACAAAATTTGGACCCAACATTTTTTTTGACCACCCGTCGACCCGACATGGGTTAACAAATTTCAAAACTGTTAATAGTGCCAACTCAATTCTCAAAGGGCATCACGTATGCAGAGTTTGAAGTCAATCGGTCAAACCTTTTTCATTTTAGAGCAAAGAAGTTTAAATACTTGCACCACAGCCCCAACTTGGCAGTCCGTTAGAACAAAATTTTTGGACCACGATTTCTTTCCGTACCCAAAAACCTCTATATAGAAATTTGCATGAAAATCGGCTGGGCAGTTAAGTAGTCTATTCGCTACATACAAACAAACAAACAAACAAACTTTCGCTTTTATATATTAGATTAATAAATTGATGAAATAAATAAATTATAATATTATAATTTAAATGATAAAATACTCAGTAACAAACCCTATATAATTTTAAAAATGTGCTGTTTAAAAACCCTTGCTTTAAAATTCTTTAATAAAATATTAAAAATAATACTATTTTTCTTTCTAATTGACTGTAACGTAACTCTGATAATCTTATTATTTTGCACGAAATTAAAATTTGGCCTAGACATATCAATTTGTTTAATTTTTTTTGGTTTGAAAACTTTGTTGGAAGACCAAATAAAAAATATAATTATTAAAATTGTCTACAAACAAATCGAAATTTTAATAATAAACGAGGAAGAGTGTGGTAGAGTAGACAGTGTCAACTCTGGGATACCCGTATGACCGTTATATAAACATTATATCATTATTATTATAAACATTAATTACTTTTGGCAAAATTTCAAACATACCAGCTTTATTAGGTTTAGTGTAATGCTCTTATAAAAGAAGAAGTTGTATGGCAGCTACTCGAACCCTCTGCAGTAGACCAACCAAATTTTGCAGTAACTTTGGCCATTACACTAAACTATTTTTGGCAAAACTTCAGACACCCAACTTCAATAGGTGTAGAGTAATGCTCATATAAAATGAGAAGTTATATGGCAGCTACTCGAACCCACTGCAGTAGACCAACCAAATTTTGCAGAAACTTTGGCCATGAAACTATACTGCTTTTGGCAAAATTTCAGACACTGTTATAGGTGTTATAGGTACAGAGTAATACTCATATAAAAAAAGAAGTTGCATAGCAGCTACCCGAACACACGGACCAAAATGTCTGGATTTAAATAGCGATGACGGCTATAGCAAAAAAACGAATCTGCGAAAATTTCAAGATCCTAGCTCCTTTAGCTTTTGAGTTATCGTGGTGACGGACGGACATACAAAGCTAAATCGATTTATTTTTCGATTCTGATCCGATCCATACACTTGAGTCTATATCTACCCCCCTTCTTCTCTGCTCCACAAACGTAATGGCAAATTTATTATACCCACTATATAGTCATACGGGTATAATGAAACCTCTGGCAAATATAATGAAACCTTTGCAAATTTTATTACAAAAGGTTTCATTTAACTTTAAAATGCTAAAGATAAAAAAAAATTGTAAAAAATAAATTCATTTAGTTTAATATTATTAATTTTAAATCAAATTCGTATTACGAATCAAATCTGACTGATAGCTCAGTGGAATAGTGGCGGTTTTTCAATCGAAAAGTCTCGGATTCAAACCCTTGTCGGATCATATTTAATAAAAATAATAAATAGTTTATATTACAATAACTTAATAATAAGTCCAAATGTCAGATCGGCAAAGGATTAATATTATCAGGCAATAATATTTACAATTACTATTTACTACTAATAAATAAATTAATTTCCAATCAAATAAAATTTATACACATTGTGTATAAAAAATTGGCAACAATTGAATAGAAATTTTCTAACTTTTTAATTTATGAGTTAAAAAACCGATTTCAGATGAAAAATTAATTGTTTTTTTAATTTACTTAGACACTTATGACTGATTAAAAAAATTTAAATTTATGTAAATGCTTTAAATACCACAAAAACTATTTCAAATTCCTAAAATGAAATTTTTAAATACCATTCTACAACATAAATATTATTAATTCTTCGAAAAATGTGTCAAATAGCTAATAATTTGTTTTTTTAAGTTAATCCTAAAATGATGCAACTGACTTAAAATAATTCTTTTTTAGCACATTTGCAAAAGATTTTGTAAAAATGTGCCTATACAGTCCGTCCGTCTGTCCGTATATTTAAAAAAACTTTTACACCGTTTGATAATTTAACTTCAGGTAGTTGTTGCAAAAAAACATGGAAGAACTTTTTTCTGTAGACGCATCGTTTAAGGAGCTGTAGTCCCTCAAAGGCTGAAAAAGCCCTAAATTTAAATTATTATAACCAGAGTTCTTTTAGGTTAGTTTTCAAACGGTAAAAGACAGATGTTTTTATAAGTTCTATAAATTTTTAAATGCAAATTCATAGGGTTGCCATACGTTACTAAAACTCACCGTTATGCAAAACATATTATTTGCAAAATTTTTGACTTTTCATATCTTGTCAACGGCTTCAACTAGAATCTTGAAATTTTGGCAGAATTTAGATCCTCAGAAATTAGTACGAGGTGATTAAGAAATTTTTTTTGTCACGACAGGGGAGAATTGTTAGAAATCGAAAATTTAAATTTTGTTCTTTTGAACCACTTGTAGCTTAAGTACCTAAGTAATCTTAGTAATAAGTAAGTTTAGTAATATACAAAATTTAAAGCTCCAACCCTATGTTTTAACATATTTATATGTTTTCCTTAAACTTAATGGGAGACCTTAAAACTGAAGAAAGTGTCTCTTAGTCTTAACCATTTTTGCTTAGATAATAAAATTCTAAAAAAAATCCAAATATTAGATGAAGTCACAATTTAATACCTAAAACTTCAAAATTCTGAAAGGAGGAGGTAGGGTTAGATCCTTGAAAATCAACATAAGTTTTACGTAATAAAAATTTTAGAACCTTCTCAGTATGAAACACTAAATAATTTTGAAAATGTACTTTTTGTAAAACCCTTGGCTTTTTTCATTACCTGTCTTATCAAATTTTTTTTACTGTAAAGTTTTAATACACTTTTACGCTAAACAAATATAATTTTTTTCAAATTTTCAATTAATCGATTAATAGTAATTAACTTTTTAATTCTATTAATTGTTTTAGTTTGCATAAATTCAATTCCTATGGAATTCATAATAAATAATAGCTATTTTCATTAATTCAATTCTTAAAAATATTTTCTATTCCAAACGGCTAATAGGCACTAAAAAAAATTATCAAATTTATATTTCATCATTAAAAAATTCCAATAAAATGAACAATTTTTATTAGTTTTAAAATTTAAATAATATTTTTCCAAATTAAAAGTTATATTTTTTTATATACTGATTTTATCACTACATTGTTGTTCAAATTAGTATGAATAATAGTAAAATGATTTTTATTGATTAGTAGATTTCTACCTATACAATGAAATACTTAGCCTTCGGTAAGTAAAATCCCAAAATTTAAGCCAAATGACGAATGAAAAAAAATTTTTAAGAACAATTTTATCTGAAATCAGACCGTAGCATCTTTTAACAAGCAATGAAACAACAATAAGTAGATGAAACCGACTTTGTTTTACCCTGCACCTGAAAAATTCAATTGATAGTTACACAAACCTCCATCTCAACTTAACTAATTTTTTAACTTTTATAATTCCAAAGATATGCTGTTAAGGTTTAAGTAGTCCTGTGAGAGCTATTCAAAGCACTAAAATAAGAAACATCAAGAAAACAGGCCAGAACAATCTTGTAAAAAATTTCAAGTTACTATCTTTAACCATTTCAAATATATGCTTATTAGAGGTACCTGAACAATCACTCAAATTAATCCCCAGTCTTAGAAAAATAATTAAAATATAATAGAATACTCTTGTACCAAATTTAAAGGTTCTATCTTTGTTGGTCTCGAAGATATACTTGTTTCAATCAGATACTCTTAACATCCAAGCTTATGGTGTAATCTCAACCCTTTGCAATCCACACCTTACACTCGTAAATATTAATTATTTTTTAATTTAATATTTTAGTCTACAGTATAAATTGCATCAAGAGAGTTTCATTATTTTTTTTTAAGTTGTCGTGTTTACGATGATATACTTATCTAAACATAGTTGGTTGCTTAATGTATATTTGTATTAAAAAAAAGTGTAACTAACAAAAATTTGGAAATCTGATGAAATTTATGTGCAATATCACAAAGGTTTTAAAAAATTTAGATATTTTGATTTTAAAAGACGAAACCTCAAAAACGAGTACAAACGAATCCTGCACTTTGCTTTGTACATTTATAATTCTACTCTTTCAACTATATGTTTAAACTGTGCCTGTTCATTAAATAAGATCATATGACTGGAGATCCAAACAAGTCAGAGAAGCTGTTGAGCATTAACTACTCCATACAAAAATTTTACCTATTCAATATGCCTCGAAAAATAAACGCACCTACATAAAGCAACAAAACAACATAGACCCAAAAGTATGGATCGGATCAGAATCGAAAAGTAAATCGATTTAGCTATGTATGTCCGTCCGTCCTCATGATAACTCTATAAATAAAGGAGCTAGGATTTTGATATTTTCACAAATTCGTTTTTATGCAATAGTCGTCATTGCTATTGAAATCCAGCCAGTTTCCTCCGCGTGACAAGTGCCTGTCATACAATGTTTTTTTTTTTTTTTATGAGCATTACTCTATACCTATTGACCTAAAATTTGTCCAAAAGTAATTGAGTTTTATGGCCAAAGTTTTTGCAAAATTTGGTTGATCTACTGCAGTGGGTTCGAGTACCCGCCATACAACTTCATTTTTTTATATGAGCATAACTTCACACTAAATGAAGCTGGGTGTTTGAAATTTTGCCAAAAATTGTTTAATTTTATGGCCAAAGATTGTTAAAAATTCGGTTGGTCTACTTCATAGGTTCGAGTAGCTGTTATATATCGGATAATAAAAGGTCTATATTATGGTCATAACTCATACTCTGGGGTACCCGAGTTGACACAGTCTACTCTACTATACTCTTCCTCCTTCTTATCTAAAATAAAGTAATTATATTTAGCACACAAAAAAACTCAGTTGCATGAAAAGTATGAAAGAGGTTAGAATCGATTAAGTCCTATTCCACCAAAAAATAGCAAAAAAAAAAAATCCTAAAAGTATGCAATTTGGTTTTTTAAATATTATAATAAAATAATTCGAATCTTTTTTTTCAGTTTAATGAAAAGTTAAATGTCTTTTATTTTAAATCGTTTTTATTTCGTTTAGTTTTTTTAAGCTTCGTTTTTCTAATCTAGGAACTGGCCTATAAATCCATAATTTATTGAAATAGAAAACTAAAAAATTAAATGGAAATTGAAATTTTTATTTTTTAACGTTTTAAATAATATTGAAAAATTGTCAATGTTTTTATAAAAAGTTTAGATTTTTTTTTTTGTTAACTGTGAGGCGTTAAAACGCATTAAAACATATTCATATGCATATGTTGTGTTTTTTATTTTTTATTTTTTTTTAGTTTTTTTTTTTGTCAAAATAAAGTTTAATATTTTTTTTTAATAAAGTTTTAAATTTCAATGAAAAAATTGAATTTTTTATACGAGTAAAAAAAAAAATAGTATTTTTTAAAATGTTTTGTGTATTTTTTTGAGTTATAAATGACTGAATTAAATTAAAACATAAGTTAAATGTAGCACAGCAATGTCTTATAAATAGTATATTTGCAAATTTATTTTTAAATTTCTGGATGTTATAGTACTTGTGACAAAAGTTCTGGATAAAAGCTTTGGTCTTGCAATCAGATCCTTAGAATTCTAATTTGAAATCAGAGGAGGGTTTGACATATTATAAACAGCTGAATTGAGAGTTCCTAGCTTCTCTTATAAATTAATAGACCTCATACTTTTGATCTTTTAGCCTAGGACTAGGAAACATCAATTTTTTTAATCCTGCACTCAAATACCGTTAAGAAAACGAATTGAGCCAGTAATAGCGCTAAGAAGAGAAGTACGCTAGTAACCCAATAAACGTAAATAACCCAATAAACAATACAACAAATTGGCATCACTGATTTTGCAATCAGTAGCAATGTCAAATATGTCAGACATATGATTACCGCCAACTTTACTTTGTAAGACAACGTGGATGTGGTTGGAAGCTCATATAGAAGTTTTTGTATTAAAAGTATTGTATTTTATATAATTAAAGAAGTCGTAATTAATATTTTATAATTAAAGGAAGTTGTAATTATTGGAATTTCTTTAAAAGCAAAGTGAAATATAAACTATATTAAATATAAAGTTGAATTGAATTAAAAACGTGAAGTAGTTCAAAGGAGAAGAATAAAATTGCCAAATGATTATAATTAAATTGTATTTATAATTCAGAGAGTCTTAAGACTTATAGAAATTATATTCTAACTCTACTTAAAAGACCTTTCCTTTCAATGATTTAAATGTAGTGCCAAAGGTTTTCATAAGAGATCTTTTCTTTGTATCATTGGATTTAAATGGAAAGATGAGAAGTCAAAGTTTGAGATAAAATTTATAGGGGCATAGCAGCTAATCCTAACAATGAATACGTAATGACTAATAATTATATATTAAGTTGCTTTAAATTTATTGAAGCAAAGCTAATATTAGTAAGGGCTTTGAGATTCAAATATTACATTTTAGAAGACCTTTCATAAAGAACTTTCTTAGGCTTATGAAACATTTTTCTTTAGCGAGCAACGGTTAAAAGTATTAAAATGCTACCCAGATACAAACCTATGTTTCAAATGTACATTTTGATTTCGAAGAATAGCCATCAAATTATTTAAGGAATTGCGTTTGTGCATTTGAAGGAAAAAAGAGTTTGAAGCACAGGAACTTCATAAGAAGACTTTAAAGAAATGACTTCAATTAAGGATCTGCATTAGTGGAATTTTTTTTGATTCAGTTTGAAAGATATCCAAATCGATTGATGCCCATTCAGAATAAATATAATTTATTGTCCTTTAAACTATAGCCTTTTTAACTTAAACCAACATATCGACTATAAGGCCAAACCTATATAGAGTAAGTTTAACTATTAAGTTAACTGTCAAATTTTAACTTAATAGTTAAGCGTTTTAACAAACAGATAAAATTGAAAATAACTTTTAGAATATTTTATTGCATTCCTTGTTCAGTCAAAACTGATTCCCATTCTCTTTATATCGTGAAAATGAAAATTGTGTGGCATGATACAAAAGTTAACAAAACTATTAAGCAAATAAAAAATTTTATTTAAAAATTTTGTTAAAAAAATTTTAAATCTGAAAAAGTTTTTTTTTTATTTTATTGTAAAAAAAAGTTAAAAAATTTCAGAACAGTTAAATCTGTGGGGTTTCTTTCAATGAAAATTGAAAAATAAAAATTATTTTACGCAAATTAAAAATTTAAATGAAATTTAATAAATTAATCCCAGACGTAAATATTTTCAACATTCGTTTTTGATTGGACAATTAATACATCAAAATTTAAAATAGAAAAAAAATAGAGAAACATAACATATTAAGATTTAATATTTAAATTTTGTTAAAATAGTTAAAACAATTTAATAAAATGTTGCAATCAAATTGAAATTTAAAAATTTTTCCCTCCCTAGAAGGTTGGTCCGAATAATGTCTAACCTTGCCAAGTAACTGGCTCTTTCCTTACCCAGTTTTAGTTTTAACCTCGTATTCTTATTAGATTCACAGTTTTCGAATTGACAACTTTGTATTGCAGCTCCTAAAAAATTACATTTTGAAACTTTATAATATTTTGAAACAACTCAACATTTTGAAACCTTATAAAAGAGCTTGTACTGCTATATAACTAATCGTGGGTAATTTTTATCCTTCCGGTGTTATAAGTTTCGAAGAAATTCATATTCACACATGGACGGAGGGACGGACAGACACACTCTGCGGAATTGATTCACTTTTCGATGCTGATCCGATACATAGCTTTGACAATATAAATAGCATGTCGAGATCGATGCGTTACAAACGGATATTAGAATGCACGTGTAAAAATTTAATTTATAATTTATAACATAATATCTTATATCATAATATTAAAAAGATACCTGCCCCATCTAAAAAGGAAAGACTAAACCACACATTTATTACGTTGCATACGATAAGAGATTGTACATAAATAAATAAATAAATTTGTTTATATTATTAGAAAAAATTTACTCGAAGTTTCCTAAATTAATGTGTTTAATTAGAGATTATTTTAAAATTAATGCAAATTTACTGTTAGTAATATCTAGAACATATCATATGATATTAAGCTTTTCATTTTTATCGTTCAGCTCCGAAATAACAAAGGAATCATTATACGAGTATATCAAGAATAGTAACATTGAGATAGTTTCATTTTAGGTAATAGAATGAGCATTTGAGACTTCGATAACGGATTAAATATTTGGAAAAGTGGCACTTACTTATCTTTTCTTTTTATTTCCTTAACGAAGACTAAACTTTATACTATGATTATCCTATTATGTTAATCTAACTTGGTTACTTAAAGAATAAAAACATGCACATCCAATATTTTGATTTCCATACAAGCAGTTTCTAAGGGAGAATATTTTCAGGGTATCTAGCTTTGTAAAAGAAATCTAATGCTTTTTATTTCTTAATTTTTAATTTTTTTTACATGAAAGTATAAATTATTAAATTTCTGCTAAGTTTTAGACAATGACATTCTTTGAATAGCTTCCATCTTCGTACGAGATGGACACATGAAATTAGCATTTTTTTTTTAATTACTAGATCATCGGAAAGCTCTATCAGAGTCGCCATTGTAGCTCTATCTTCCTAGAAAAAAATGTAACGATTTTTAATAGGATATAACGATTTTTCAAACGATCCGGTCGGTCGTTAGACGTAACGATTAAAAATTGGAGCGGACGTAAAAAATGTTTCCACATTCTCTGGTATACCGCTCAGAAACGGTTTCATTCTCAGTTTCATTCTCGAAAAAATATTAGACCATCTAAGAGGTTGTTTTCTTTGCACTTTATATTCGGCAGTTCTCTTTATTGTATATCTATATAAATAAAAATATACTTCATTGCTCATATTCTTTAACAATTTTTCAAAATTCAACAGTTATTACACTGAATGAGCTAGTATGAAAATTTTAAAAAATTATAATTATAAGCATTTCAAATAAGTTGCTCAACCCTGAACTTTGCGGTTAAAATTCTTCAATTCTACCATTTTTATGCTATTCACAAAGTCTTTGATTTAAAAGGTTAGATTAGAATAATGTTCTTTTACAAAATAGTATTATAGTTCTGCTAAAAAAAATTTATTCAGAAATTTCTTTATTTTATCTTATATACTCGTCTGCTCGTCTGATAACTACAAAGACTCATATTATGGCGAGGTAAAATAAAATCGAACGAAATAAAATTGAACCGATGTTATCACCAAAAACAATGGAAATAATGTCGAATTAGAAAGCCGAAAAAAAGAGAATACCATGATTTTGATCCTCTCTTATGGTTTTCTTCGACCATATCTTCTCAAGAATGCATTCGAAGGCTCCCCACCAAACCAAATATTGAAACTTTATTTTTGATTCTTTTAAAATACATTCTTGGATACCGTCATCAAACTTCTGTTATGCAAATTACTTAAATCCTGATTCTGAATTCAGTTCCTATATATTAACAATATTACGTATAGAAATATATAAAAATTCGGGAAAAGTGGGTAACCCAAATTTAATAACTAACCATAAAATTCCTTCTAGTTTATAATTTTCTTGAAATAAGTTTTCAACAAATTCTGGTTTTTAAGAGTTAGGTACAAAATCAGGCTATTACCTTTTTCCAGAATATCTACGTCCCTACTTGTTATAGAAGATAGATTTATAATTAGAGACATAAGTGTTAGATTTGATATCATTAGCTCCTTTTTCGTTTAATTTATTTTTTCTACCAATTTTTTGAAATAACAAAAAACGGTCATTTCGAATTTATTTCGGTTTTTCACATTCGACTTTATTTTTCGCTAGTTAGTATTGGAAATAAGATAGATGGTCCCTACTATTTTATTTCCATTGTTTATGGTATTAAAGTCGATTCGATTTCATTTCACTTATACTACTTTTTAAATATTTTTTTTTGGAAATAACATAGAACTGGTATTCGACTCTACTTCCACTGTTTTTATACCCGTGCATACATATATGACATCGGGTATATTAGATTTGCTCCTCCGTTTGTAACGCATCGATCTAGACGAGCTAGATATAGTATCAAGGGTACGTATCGGCTCAGAATCGAAAAATGAATCGATCTAGCTATGTGTGTCTGTCCGTCCGTCCGTCCGTCCGTACGTCCGTCCGTCCGTCTGTCCGTCCGTCTGTCCGTCCGTCTGTGTGTCAGCACGATAACTCAAAAACTAAAAGAGCTAAAGTTTTGAAATTTTCACAAAATATTTATCAATCAATTTCTAGGTTCCCTATTTTTTTTGGTTAAGATCGGACCAAAACTTCGGGTAACTCTCGAACAACTAACTTTTTTAACTCCAATATTTTCATACAAAAATTTGAAATTTTGCTATGAAATTATATGAATTTTGTTTTTTTGTTTTTTTGTTTTTTGTTTTTTATGAAGATAACGATTTCGAGTTAGAATTTCATATGATTTAAATGATGCGTAGTTTATTTAAGATAAGCAAAAACGAGGAAGATTATAGTTGCCCTTGTCAACTTTTAGATACCCGTGCATACCCACTAACCGTTATTTATTTCCCCTATGCTATTATAAATATTACAAAAAAAATATAAGAAAGTAAAATAGTTTAAAAAATATTTAACTTATTAGGTATCCCATAATTTTTGATTAACTTATTATACCATAAAAAAAAAAAAAATAGCCCACCCTAAAAGTTGGTCCGAGTGATGTCCAACTTTGCCAACTAACTTGTCCTATTACTTTACCTGCCCAGTTTTGATTTTAACTTCGTAGCTTCATTAGATTCACAGTTATCGAATTGATTACTTTGTATGGCAGCTGCCCGAAAACGGGTCCGTAGCATTTTGAAACTTCATATAAGTGCTCGATTCATTATATAACTAACTGTGTGTAATTTTTATCCTCGTAGTATTATCAGTTTCCAAGAAATTGATATTGGTGCAAAGAAGTTGTATAGCAGCCCCCCGAAAATGGGGCCGTAACATTTTGAAACTTCATATAAGTGCTCGATCCATTATATAACTAACAGTGTGTAATTTTCATCCTCGTAGTATAATCAGTTTCCAAGAAATTCATATTGGTGCAAAGAAGTTGTATAGCAGCCCCCCGAAAATGGGGCCGTAACATTTTGAAACTTCATATAAGTGCTCGATCCATTATATAACTAACAGTGTGTAATTTTCATCCTCGTAGTATAATCAGTTTCTTAGAAATTCATATTGGTGCAAAGAAGTTGTGTGGCAGCTCCCCAAAACCTTGATCTGGTCTTAACCAAAAAGAATAGGAAACCTCAAAAATGTCCCAAAAATGTTTTGTGTGAATTTCAAAACTCTTGCTCTAATTTTTCAATTTCATCTCTTATAATTAATTTTTAATTCACGAATATATTAAACTTAAGCCAAATCAACTTCATATGATCATTATTCATATAATAATCATCATGATGATTCATCATATATATTCATAAATATATATCAATATCAATAAGCCATTTACTTAAAAAAAATCTTTGTCTTCTTTTTTGCTTATCTTAAATAAACTACGCATCATTTAAATCATATGAAATTCTAACTCGAAATCGTTATCTACTTTTTGTAACAAAAACAAAAAACAAAAAAAAACAAAAAAAACAAAATTCATATAATTTCATGTTAAATAAAATACAAGGTGCATAGCTAAATTTAAAATTTTTGTATGAAAATGTTGGAGTTGAAAAAGTTAGTTGTTCGAGAGCTACCCGAAGTTTTAGTCCGATCTTAACCAAAAAAAATAGGGAACCTAGAAATTGATTGAAAAATATTTTGTGAAAATTTCAAAACTGTAGCTCTTTTAGTTTTTGAGTTATCGTGCTGACACACAGACGGACGGACGGACGGACGGACGGACGGACAGACACACATAGCTAGATCGACTCATTTTTCGATTCTGAGCCGATACGTACCCTTGACACTATATCTAGCTCGTCTAGATCGATGCGTTACAAACGGAGGAGCAAATCTAATATACCCGATGTCATATATGTATGCACGGGTATAAAAATCTTTGTGTTCTTTTTTGCTTATCTTAAATAAACTACGCATCATTTAAATCATATGAAATTCTAACTCGAAATCGTACAAAAAAAAATACAAAAAAAACGAGGAAGATTATAGTTGCCCTTGTCAACTTTTAGATACCCGTGCATACCCACTAACCGTTATTTATTTCCTCTATGCTATTATAAATATTACAAAAAAAATATAAGAAAGTAAAATAGTTAAAAAAAAATTTACCTTTTTATCCCATAATTTTAGCTTAAAAAAAAAATTAAATTTTTAATTCCATTATACTACCATAATTTTTGCTTAAAAACAAAAAAAAAAAAAACAAAAAAAAAAAATAGCCCGCCCTAAAAGTTGGTCCGAGTGATGTCCAACTTTGCCAACTAACTTGCCCTATTACTTTATCTGCCCAGTTTTGATTTTAACCTCGTAGCTTCATTAGATTCACAGTTATCGAATTGATTACTTTGTATGGCAGTTGCCCGAAAACGGGGCCGTAACATTTTGAAACTTCATATAAGTGCTCGATTCATTATATAACTAACAGTGTGTAATTTTCATCCTCGTAGTATAATCAGTTTTCAAGAAATTCATATTGGTGCAAAAAAGTTGTATGGCAGCCCCCCGAAAATGAAGTCGTAACATTTTGAAACTTCATATAAGTTCTTGATTCATTATAAAACTAACCGTGTGTAATTTTCATCTTCCTGGTATAATTACTTTTGAAGAAATTCATATTGATTTAAATAAGTTGTGTGGCAGCTCCCCGAAACCTTGATCTGGTCTTAACCAAAAAGAATAGGGAATCTCAAAAATGTCCCAAAAATGTTTTGTGTGACTTTCAAAACTCTTGCTCTAATTTTACAATTCCATCTCTTATAATTAATTTTTAATTCACGAATATATTAAACTTAAGCCAAATCAACTTCATATGATCATTATTCATATAATAATCATCAGATGATTCATCATATATATTCATAATTATCTATCAATATCAATAAGCCATTTACTCAAAAAAATCTTTGTCTTCTTTTTTTTTGCTTATCTTAAATAAACTACGCATCATTTAAATCATATGAAATTCTAACTCGAAATCGTTATCTATACAAAAACAAAAAAAAACAAAAAAACAAAAACAAACAAAATTCATATAATTTCATGTTAATTACTTCATGTTAAAATTTTTGTATGAAAATATTGGAGTTAAAAAAGTTAGCTGTTCGAGAGCTACCCGAAGTTTTGGTCCGATCTTAACCAAAAAAAATAGGGAACCTAGAAATTGATTGAAAAATATTTTGTGAAAATTTCAAAACTGTAGCTCTTTTAGTTTTTGAGTTATCGTGCTGACACACAGACGGACGGACGGACGGACGGACGGACGGACAGACACACATAGCTAGATCGACTAATTTTTCGATTCTGAGCCGATACGTACCCTTGACACTATATCTAGCTCGTCTAGATCGATGCGTTACAAACGGAGGAGGAAATCTAATATACCCGATGTCATATATGTATGCACGGGTATAAAGAAGACAAAGATTTGTTTTAAGTAAATGGCTTATTGATATTGATAGATTGATAGATTATGAATATGATGATTATTATCTTTCATGATGATTATTATATGAGTATGATCATATGAAGTTGATTTTGCTTAAGTTTAATACATATATTCGTGAATTAAAAATTAATTAGAAGAGACGGAATTGAAAAATTAGAGCAAGAGTTTTGAAATTCACACAAAACATTTTTGGGACATTTTTGAGGTTCCCTACTCTTTTTAGTTAAGACCAGATCAAGGTTTTGGGGATCTGCCACACAACTTCTTTGCACCAATATGAATTTCTTAGAAACTGATTATACTACGAGGATGAAAATTACACACTGTTAGTTATATAATGGATCGAGCACTTATATGAAGTTTCAAAATGTTACGGCCCCATTTTCGGGGGGCTGCTATACAACTTCTTTGCACCAATATGAATTTCTTGGAAACTGATTATACTACGAGGATAAAAATTCCACATTGTTAGTTATATATAATGAATCGAGCACTTATATGAAGTTTCAAAGTGTTACGGACCCGTTTTCGGGCAGCTGCCATACAAAGTAATCAATTCGATAACTGTGAATCTAATGAAGCTACGAGGTTAAAAACAAAACTGGGCAGATAAAGTAATAGGACAAGTTAGTTGGCAAAGTTGGACATCACTCGGACCAACTTTTAGGGTGGGCTATTTTTTTTTTTTTTTTATGGGATAATAAGTTAATCAAAAATTATGGGATACCTAATAAGTTAAATTTTTTTTTAACTATTTTACTTTTTTATATTTTTTTTGAAATATTTATAATAGCATAGGGGAAATAAATAACAGTTAGTGGGTAAGCACGGGTATCTAAAAGTTGACAAGGGCAACTATAATCTTCCTCGTTGGTTATAAAGTCGAATCGACATTATTTGACCCCCCTTCACCTACATTATACATAAATCTTAAAAATATTTCTCAATAAATTAATTAATTCAATTCGAAAACTTCTTAAATTATCATAAATACATTCCATTAGCTAATAACTTTGCAACAATTACTTTCCAAAGTCTTCGTTATCACTCCAAGCTATTAAAAGAAATTAATAAATTTTTTTTTAAAACATTCATCAAAATATGCAAAACAAAAAGAAAATTTAAGTATGACCCTGCATAATTTTTACAATAAAAAAAAAAAAATATTTTAAACATTTTTAATGTTCAAATTTTGCAACATTTTTTTCATTGCAAAAATTTTTAAAAGGTTGATTGAAGTCCATCAGACACTGAAGTGAAACATTGATATTATTTTTTTATTTTAGATTTGACAAAAAAATACAAACCCTGTTCTTGAGGACGCAAAACAAGATCATCATCAGAATATTTTGAAGATGCGAGGTTAAGTCTCTAAAGGATGACAAAATAAAACCAAACATTTTGTTGAGCATGAATCCTTTCACAAAAATAAATATTTTCATCTTCACTTTTTTATGCTTCCCATCATTTTGAATTTAAAAACCGTGTAACGAATTCATAAAATCTTTATAATTTAATGTTTCTTAAATTTTTTTTTTTTTTTTTGTTGTTTTTAGCACATTTTAATAAACTTTTGAAAAAAATCTACCTACATAGTCCGTTCGTCCGGGTGTTGACAAAACTTCTACAACGTTTGAAATTAAGAAACGAAATTTTATTTTTAAATAGATCAAACAAAAAAAGCCCTAATTCCATTTTCAAAGAACTTTTTTCTGTAGCCCCTCCCGTTACGGAGTTACAGCCTTCCGAAATCGGAAAATATTGTAAATTTATTTAAATTATTGTAACAAGAATTCAATAGGGTAAATTTTCAATCTAAAAAAGGGTAAAAGGCTGTTAACGCTTTATAAATTTTTAGAACGAAAATATATATAGTTGCCGAACGTTACAAAATTTTGAAACTCAATTTTTACAACATTTTTGGCCCCACATGGCTCATTCTCCTGAATGGCTCAATTTTGTAATTGTCATTCTGCTGAATGGCTCAATTTTGTAACATAAAATTTTGGGAGAAGTTATGTCCTCAGAAATTATTAAGCGTCGTTTAAGAACATTTTTTGTCACGCCCCCTCTTTAGGAGCTGGAAATTCAAATTTGCTATTTTTAAGCAACTGTAACTTGAATATCTGTCCAAACATTTTTAAAGTTAAATGCAAACATTAAAGCCCAAATATTATATTTTAACATATGTAAAAAGTTTTTTTCAATTTTAAAGGAGGTCCTCAAAATTGATGCAAGTGTCTCTTAGTTTTGACTATTTTTCTCAAGATAATAAAATCCTAAGAAAAATGCCAAATTTTGGTTTGACAATTTAATTCCTAGAACCTGAAAGTTTTAAAAGGGGAGAAGTGGAGTTAGATGCTCGGGAATCACCATTAATTTTTTTATTAAAAATTTCTTTATCTTCCGATTTGAGGGCTAGTAGGACTTGAAACATTTCTCAGTTACTTTAGTTACCAGTTTATAATAATATATTTCCAAAGTTAAACGAGAACATTAGTAGCTCCAACATTATTGAGTTTTTAAATTTAAAGCATGTTGAAATGTTAACAATTTTTTTTATCTACTCGTATGTATGTACTGGTATATAGCTGTTCACTTAATTAAGAAACACCCTGTATTTTTTTTACCTCTGTTTTCAACACTACATAATTTTGAAAATGTGCTTTTTTAAAAATCCTTGGTTTTTTGCATCACTTAATTTTTGTTGCAATGAATAAGTTGATGAGAAAAAGAAAGAGAGAGACAAAAAATGAAAAAAAAAACGCAAATGGAAAACCACGTAGTACATAATTTATTTAAAAAAAAAAGAAAGAAAATGAAAAAATTAGTTTTTTATAAAAAAATATTTTATTCTTAATATTCACCCATTTAGTTCAAGAGGTTAATGTTAAGGTAATAAAAAGGTAACAATATTGAAATACTAACGAGATTTTTTTTTTTTTATTTTTTTTTTTTTATATTGAGAAATAATTTATTTTTAAGTATAAAATTGATATTTAAAGTAAATGACGTCTCTTAAAAAAGTTGATTCAATTGAAAAAAATTAGTACTTAAGATTGAATAAAATGTCAACACATTTGCAAATACATACATGATAATTTATTTGATTCTATGATAATTTGAAAAGTTAAAATAAATTATGCAATGGCAACACTTACAGTTAATATAGTCAATAGTCATAAATTATTAGGATCAAATTGACGCAATCAAATCGTAACAATCGACTTTTAGCAGTTAAATACTATGATTTATTTGATGTAGAAGTAAACAATGTTGTTATTAAGTAAACTAGTATGAAAGCCTGTTTTAAGATAAATTTAAGTGTAAGATCTTTTTCTTTGTTGCAATTTTTAAATAATTTTGCAAATTAAAACATACAATAGCAATAATAATTGTTTTGAGCTGTTTTTTTTATTGTTCATATATTCAATAACTACTCGTATGTATAATTGCAAATAATCAAATACTTATATTCAAAATAAAGTTCAGGGTCAGGGTTAACTGACAATTCATATATCATTGCACAATCTATTGTACCAACCATGCACATATATCACTTTTTTGATTGTTAATTTTAACAAAAAGGGCACGCGAATTGGAAACAGAATAATTGCCTTCCATTACTAAGGATGTAGTTATATCTTTAAATATATTATTAAAAAACGACTCTTAAGAGTCATTTCAATTTTCCATGAAATTCGATTTTTTTCAAAATAAAATATCTTTATTATTGTATCCCTTATTACGTTTATTAAATTTGCTATTTTTTTCTAGTTGTTTTGTATACCACCCAATGCGCTGGCTGCGTAAATGGATGTGCGAATTTTTAACGTTAAATGAAATTTTAAATTGTTGACACATTGCAAAATTTTTAGGAATAAAATGTATCATTTGAGTTGCGTAACACCATGTTATCGATATTAAACCTGTGTTTTGCAAAATTACAGCGCGGTGAAGCGCAAAACAATTTATGAGTGTTTTACTCCAAGCGGTAACTGACTTTCAAATCTTTTTTTAACTAAACACTTTTGATTTTAGCTTATTTATCAGAATTAATAAGCTATCGAATGCTATTCAACAGAGAACTGTACTGTTTCCACAGAGGGAGGCATTAACAACACAGTTTTTGTAGTACACATATTAATTGGTATTCCAAGTTAAAGTAAAAAAATATTGAAAAAAAATAATGAAAGAGAATCGAAATCTACAAGCTGTCCTATATATATTTTATCGGCGAACTTCCATGTTCTACTAAATCGAAATCAAAAATCCCTCCAAATCAAATAATTATAACGCAGCAATAAAAAAAGCTCAAAACTAGTTGAAAGAACATAATTATTTTGTGAGGTACTAAAATGTGGAGTATGCCATCTATTGGGTAATCTTTTAAAAAATATTCTACATTTTACAATTCTCAACGTTTTTAAAAGAATTTATTTCGGCAGATTACCAACTTATTCTCCAGCTTTCCCTTATAACCTCATTTACCTTCTAATATTCTTTTTAACCTGCGAAGAAGCCTCGCCCTTAAAATTTTTTTATTGTAAAAAACTAGTTTCAAAAACCTAAGAACATTTGAATAATGAAGTAAGGTTATCGTAACTGCACTTAAACGTTCTAATCAGGTAAAGGCTATGAAAAGGATTTTAATAACTAAATATTCACTACAATAATAAATTCTACAAGGGCAATTGTTATTTAGAAAAGTTATTAGCTTAACTTCAAAGAAAGCGCCTTGATTGAGGCTACAGAACCTCAAAGTTAGGAAGGACTAGAGTCGTTTTAAAACCTGTACAAAGAATGACAACTAATTCCGAATTGAATTTGAACTGTTTTATAAGCTAATGGAAGGTCGTGTTAAGTTGTGTCCTTCATTAAATTAAAAAAATAATGTGAAATAAAATAAAGCTATATTTAAAAATACTTTAAAGTATAAAAGTATAAAACACTTAACAATATCACATATTTTAAATACTAAAATAATGAAATACTAAAAATCAAAATAAATAATAAGAAATACAATAAAAATGTAAATGTCTCTGATAAGTTTGTGATAAAAATTTATTATTCCATACAGTCACAATTCATATTTTAATAGTACAAACCACAAGCAAATCATTAAATTATTAATATGATATGATCTTCTTTTTAATTTCATATTTTAAATAGCATATACACAAGTATATAATATTATATAGTACAGTATATTTATTTATTTTTATACTGACTGTTCAATATTTTGTTTATTATTTTTCAATATTTTACAAGTTTCTACAATTAAAAAATATTTTTAATGGGACACCTGTTAACAATATCGAATATAGAATATATTAAGTAAGTTAATAAAATGTAGTATTCCATTGGGAATAGCACATTTTTTAAATTCTACAATAAATTTTTCTTAAAGATTAACAATAAATTAAGAACCCCTTATTTTTGAATTTAAAGTGCTTACAAACTTTTGTAAGATTTGAAATTACATTTCTTAAATAACAAGCCGAAAAACTCCTGCAACAAGGCCTGGATTTTATTATATTACCAACATAAAAATGGAAGGAGGATTTGTAAAACAATTTACAATAAAATTTTTTAGTCAAATTGTTTTTTCACCGCATCCCTATCGGATCTCTAGAGGCAGTGCATATACCTCGAACCGATTGTACCTTGAACTATTCGCGGTATTTCATGTTTTTAAAGTGCCGCAAATTTTTTTTAAAAATTAAATTTAAATTTCGAAAGGTAAAAATTTTTTTTTTGTCTCAGCGTTTTATACAACACAAATTTAAGCGGTAATAACAACTTTTTTAAGGAATAGGAAGGTTAGTAAAAATGGGGTAAAAGTGGAAAACCAAAAACTGTAGACCATTTTAACTGCTTACTGACAACAGACTTATTTCATCTTTTGATGAATTCACATCATACATTCCAAAAATATTTTAGGAGTTATTAATAATTTAGTCCAAAATGGTCAAAGGTACATGCACTTCCCCTACATTTCTCAAACAATTTCTTCATCAGTCAGATCTACAAAATTTTGTACACTTGTGTAAAAGGTTAAATCCAAAATTATGTTTTTAAAGAGGATAATTATTGACTTAAATGAGGAGTTGTTGATCAATGGGGAGTATTAGATTATAGTGAGACCACTTACCACAGGATATACTCCTATCTATTTAGCATCTATTTGCAGTTTATATGTTATCCTTCTTATTTTCTGCTCCCCAAAAAACTCGAACATTTGATTGAGAACTAGGTGTTTTATTCAAAAAGTTGGAATACAAAGTAAGTTATAATCAAAGCGTTTCCTATCTATTTACTTTATTTTTAAGCATGTAATGACGACAGACACACAATCAAAATTGAAATATATTATTCTCAATACTATTATTTTATTATTTTAACTTTAAACTTTCCGATATTTCAATACTTAACTTATTTCTACTATTTTAAGCGGAATAACGGTAAATCCTCTAAAATTTGAAATTTTAAGAATTAAGTAAATTTATTCAGAAAAAGCTACTTAGAGAGATCGATTTGAGGGAAAATTATAAATAAAATTTGAAAATTAATCACAACAAAGAAGCTAGACTCATCCAGTTACTAAATATTACTATATCACAAATTAAATCATCGTTAATTTATTAACTAAAGAAAAGTCGCAGTAAATTGAATTTATTTTAAAATTTCATAAAACCCTACTATAGTTGAACAAAATGTTAAAAATATTATCAATTTAGAATACCATTTTTTTTAAAACTATCTTTATTTTCATATTTAACAATATTGTAAAATACAAAACCCTTTTTCCCATAATATCTTAAGCATATACTATATATGTCTGTATTTATACAGTATCTACTGCACATACAAGTAACCTATTATAGTATCTGTATAACAATTCAACTATCATTTAATTTATATATACTATACAATATTTTTAGGTAGATAGGGTAAAATTATATTTCAATCGATTATATATAAAATGAATTAATGCAATATTATAAACAAATAAAAATTGCAAAAAAAATATTGTATACTTTTGTTTGCTGAGTCTGTGTTCATTGTAATTTCTGGTAATATTTTAATAGTTGACCATAAAGGAAATTAAATGAAATTGAAATGGGACTTAAAAGCGGAATACACAAACAAAGTATCAATTTTTTTTAAATATTATGCTCTTTAATGTATATAATTTTATGTATTTTTAATATTGTTTAAAAGTTTTAAATGCATTTGGCTTTAATAATTGTTTTTGTCTTTTTTTTGTTTTTTTTTGGAAGTTATTAAAAAGGGAAAACTTAATGGTTCATTATAATAGCAATTGTATTTTAATTATTTTAATTATAAAGAAAGAACTGAAATATGGTAATTATTGTAAATAAAAGAATTTTTATATTTTGAAAATTGTTGGCTATTTTAAGCTTACTATATGTATAGAGGATCTATGTAAGACATACACCCCTATTCTGAATTCCTACGTAGATTTTGTACGTAAAATTAGCTACGTTAAGTCGAATTTTTTTTAGTTATTCTGAATTACGCCGGAGAAAATAATTATTGTCAATGGCAATACTTTTTTTCGAAGTTTCCAAATTTGACATTTTGGTTTGAAATTTTATTGAAAAATGTAAAGCAACAAGTTAAAAAAAAATTATTTTATAAACAATAACAAAAATAAATGAAGAAATATGAATTCAATTGCATTTGGATTGATTGCCTTAGAAGAAGAAGAAACCAATCATAGGATTCTTAGATCAGAAAGGAGAATTCTTAGAGATTCTTATAATACTTTCGACTTGAGTGAGAAATCGTAAGTATTTATACCTACATATTTCAATTTGAAAATTTATCTAAGCATTTATATTGTGGATTAAACATGTCCATTAAACATAAAATGACACCAAAAGAACAACAAAAGGCAAAAATGGATTTTCATGCAAAAAGTGGACTTCAGGAATTATTAACAAGTAAAGAAACAGTCAGTCGGTGCAACCGACTTAGAAATACCCTACACCTATTTGGTTCAAATTTAAGGACATATCCATAAGTCATTTTAACACCATAGAAGCTGTTATTAATTTGATCGTAAGACATAGCTAACCAAATTAACTGTATAATACTAAAAACATTTTCTAATTACCCTATCTATTAAAAAATACTACAAATTCTTACTAATTTATCTATTTAAAAATATTAAAAAACAAAAAAAAAAACAAAATATATTTATTCCAATTCAATTACAAAATGAAAAAATTCTAGTTATTAAATTTTGTGATCAAACCAACGTTTTGCTAATCAAACCATAATATTTCAAAATTGAAATTATTTTAAATGGCTAGTTAATATACCTAATAGAAAAGCTTATACGCAAAATATGCAATAAATGTATTTCTAAAATACAATTAAAAATTTACACCTTTTCATATAATTCATTTAAATATAAAAATAAATTTTACATAAATGCAGCAAGTACCTTTGAACATAGCTGAACCACTACAATTAAGTCTAGATTTCGGAGACACATAGGACATAGGAAATATATTCTTTAGCTTCGAAATTAAACTCGACCCCAACCAATTCCCATGGTACTTTCATTACTAGTAACCTACTGTTAAATTTCATCTAAATACCGGCATTATTTTTTGAGTTATGGTGTTTTTAAGATATATGTTTGTTAGTCCTTGAACTTTTCAAGGGTTCCAGGACCCGAAATTATGGTACGATTTTGCCCATATGCAGTCCCGTCATACTTTCAATACTAGTTAACCCTTGTACACAATTGGAACGCTCTATCTTAATTTTAAGTTACTAGTTTTATTAATTTCGATGATAAGCTTTTACACATTGGGGGGTCTAAGAGAGGTTCTGAACCACCACTCCAATTGATCCCAAATTAGGGGGGCACGCAAGAAATAGTAAAGAACACCCTTGTGGCAAATTGGAAGCTTCTACATTTGTTTCAAGTAACTATCTTTATTAATTTCGAAAATATGCTTTAAGGGCCTAAGAACCGAGTGGCTGGTCCCCGATCCACTACTCCAATGGGGCCCAAATTTCAAAGACACTTACGAAATAGGAAGGGGCACCCTGATACCAAATTTGGAGGTTCTATCTTCATTGGTTTCGGAATTATGCTCGTTTGGCCTAAATTCGATCAAAAAGTTCTAAGTTCCGAACCCATTGTCCAATCCTCACTGTACGTAATCACCGCCGTAGTTTCGCTGCCAATAACCTACAGCACTAATTTCATGAAGATAGCCTCATTAGTTGTTGAGTTATCGTGATTTTTTATATATGTTCCTTAGCCCTGACATCAATTGAAAGGTCCGGAATCCGAACCGTTGGGCTGATTTCGCCCTTATATAGTCCGCGCTATACTTATAGTACTAGTTAACCCTTGTACACAATTTGAAAGGTCTATCCTAATTTTAAGTAACTATTTTTAGTAATTTCGATTATAAGCCTTTAAAACTTGGGAGGTCTGAGAGGGGTACAGAACAACCACTCCAATTGATCCCAAATTAGGGGAACACGCAAGAGAAAGTAAAGAACACCCTTGTGGCAAATTGGAAGCTTCTACATTTTTTCAAGTTGTTATCTTTATTAATTTTAAAGATATGCTTTAAGGTCTTCGGAAATGTGTGGCTGGTCCCCGACCCACTACTCCAATGGGACCCAAATTCACAAGACACTTAGGAAATAGGAAGGGAAACCCTGATACTAAATTTGGAGGTTCTATCTTCATTGGTTTCGGAATTATGCTCGTTTGGCCTAAATTCGATCAAAAAGTTCTAGGTTCCGAACCCATGGTCCAATCCCGACCTTACGCAATTCCAGAAGTATTTTCACTACTAGTAACCTACAGCACAAATTTGATGAAGATAGCGTCCTTAGTTGTTGAGTTATCGTGATTTTTTATATTTGTTCGTTAGCCCTGAAACCGATTAAAAGGTCCAGAATCCGAACCCATGGGCCGATTTCGCCCATATGCAATCCCCGCCGTACTTTCAGTCCTAGTAACCTACAGTTAAAATTTCATCAAGATAGCTCCATTATTTTTTGAGTTATCGTGCCTACGGACGGACGGACGGACGGACGGACATGGCTATATCGACTAAGGCGGTCACGCTGATCACAAATATATATACTTTTCCATATCTAGCTCGCTTCCTTTATGTGGTTACAAACACCATACCAAAGTTAATATACCCTTTTACCTATTCTATAGGTGTAGGGTATAAAAAAGGGAACAAAAAAAAATACTTATATTTTTAAAATTTTTATTCAAATTTTTGTAAATAATAAACAAAACTGCAAACAAAGGAATTCAAAGCACTACTACGTATGAATATTTCTTGCGTAGATTTTTCACATTTAATTTACGCTACGTAGGAATTCAGAATTGCCATTTTATGAATTTCGAAAAAAAAGTACACTACGTAGGAATTTAGAATCAAGTTTGCGTAGATTTTACGCAAATTAGTGTTACGTAGTAATTCAGAATAGGGGTGAAAGTTATATAAATGATCACACTTATAAATAAACTAATGCTTAGTAGGAAAGAGACATGGAAAATCTAGAGATAGACCTTATTGTATCAACCACTTATCACTAATCAAACAATCAAAAATCATTTTTTTGATAAGTTTTCGTTGCATGAAGCTGCATTGTATAATAATTCAACTTTGATTAGTAAAAATAAATTAACTTACCAAAAAAAATATGATTTTAATTAATTGATATTTGATAACTTGTAAAAAGTCATTGGTAAAATAAACCCCAGGTTTTTAAGGATTTAAACTTCTAAGGAAGAACAACAGATCTGCAGAAACATTTAGCTTCAGAATTTCTGATCACTACTCAAAAGATATGGTTTATGAACAACTAGATTTTAAGAAAAATTTTCAAGTTAATAGCAAAATAAGGAAATTTAATAATATATGCTTCAAAATTATACGTATAGGAGCTTCTGATCGAGTCCATGTGCGGGTAAATTTAATATACAGTAATCATAACGAGCAAAAAATAGGAATATAATTTTAGGACAATAACTAATAACAACCTATAGCAATTGGAGGAGTTGCACAATTAAAAGTACATAAATTAGAAAAATAGAGTATAAGGAATTTGAAACAGCAATTTGTTACACAGTTGTACAATTTGTTCATTCGATTCGAAAAAGCAATTAAAAATTTGAAAAGAGAAGGCTTCAATGGAATATAACAAAACTCGATAAATTCTGATTTGTCAAATAGCATCTGATTGGGAAAAAATTGAGGATGCCAATGAGGAGCAAAAACATCAGCAACCACACCTAACAGATTATATGGAAGAAATTCTGGTTATAACTGTCTGGAGCACTAAAACGAATCCAAAGTCTTAACTGACATATGAAGTCTATATCACTTGAATTAAAAGTATGGATATCTATGGTTAACTAAAGAAAATCTACTACATTTGACTTATCCGAATCTATAGAATTATAACTAGCAGGAATTCGGAACAAAACGATATAAAAATGTAAAATTCTGAAAATCTTTCCGTTATTAAATTTGTATTCATTCAACATTCTTTTTGGATTCTTTTAATCAGAACAAGTGATGCAAAAAACAAGGGTTTCAACATTTTCAAAATTATATAGTGTTTCATACTGAGTATTTTACCGAAATTTAATGTTGGAGCTTCAATGTTAACGTTTAATTTAGGAAATATGTATATACTTTCAGTAAATTTTTAATTTTCAAGTCTAAACAGCCCCTCAATGCAGAAGGTTCCCAAATTTCTCAAGGACTTAATCTCACAACCCCCCTTTACCCAATTTTTAAGTTCTAGGAATTAAATTGTGAAAAAAAATTTAGAATTTTACTTAGAATTT
Organism: Dolichopus griseipennis; assembly: GCA_963082915.1. NCBI lineage: Eukaryota > Metazoa > Arthropoda > Insecta > Diptera > Dolichopodidae > Dolichopus > Dolichopus griseipennis. Next base: position 313,844,518 of record OY720441.1, on the reverse strand, counting down.
TACTATTTAAGCAAAACTGGTTAAAATTATAAGAAACTATGTTCAATTTAAAGAACCGCTTTTATATTCGAGAAAAACTTATAACATATGTTAAAATATAATGTTGGACCTTTAAATTTTGTATAATAATAAAAAAAAAAATTGGGCAGTTACAAATGTTTAAAAATAGAAAAATTGACAATGAAATTTTGTTAATCAGCTTCTATTAATTTTTAAGGATCTCACTTCTCCTAAATTTCAAGTCTCTAGCTTGAACAGTTTAGAAGATAAATGATGTCAAAAATTTTGCAAAAATTGGGTTTTGCATAAGGTAAATTTTAGTACCGTATGGTAACCCTATACATTTGCCATTTAAAAATTTAAAAAACTTATAATACCAGCTGCCTTTTAACGTTCTCAGATTGAAAATATTTTAAATATAGAGGTTTTTTCGAATTTTCCGAAAAAAAAGAATCTGAATTCGTTCTCCCCGTTTCATTTCCTACTCCTGATTTTTAGAATCTCATATTTTGAACATTAATCTAAATATTATTGCAACATGTTAAATATTATTTTAAAAGCATATTGTCTCCAGCATAATTCTTAATCTATATTTGAATTATTATAAAATTTAATGAAACGTACAAACATGTACAGAAATGTTTTCTATTTAAATTTTTTTATCTATTTTTTCAAAATTTTTTTTTAAATTAAAAAAATACACCTGGTGCTTTGTTTAATTATCACAACAACAAAATAAAATTGGTACATCTAATAAAAGCAAGTTGGCAAAACCTAAAACAATCATCATCATTTTATAAAATCTAACATAAATTAAATTTTATAATTTGCTTATTTAAATGGCACCTTAATGAATTATTCACAAAAATTTTAAATTGTTTTAATAAAGAAAAAAATAAAAAATTCTCAAAGTAAAAGTTTCGAAATTTTACTGAAAATATATCTTTATTTCAATACAAGAGATAATATTTAAATCATGATGATATTATAATTTGATGACAGTTGGTATCAAATGCAGCTTGCAACTTTTCTTTTAACAAAACATTATTTTAAAATAAAATTTTTTTTTATTTTATATTTTAAAAAAAAAAACCATAAAATTCTAAAATAGTATTTGATTTATAATATTTCAAGCTCTTCAAATAATATTTTTTTAATAGTATCTGAAGATACTTTGAAATTTAAGTGATGACTATATATAAGAACTTTTATTTTAAAAAATTATATTTGAAATTATAAATGTTAATAAAAAAAAATTTCAAGTATTAAATTAGTTATATAATATAGATAGTTGTTATTAAAATGTATCCTAAAGATACATCCCAAAGATACATGATAGTTAAATAAATTTTAATTTAGAAAATTTTCTCAGAAGTTTTAATTTAACTAAAAATATATTTTATTTTAAGTATTCTTCGAATATATATTAATTCTATTTCAATAAAATATATTTGATCTGGAACTTTAATTGATATATTGAATTACTTTTATTTTTAACTTTTGTTTGATTGGAGCACTTTAAAAGATAATATATATAGATATAAATATATGGGGATTCTAAGGTTTAACTAGTATCCGCGTAGGACCAAATGACTATATATAAAAGATAGCTGGTGTTGCCAGCTTTCAAAAAATATATAGCTTTAATGGCGCATATTATCCTTTAAGGACGAAAAGGACATTTAAAAGTATCCTTGTTATTTTAGTCTATTTTACAAAAACCGTTATAACTAGCGATCTGTTCAATATATATATTCAATCAAAGCTATTAATTAAGATGACGGTCTGGAAAATATTTTAACGTTTATTTGATGACGATAGGTGCTGACGTTTTGGAGATATTGCAATTTCAAGTGGAATTTTAAAACAAAAAAAAAAAAAAATTTTAACTTTCAAAAAAACCATTATAACTATGAAATTTTCAAAAACACCCTGTATTTTTTATTATACTGTTAGAGAGGTCTTTTGACACTCTTTCCAACGGTCTATAATAAGTATGGTATATGTTGACAAACAGCCCCACCAGAGAACATGAATGAAAAACTGACACAACAATTTTATTAAAAAATACATTTTCTTACTTTATTTCTCATAAATTTATTTTGCCTTTTTGTTGGGATGGTGTCATAATTCCAAAAAAAAAATTCCAAATTTACAAAAAATCCAAAAAATATTTCCATAACTTTAGCGAGCAAAAATTTTAGAGTTTGTTACAAAATCAGGATTATACGCTTTTTCCAGAATATTTATATATTTGTATACGTGAAATTCTGAATTAGGAGGGATTTTAGAGTTGGATTCAAAATCAGGGTTTCAATAATTTGTTTAGCGGGGGTTTGGGGGCGGCAGCCCCCACTAGTTAAACCGTAGAATAGCCATATTTTCTTTATTTAGAGTTTTCTTTATTTATCAACGATTGTTCCTTATCCAACTTTTCAGTTTTTTTTTAGAAGTCGAGTTATAAATTTGATGTTTGTTATAGAAAATCGCCAAGTTAGAGAATCTCAAAATCAATTTCGTCAATGTTTCTCAATCCCAAAATTTCCCAAAAAAAAAACCGTCACCTGAGATTTAAAGATATATATCAAAAGATAGGTAGGAAAAAATCTTCAAATCACCTGGAACCCTTAACCCCTCGATGAAACATAATTGTATAAGATTGCTTCTCACTAAAAAAGCCAAAATAACAGGATAATCACCAAGCCTGCTGGCGCAGTATAACAGCTGAACAGTAAAGATGATACATAAATGTTTATTAAAAGTTGAATGGAAAATCCAATGGGTAGAGTTTCAATGGGAAGTTCACTACTTTCTCGAATTTTTCTAAATCACAAGTATTGGAAAGCACATTTTTAGGGGTAGAACAAAGCTTAAACAAGGCGAAAATTTCACAAATTTTTGATTATATATCGTAGCGACTTTAACTTTTATTTGAAAAGAATTGAAATAATTTTCTAACTTGTATTTGAAATAATCGTGCTATTAGAATTGATCTTAATGAATTCCACACACAATTTAAACATGAGATAATACTAGGTCTTATAACATGTAGATACGCCTTAGAATTTTAATAGATACAATTCTATTTTTGTTTATATTGTAATATTTTGTATTTGAGTTATATAGTATTCTATAATATCTGTGAGTCATACTATTCAATTAAATTATTTGTTTATATTTTGAATTTGTTTATATTTATTGTTATAATTATGTATTTTTTATTAAAGATATATAATTATTAATTATTGATTAAGCCATTAATTTAAACCCAATGTAGAATGGTAGCCGAGTCGAGTCAAAAATCAGAAAAGTTTTTTTTACTTTCACTGGGATTCGAACCCGGGCCTTTCACATGAAAGGTCGGCACTTAACCACTATACCACCCAGCCGTTAGTCCATTTATGTTTTGTAAAATAATGCGAATCGCTTGGATCTCTTAGGAACGCTGGTGATGATGATGATAGGAGTAATGAAATAATCAGGCAATTTTTTTTATTTGTTTAAATTTTACTGGGTTTCCATCTCTAAAAGTAAATTAATTGAATTTAATAACTATTTGACGCTAATAGAATGAGTTTTTAATGAAGATAGTTATCTCTTTATTGTGTAATTTGATTTTGTTCAGTTTCTCATTGTTTCCAATAGCTTGAAGAAACTAAGAGATGATGAAACTACTGAGTTTCTATGCTGCTGGTTATGCACCTAATTGTTTGTACATGATTTTCCCACTTCAATCCGAAAAAAGCTATACCTGATCTGAAATTTATATTAGTTTCTATCTAAGTTTTTAAATTATTCACTTCAAAATTCAGTTTATATCTTCGAATAACTTTATTCCAGGTCTGTTTTTGTGGAATTCAATAGTGAATCTAATGAATATTTATTATACAATTTATAACTATGCTATAAATAGCATATAAAATTTTTCGAAATTTAATTTACATTTTGATAGGGAAAATATATATTTTTTTTTAATTTAAAAAAAAAAATAATTTCCACAAAAACCAATATTTTAATTTTTTTTTTATTTAAATAATATTTAATAAAATTTTATGCAAACCGTCATTTAGAAATTAGTATTTATTTAGTTTTTCAAAATTAATTTTAAGGAGTAATTTATTTCAAAAAATAATAAAACCATTTCATTTACGGAATACTTAAAATTTTAATTAAAATATACCAGAAACTAATAATAATAATATGTATATACTATATACATAGTCCCTAATTTATATTAAATTTATAAAACAATATCACATTAATTAAAAAATATATTTTTTTTTAAATATACAAATTGATAAATGAAGGACACTCATTAATTAATAAATAAAGTTAATTACTAAACTTAAATTATAATATTTAAAATTTATACACGATTTTAGAATGAAATGACAGTCTGCCTCTAAAGTCGAAACGAAATCCCTAAAAAACTATTATTAAATTAATAAAATTTTAAATATATACTGTTGTTAGAAATTTAATATTCACTATTACACAGAATTCAATATTTGATTTTATAATTGTCCACCATTTTCAATTATAAATGAAATTAAATATGTCGCCCCTGTAAATATGCAATTTGTTCTACTATCAATTTTTTTTTTTAATTTAAAGTGACTTAGCAGCCGAAAACTATTCTTTCTAATTAATTATTAAATTGTTAAAAGATTCAAAATTAATTAACTAATGAATATTGCTTGTTAGATATTAAAAATGTTAATGAAGTCATCGCACGATGTTCCAAAAATTTAATCAGTACCTTAATTTCGCCCTCTTTATACCCATTTAAACTGACAATTTAAAACCCCTATTTAATTATGAGCACAGAGCAAAGTCTATAGTTTAATTAACATCAGAATTTCTTAAATATTTCATTATAATAATATTCAGATTTAAAAAAAAAAACGAAACAAAACAATTTTTAACATTCAAGTGGTCTTAACATAAAAACATGCATATTTTTACAATTTCAATCGAGGACAGAATAAAATTGAAGAGCTCTTAACACTTAATTTAATTTAAAATATATGAACACAAATGTATATATATATATATGTATACATAAATTATTCAACGTATTCTCATTTCATTGTCAATCTCAATTTATAACAAAAAAAAGTTTTTTAATTAAATAAAAATTTTCCACTCAATTATTTGAACATTTTTTTTAAATTAATTATTAAAGATAATTGCAAAATGTTTAAACAATTATATTATGACCCATATATATTTTAGCCTCCATTTGGGTGTTGTAAAATTCTTAAATACTTAAAAAATTTCTCTAGAATATAAATTCATATCTCATAGATTGAAATGTATTTTATGCTCTTCGAAAGTTGTTTAAAGATCATTGTAGCTGTACTCAAGAATTTCAAAATTAAAATCAATATCCTCTAATTTAAAAAAAAAATTAATAAAAAAAACCGTTGACCCCATTTATAATATAACCTAAAAATCCAATAAACCATATATTTACAATAAAGATGACCAACTTGTAATTAAATCATTTGATGGAGCCTTGAAAAAAGATAAAATCTAAGGTATTCCAAATTAAAGAAATTTTATAAAAATTAAAATTTAAAAATTTCCACTAAAAAAACATACAAAAATACGTGCATATATAAATATATATATATATATACTAAAATTAAAAATTTAAAAATCAAAAAAAATTTTATTAAAAACTAAATTTTACAGATTAATTTACTAAAAAATAAAATCCCACGTAAACCGGCTATTAAATATAAAAATCCAAAATTAAAAATCCGACTAACCCACATACAATTCTGATGACCGTGGAATACTACCATATCCAGTGATCCAGATACAACTAAATTTACTGAAGTAAAAATAAAATATCTTTTCTCCTATCTGTCTCATCTGTCATCTCTCATCTCTCATCTCCTTATATTTATCTAAAATTTCCTAAATTTCTCTTCTGACTTGAAAGTTCTTGTTTTTCTTTTTCAAATTCATTTAGTACAATTTAAGAAATCTCTTTTTTAGTACTAAATGTACTACAAAAAAAATAAGAAAATATGTATCATGAGTTTTTTCTCACGTACTAAAGATATATATATATATGTATGTACATAATAAAATTCAGTAAATAAATAAATCAAAAAATTAAAACAAAATGTCAAATCGTCTTACAACAAAAACAACTACAAAAACAACAACAAAACAAACAAATATGTAAGAAATGCGTATTTTTCCGTTGTATAACAAGAAAATCTTAACAAATTACCCAATATTAACCCGCATTTAAAAAAATTTATTTTTTTTTTAACATTTAATACATAATATTTTTTACTGCAAAATGTAAATAATGTATCGCAACATTATTTAACAGTTAACAGTATTGTCTTGTCAGCTATACAAATTTAACAGAATATTTTTGGGAATAAAATAATTATTAAAACTGTTAAACATGTTGCTCAGGATATTTGATTCGTAATTCGTATTTAGAAACATTTAAATGGCAAATTCGATTTCAAGGATAAATATTAATTTTTTGAATCTAAACTTGGTACCTAAGTTTAAAAGTTTAATTGAATAAAAAATTGCTTCCAAAATATGCTAGTTCTTAAATCAATGCAACATTGTTTCATTAAGATTTTTATTTAGTAATGTGAAATTCCATATTCTATATCTTATTCCATATTTGTTAGTTTTAAGTTACAAGATTACAACAAAAGATACAAAGTTTGTAATTGTCATATCTGTAAAGCAGAATTAGAATTTTCGAATTTATGGTTTTCTAATTAGTCTACTATAATTAGTACTCATGTACACTACAAAACAAAATTAAAGTGAATATTAAAAAATATTTGACATTGATTTTTATTTCAGTTTTAAATAAATTTGGCATAGCAAGGCCAATAATTAAAACTTTAGTATCAAAAATAATGTTTGGACAACACCAAATGTTGCAATTGTTAGATAATCAGCACCAAATTAGTAAAATTCAAGTATCAATAAAATTATTAGTAGTACTTACTTGGTAATCATTATCTGTCAGTTACGATTAAAAATCTTTAGTTATGGCAGATTAAGAATTCAAAAAATTAAGAATTAATTTGATAATTCGCCTTAAACATTCCTGATTGCTTTTAAAATAATTTTTCATAATTAAATTAATTTTGTAATTATTTTTGATTATTAATTACTTTAAAATGATTGAATACCAAAAAGTACTAAACTACTAAAGAAATTAAAAGTATTTTGGAAAATTAAACAATAAACTGTTCTCCATTTCTATTTGAAAAGTGCTAGATCTAGAAAAAGTACAAATTTTTTTTAATTAATTTTTGGTTATTTAAATATTTTAAAGAACTTATTTAACAAAAATAATTACAAAAGTAATTTAACTTTATAAAATAATTACAAAAGTAATTATAAATTTTAAAAATATTCACAAAAGTAATTGATCTCCGAATTTAATTACTTTTTAGGATTTTTCAACTAAATACTTAAATCTTCAAAGAACCACACCAGCAGGGACAGGTTCAAAATTTTTTTATAATAATTATGATATAAAAAAATAAATTATAATAATAATAATACTTAGATCTTTTTACTAGTAATTGAATTTTCGAAGTACCATCACTTAATTTTTTAATTAAGTAATTTGTACAGTATTGTCAGTATTTCAAATACTTGAAACAGTATTTAAGTGCCATTTTATTTTTTTTTTTTTTAACCGCTAAATGTTCAACTGTTAGGCTAATAAGTCTGTCTATACTATAGGTACATGTTGGGGGATCATATTATATTCGTGTTATTATAATAGGTCTTATTGAATTCCACATAAAATTTAAACATGAGATAGTTCTAGGCCTTATAACATGTAAAAACGTCTTAGATTTTCAATATTTATATTTTTAATTAAATTATTTGTTTAGATGGTTATATTACAGTAATTTTTATTAAAGATATATAATTATTAATTATTAAATAAGCCATTAATTTTAACCCAATGGCGAATGCTAGCTGAGTCGAGTCGAAAACCCGAAAAGTTTTTACACTTTCACTGGAATTCAAACCCTGGCCTTTCCGCATGAAAGGTCGGCATTCAACCACTGTGCCACCCAGCCCTAAAATTATTACTTTATAGGTCTGAACAGCCATTATGCCTGATTCGGTTTACCCTGACTGCTAGAATTTATTTCATCTGATACAAAACTAGACAATTGCCTTACATATAACTTCTAATACAAACTGCCTTTCAGGGTAAACCGAATCAGGCATAATGGCTGTTCAGACCAAAAATCTAATACAAACTGCCTTTAAAAAGTGAATAACAAATTATCTTAAAGTTATAAAAAAGTAATTAATTAACATCTTATTCAAAACTTTACAATCAAACTAAAAAAAAAATTTGCAAAAAATTACTTTCAACTTTCAAAATCATTAAACATAATTTTAAAAAACTTTTATAAAATTCTGTCCAATGAAATAAAATTATAGTAATTATGTTGCTATATACAAAAATCTAGTGTTAAAATTTTATTGCCAGAAGCATTCCTTGAAGATATTTGTATATAAACACAGTCAATTAATTTTCTTGTAAACATTTTTATCAATATTATATTTAAGGCTATTTTCATTAACACCCAATGAATTTACATACATACAAACATATAAAAAAATGACATAACCAATACTTTTTAAATGATAATAGTTATCTGATACAAAAATCAGCAACAAAACAAGTTAATTATATTTCAGCAACATTTTCATTAAATTTACTACGTGTACAGTTGTAGGGTACAGTACAGAGTTAAAGTTGGTTATGAATTAAAGAAAATGAGTTTTTAAGTTTTTTACACGTTAAATTAAATTTTTTAGGCTCCTATACACAATTTATATGTATGTGTGTACATATGTACACAGATGTTAGTATATGTCAAAATAAAGTTATAAACAAAGTTTTTTCTAAGTTATCAGTATAAAGTTAAGGTCAATAATAATTTAGTTGATAGAAATTAATTCAACTAGTTAAGAAATTATTGTTAGAAAATTTTTCGAAATGAAATTAAAACTTTTATGAGTTTATTTATAAATATAGAAAATTACCGGATTGTTCATTTTTTTTGTTTTTTTTCTTAGTAATTAAGAAGCAACAGTTCCTTTAAAGTTTTAAATTAAATTCTTTGATTTAGAAAAATTCGCTTAAAATGTAATGTAGATGTAGATGTAGGAAGTTGATATAGTGAATTTAAATCTATGTTTCTAGACAGTCTTTGGGTATTTGCTAATGAGACTTTCAACACAGTTAAGGCAATTTAAGATATGCAAGATGTTTTAGTTTATTTTATGTATTTTTCTCTAAAAAACATCTTGAACTTTTCATAGTAATATTTAGTTTAATTGTACAATATCCATCCTTACACATTTGATCTCTTCAAGTAGCGTAAAACAACCTTTGGAAACTCATTTATCAACTCATTGAACTCGAGACTTTTAAACTTTTTATTACCCGAATCTGGTATATAATCCTTCAATTTGTTTCATCCTATTCCATTACGTTTGCTCCTCAAAATTTGATAATACAAAAATGTACTATTAGGTAACGGTCATAAGGTTTTAAATATTTTTTTTTGCACGATAGGCCCAGGTGTGAGGAGAAATATAAGGTCAAGAAGTACGATAATACATTGTTTTAAACCACTTCTCAACCCTCCATTTCCCAATGTTTCTAAACTAAATTGGCCAAAATCATTAAAATCCTTTCATTTAATTTTTCTCGAACTCTTACTCCTCAATTGTATCAAAGGTCTGAATCCTGAAGCTGGCATTTAATAGAGAAGTTATTTTAATATGTTAATCTTATATAACTGTACTCCGCACAACTTTAATTGACTGATTTCCGCTTTCCCTCATGAAGGCAAAAAAATAGTTTTTTAACAAATCGTATAATTAACTTCAGACCCAGTAACAGTTCAAGGGAAGCCAAGGGAAGATTTTATAAAATATAATGTTTTAATAAAATTGGTCATTTAACACATCAGTGGCATTTACAATACATTTTCAGTTAAAAATACATAAAAGACTGAGTGTCCAGGCACTTCTGAAAATGGTCCAAATAAACCTAACAAAGTTGTTTTCTCTTTGATGAAGCTCTCACCAATCTCACGAACAGACAACCTCTTGGTTCTTCAAAATTATTTGACTTAGGCTTCCTTGTTGAATTACTATAACAGTTCGTCAATTCAAGGAGGCTGCACTATGTTAACTGGAGCCAATTCAAAGAGGCTGTCTTTGTTAAACCCAAACGAAGCTAGAAACTTTAAAAACAAACTTACCAATGTAAGATATATTATTTGCACTATTTTTCAAAAAATTAATTCGATATAAATATCGTCTTCAAGAAATTTTAAAATTGGTGTTTGTTTGTCTGATTGCTTATTCCAAAATGTACAAAAAAAATTAAACCACAAAACGGAATTGTAAAATTTTCTTAATTTCAACAAAAGCAAAAAACCAAGAAAACAAAAATAACAAAATTAAGGAAAAACTATTTTAATATTGAGTTTTATTGTATATAATAAAAAAAAAACAACAGAATAATTTACAAAACAATCTTTAAACTACAAAATATTAAAACAGAAGGCATAAAAACTAATAAATGTTATTTTGATAATTATTATATCTGCCCATTACAGAAAGAAATAATATGAAATAAAGATTCTCTAGTGAAAATAGTATACACTATTTTGAAAGGTCCCTCTGTCTACTCGATTAAACCGTTTGTTCAATGTATATCTCATACATGGTGTCCGGAACCCATGCCACGAAGAGTGGAGGTGAAACAAGAAGCAGAAAAGGATCTCGAAGAAGTCGAAGTGGCTCTAGAAGAAGCCGAAGTGGCTCTAGAAGAAGCCGAAGTGGCTCTAGGAGAAAAAGTTGTTCTAGAAGAAATAGAAGTGATTTCTGCAAAAGTAGAAGTTCATACCGACGAAAAAATGGTTTTGCAGGGGAGGGGATCTATTTTTAACATTTTCTGAAATCTCTGCCCTCAAAACAATTTCGTAACATTTTCAAGTAAAAAAGCATCTTTGGCCTTACAAAATTATTGCAGCTGGGACATTGAGCATATCCAAGCGTTACTTTCTAGCAACTGAGGCATTTCTTTAATTATTTTTATTCAAATAGTCCAACATTTCCAAATTTAAAATGGCGACCTAAAAATTCAAAATGTCTAATTAACGTTTTTCATACAATAACGACTTTTTTAAAGGAGGAAGAGGGGTAGAAAACCATACCAAAGAAGTTCGTTTGAGATTTTTCTGGGCATAGGGTTGGACTTAAGCAAACTAAAAACCTTCCCATTTCTAAAAAAAACTATAATATTTAACATTTATTATAAACTTTAAGCAATTGGGGATTTTTGGGGATGGAACACACTGCTGAGAAGGACTTGGTATATAGAGAAGTAAACTTCAGAATCCCGATTCTTAATTACGTAGAGGATTTTTGATTCTTAATGGGTGACAGAGTCTTGGTTATCATATTTATATAAAATAAAAGCAGGTCATAGTTTAGTAAAAGCTGCAATTTAAGACTGGTGGAGATACTGACCACTATACTACCGAGGATCTGCAATATAAGAAAACGTGTTTCACGTGTTTAAATAAAACGGTCACCGGATCAATGTAAAAAATTAAATGCGCCTATAATTATGCAATTTTAAACCTTTTTCATGGGTAAAAATATGTCATAATTTTTCGGAATTTTCAGTTCGAAATATAAGTACAATATGTATAGAAAATATACTTCTGTAAAACACTAGATATTTTAAAAATTTATTTACTTTAACTAAGAGGTAGATGGTAATTTTTTTTTTAAATTCTTAAATGAAAAAAAAATTATAAAACTAAAAGTAATAAAATAAACTTTGAAAAGTTTTCCTTTTTTTTTTTATACTAAATTCAGAATTTAAATACAATTATATTTAAGTAAAATATATATATACATACAAATAAAAATAATTTTATGACATTTATTAGACTTTAATAAATATATACATATATATGTTTGTGTATTATAAAAAATAATTTGTTAATTAGAGTTGTTTACTGGTTTTGATTGTGGTGCATTTTAAAAAGCGATGAATGGAGACATTATAAATGTAATAAATAGTAAAAAAATATATATATAGATATGAAATTATCATTTAAAGTTGAAAAGTTGTAAAAAGTTTTCATTTCTTTCCTTTATGTCTACTTCTTTTTTACGCTAATTATAGTAAAACTTTTTAAGATTATTAAATAGGTATATAATTATTATATACCAGTCTTATTTAAAGTATAATTGTATGCTATATGATGCAAATAAAAAACAAGGGATGAAAGACACCAAAGGTTTTTAAAAAAGCTCATTTTCAAAATTATAAAGTGTTTTATACAGAGCTCAATTTTGGGAATATATATACTGGTTACTAAGTTACTGATTTGATAAATTAGAAATTTTTAAGTTCTAAAACTCTTTCAATGGGGAAGGTTCCCACATTTTTACTAAGCAAACTTATGATGATATCCGAGGAGCTAACTGCACTCCGCCCCTCTTTCACAGTTTTGAGGTTTTAGGAATTACATTGCGACTTCCTCTAGAATTTGGAATTTTTCTTAGACTTTTATTATCTAAGCATTGGTTAAAAATACTTTCTTCAATTTTGAGGATCCTCTTTAAATTTGAGAAAAACCTTTAACACATGTAAAATTATAATATTGGAGCTTTGAATGATACTATGATATTACTAGAAACAAGTTTGGACGAGTATTTAAGTTTTTATAAAAATAGAAAAATTTTAATGTTCGACCAAAAATATTCTTAATCGAGTCCTACAAAGTTCTGATAATCTAAATTCTTCGTATTTCCAGTTTCTGTCTTTCAGAAGATATAACGGGCGCAAAAATGTTGCAGAAATTGAGTTTCACATAACTGTGAATTTTAATACGATGTGGCAACTCTATGAATATGTATTGCAAAAATTTATAAAGCTTATAAAAGCAGCTGTCTTTTATCGTTTTCATGTTGATAATAAGCCTAAAAAACTTTTGTTTTAAAAATTTATATTTAAGGCTTTTTCAGCCTTTGGGGGACTACAGCTCCGTAACAAAATGGGCTACAGAAATAAGTTCTTCAATGAAATTATTTTTTTTTTACAATAGTAACCCGTTGTTGAAATTTCTTCTCTCTATTTCAAACGGTGTAAAAGTTTTTGTAAAGACACGGACGGACGAATGAACGGACAGAGGGAAACTATATTGGCACATTTTTACAAAATCTTTTGAAAATGTACTAAAAAACTTATTGTAATAAGAAGATTAGTTTTAAAGAGAAAAATGCTTTTTATTCGTTATCAGTATTTAAATTTTCTTCATTTTACCTCAGATTTTTTAATTTAAGAATTAAATTTACTCAGTAGTTAATATTTTATAGATTATTTTAAATAAATTTTTCCTGGAGATGTGCAATTTTTCATTTTAAATAAAATTATTTTTACTATGACTTCATCATTATTTATTAATAATGTATTGAACTATAATATTTCACATTAAAGTTTTAAGTTTGTAAAAATATTTAAAGAAAATCGATTATTGACTTAAATATAAAATATTGTATCTCCATTTTCTCTGGTAATCAGTCCCATTATTATAATACTCTTTAACAATTCTTGGTAATTCATATATGGAACATAAACATAAATATATATTTGTAGCTTATAGCTAGTGATTCTGGGCAAACCATTTGGCTCTAATGGGCCGCCAAGTTGGAGGTGTGGTGCTAAAACTTTTTTGTTCTAAAATAAAAACTGCTTGACCGATTCACTTCAAATTTTGAATAGGAACTGCCCTTTGACAATAAGATTGACTCTATTAACAGACTTGGAATTTTTTAATCCATATCGCAACGACGATGGATTGAAAACAATTTGAAAACGAACTACGTATCATTTTTCAACATACAGCTTTAACCAAAAGAAAGTCTCAACAAATTTTTTGTGGAGTTTCGTAAAACTTTTGCGGCAACATTTTTATCATGTGTAATTTTTGTGTTTAGTTTTTTCAATAACACCAACTTCAATTAAAAATCCATTGGGAGGCACAGCAACGTGCAGCGAAGCACTATCTAGTTTCCTGTAAAGGTAAAAAAATAACTTCATTTGGAATATTATAGGCCTTTGCACTGTTGGGCATTTTACACTGTTCAGAACAGAGCATTCACGAGTAAATACTAATTTATTATCCTGTAATCAAAATCAGTATCAGACCAATGGCTAAGTGGTTTAGTTTAAATCGACTCTTGAAGAATTGATTTTTCTTAAGTTTAGTCAAACTAAATGAAATCTCATAAGTATCCTAAAGCTTTTTACTGAGTTTATGTGGCAAATATTTATTAATTTATCTGCCCTTCTTAGATGGTGAAAGAAAAACAAGGTCGGTTTTACGATATAGTAACGCTTGGTAAAGGTTAAGTTGGTAGATGGGCCTAATCGGAACATGAGATCGGGAGGCTCCCAAACGCTAAACTTTTCGAGAATCTCGAGTTCCAACCGCCGACAAGAGTACAAATTTGGTACATAGACTATGAAAAAGTATATTTCACCAATTATTTCTAGTATCATGGAGTCAACAGATTCTAGGAGATTCGGAAATGTGATGTTCTAATAATTCTTCAAAATATTAACCGATTTTATTGAAAAATGAAATGCAAATGTTTTTTTTTCAAAAGAAACAACGACTTCGCAGATGAACCAGATTGGCTAAAGTGATTGAAGGCCTGTCATTTTAAATAATTAGACTATACATGAGTTTTTAACATTCTTTACAATAAATTGTGCAAGAAGAAAAGCTTATACAAACCATCTTAAATTTATTTCTACTTTTTATTTATTAATTTTCAATAAAATTGAGTTTTGCTCCTTTAATAATTCCATTATATGAAAATTCCTTTATGAATGGATTTATAGGATATCAACCTTAATAAAATAAAAATTTTTTAAAGTGAATATGCAATTAAAAATTAAAATATTACGGATATTATTTCACATCATCTTTTGCATAAAAATTAAATTTTAATAAATAACTAAATACAATAGTGTCAAAGAAGTATTATTATTACCTTTATTCATAATTAATGAGACTGGCTCGTCATATCATGTTCAGTATTTTACAACTCATTTAAAATTATGCAAATTCTTTTGATATTTAAATCTTTTGATGGGACAAATTAAAAAAACAAAAATAAAATTTTTTAAAACTTTTCAAAGGAAAGACTATGTGAAAAAAAATTACGGTATATTCATAATTTTCTTTTAACGGATGAATGATTGAATCAAGTATGTGTGTTAATTTTAATAATTAAACTTTAATTTTAATTTTTAAGAATTCTTCAAATAAAATTTATGTAAATATATATTTCAAAATAAATTGCTTGAATTAAAAATTATACAGGATTAAAAAATAAATTTGCGCCACTTTGCGCTACAACGATACTGTGATGATCCGTACCGTTATTTTCATTCGGCATCGAACTTTGAGACTATCTTTGTTGGAACTACAGGTCATTTGCCGGTATAGTATGATTTTAAAATTTGTCGCCGTCACTTTTGTATTTCTAATGGTGTCGTCATGGTGTCGGTGTATTGGGAATCCACTATAAAAGTATATAGATTTTAGATAAAAGTTGCAATAGTTTTAAAAAAAAGTCTGAGATCTAGTGAAGTCAATTATTTAATATTAGCATTATTAATAAACATATAAGTATATTTATTCATTTATTTACTTACATAAAAGTATAAATTGGGACACCCAGTTACACCAAGTTGACACCCAGTCTTGAAGAATCTTAAATGTCTAAAAATAAAACCCTTTATTTCAGCGAAAGATTGTATTACAATAATTATTGCATGAAATAATACTCAAATTCCAACTACTATACCAAAAAAGGATAATTTGGTCATAACTGAACTCAACCTACAGTTTGATATTTTTAACAAGGGATATGGAAAGCATAAAATTTCAAACATTGAAACTGTAAGCAGTTCCTATGTGTAGTGTGTGACTTTTACACACTAAAACCACGCCAATTTATAACAAAACTTTCAGATGGGAGAGTGTCATAAGTCTATATTTCAGTATTATTTGCCTTTATTTCTTGATCATTTGACTGTTTTTCAGTTGCCTGTATTATAATACATTCATTCAGTTGCCTATCTGCAAAAGTAAGGTGTTACACCTTTTACAAAATCAAAATCTCCACTAAACAAATTATTGAAACACTAATTTTGTGACCGTAACAGTAAAATATCCCCTAACTCAGAATCTCACATGTACATACATAAAAATGTTCTGGGTTAATTTGTTCAATGGAGGTTTAAGATGGCAGTGACTTCCACCACTATTGAAAGTTCTCTATTATTAAAAATATATATCAATATAAAAAATATTTAAGGGAAATTTTATAGTTGTTTAAAAAATTTGGATTATACGCTTTTTCCAGAATATTTATATATGTATATAGACAAACGATAATACAGGTGGATGAAACACATAGTCAAAAGAAATTTAAGTGGTTTTATATACCTCCGTTTTGAGGGTAGTATTTAAAAGAGGAAACTTGAGGAATCGGGATAATTAATCATGTACATAGCATGATTGCGAAAATTTAGAATAATACATAATCATTGATTATATAAGATTTGGACCACTTCCAGATAGCAAATCTAATATACCGCTTAATATTAGGGATCAAAATTAATGAAGACTATATTCAACAAAGTATTAGATATAATTACTAATGGATATCACTAAGACTAGTACTAGGAACTAACACTAATGAATACTTCTATGAGCAGTACTATAACCGAGAACGAACTGATACTACTAATACAGGAGATAGAAAAGAGATTTGATTTTAAGATTTGGAAACACATCTTTATCACTTCGAAATTCTTTTATCACAAATGTTGTGTTCAAAAATAAACAAATTAATTAAATTTGATTATATTAATATTTTAATCTTAAGATAAATGTAATTAAATCTTTTACAAAATCTCTTTAATTTTGGTTTTAAACAAAAATACATAAATATACCCAAAAAATTATGCAATAAATCCTAAAGTTTTCAACAAAAATTTAAAAAAATTTTCCGGTTATAATTTCAATAAAATTTTCTTTAAGTAAATAAATTTCCTTTGAAAAACTAAAATAATTTTTTATGGTTATATGACTGTAGATCAAAAGAGTATACTAAATTTGCCATTACGTTTCTGACACAGTGAAAAAAGGGCGTTAGAAATAGAATCAAGGGAATAGATCAGAATCTAAAAGTAAATCGATGTAGCAGTGACGTCCATACGTACGACCGGGATTATGAAATTTTCTCAAAATCGTTTTTATGCAATAGCCGCCATCGCTATTGAAATTCAGACAGTTTGCTCTTCTGCTGTCAACTGTCATACAAATTTTTCTTTCTCTGAAAATAACTCTATACACTGGATAATTGAAATTTTGTCAAAAGTCGATTAGTTTTAAGGCCGAAATTTGGTTGGTCAACTGCAGTGGGTTCGAGTAGTTGACATACAATTTCTTCTCTTATATGTGCATTACTCTATACTTACTGAAGCCGGGTGTATAAAATGTTGCTAAAAATAGTTTAGTTTTATGGCCAAAGTTCGGGCACAATTTAGTAGGGGTAGTGAAGTCGATTCGACTAGTTGCCCTACAACTTCTTTTTTGCTCATATATATAGTATACTTAACATAGCTGGATGTTTGAAATTTTGACAATAACATTTAACTTTAATGGCCAAAGTCTGAATAAAATTTCGTCGGTGTAGTGGAAGAGGTTCAAAAAAGCTGTCTTTCAACTTATATTTTCTCTTGTACATAATTAAAAGTCTAATAAATTGTGTATTTAAAATTATTCTAAAAGTAATCAACCGGACGATATAATGTCCATATTACAGTCATACGTGTATCCTAGAGTTGACATAGTCTACTCTACTACACTATTTCTCGTTTATAAATAAAATATGAACTGATTTATGTGAAAAACAAAAGCATTCTAATTTATTGTGCAATTTGATAAATGGAATTCAACAAAGATTTATTTCGACACGGTTTTCTACTTCCATTTTTTTTTTGCTTATAACTTTTCTTATAATTAGAAATCTTAAAACGAAGTAAAATAATACCATTGAACATAATAATAATCGAAAGAATCGTCTATTCTATTCTTTTATCTTTTCTTTCATTCCTTTCTTTTCTTTTTTTAAAAAAAGTGCATCCAAACCAAACCGAAAATCCAAATATGACAGAATTTGATTAATATTTCAATATAAATCAAAAGAATGAAAAATAAATGAATAAAAATGTATAAAAATATTATTATAAAATATTTAAAAAAAAATAAAATAAAAATTATGATTGGTTTAAGTTATTATCTTTTCACAGTACATTATAAAGCTTTTAAAACTGATATTTAAGTTTTACAAATGGCTGTTCTGTGAAATTCCAAATAAAAAATGATTTTTGGATTCTGTAAACCCGTTTTTGTAGTTAAACAATACGATATTTAGTGAAATCTGATAATAGATGGCGCCCAAATAGGTTTTATTGGATATTGATGTTAATATATATAACAGTATTTTGCTAGTGTTAAGACATCAATGGAAGAATCATGGCCGGCCTATTTGAATTCGGTGTTCGTTAGGAAGATTGTAAATAAAAAGGTAACAATCATAATTAAGGTTGCCATTTACAATGGATCTTATTAAATTACAAATGTAAAATAATACATGAGATCTTATAACACTTAGAAACATATTACAATTCTATTGTTTAGATAATAATATTATGTTCAAATTATACGGTATTTCTGTATCTGTGAGTTATATTTTTTAATTAAAATATTAGTTTATATTTTTAAAATATTAGTTATAAATTGGAGCTTAATGGCGAATGATACCTAAATTCAACCTATATAGAAGTTTTTCCTACTTTTAATGGAATTTATGTGTCAACCGCTCGAATAAGAAGGCGGCACTTTAACCCCTATGACATTGAGCTAATCTAGAATAAAACTTGTTTTGAATTCATAATTTCAAAGAGCGTTCAGTTAATTTTTGGAAAATAAGCTATTTTTTTTATAGAGATCTTAGAGTAGAGAATTTGATAGAGAATAGTTTATTTTGAAACCCTCTGTGAAAAGGTTTCATATATTTGCAAAAGGTTTTATTATTAATTTAATTCGAAAATGCTATAATCTCATAAATTTCACAATAGACAATGCACATTATAAACTTCTTTCTCGCTTATACGTCAAGTGCTTATAAAATATGTTTAATGCTCAAAAATTTTTACCACATTTAAAGTTTTACAAAAACAATAAACGAAATATAAATTTAATTTATTAGCGAATGCATTCAGAAATAATTATATGCCAAAAAGAGCACTCTATATTTTTTTTTGAATTAGAAAACTTTCAAAAAAGAAAATCAAATTGGATATTTCGTCCATCCAACACTTTTCGACTTCTCAGTGGGTAATATTAGTTTTGGACAACCCAGACAACTCCGAATAAGTCTTAATCTAACAAATGTCTTTAAATAAATGATTATTAAGATCATCTGTGAGTTGTAATAATAGATCAAAAATTTACATATAAATCAAAAAATTGTTCTATCGAACAATCAACTATAAAGTCAAAGAATTGAAAAGTCAAAAAATTGAGTCTTTTACCCGAACAAATAGCAGGTATAAGCATGATATTATGTTCTTGGTATATTTTTTATTATTAATGGTCATCACTATTTTATAAATTTTTTAAAATGTTGAAATATTGTAATTGTGCAGCAAGTTTTGGTTAATATGTATAATACAGTTTCTAAAAAACCTAATCCACCTATAACTGATATCAGACCTAGTGGTATTCTTCCTAGTGTTTCTAAATCTTTCGAATCTGTACTTAACTAACTAATTTCAAATTATCATGAAGGTATTAATCTTTTGATTTCACATTAGTCTTGTTTTAGGAAGGACCATAGTACCAGGTTAAGTTTACTGGAAAATAGAGATAACAACCTTCGTGCAACTGCTGCAAGGAAATCTACCATTCTAATTCTCTTGGAATTTTCTAAAACTTTTGACTCGGTTAACCATAGCTTATTGTGTGCTAAAATAAATCGGAAGTTCAGCTATCAGTCTTGTAAACTATCAATAAACTATCAAATCAATTGATAGTCGATTCTTTACTACAATTTTAAAGATAATTGATTTTAATAACATCACCTTATACAAATGACTTACTTTACTTTAAATAATTTCATTTAATATTTTCCATATCAATTTGATTGTGCAATCAAATCGATTCACATAGAACAAGATACTTTAGTTTTGATGAGAAAAGTTACAAAAGAATTGAAAGATTCAGCAGTTTTTTAGTCCTTTTTTTTTTTGAAAAATTAAAATTCAATTTAAGTTTGATTGCATCCTATTATACTTAAAACAGGACACTTGAAAATTATTACGAAATGAGAACTTTTCTTATTTTTTAAAACATTTCATATTAAAACTAAACTATTATCAACTTCATTACATTTTAAATGAATTTTTGAATTTACAATAAAAAATTAAAAAGTTGACCTTCTTTAAAATCCAATTCTTTAAAAAATACAAAAAAAGTCATCATCTTTTATTTCCTGCTCTCATTTTTCCTTTCAATAAATTTCTCTCTTCTTTTAAAATTAAAATACATGGTGATTTAATTTCCTTTTTTTATTTTGTATTTTATTTCTTGAACTGTTTTATTTAATTATTTATTTAATATATCATTTTAACTTCTCTTTTTTTTTGTTTTTATCAATTTTTTGTCTCTTTCTTTAAAATTGTGAACATAAAACAAGATATTTAAACTAAATATCGATTTTCTTTTGCTTCCTAGTCTTTAAATCTTTGTTTATTTTAATAAGGTAAAAAAATAAAAAATAAAAATTTCAACAGAAATTTCAAGAGTTTTAAGAAAAGAAGACAGAAGAGATTTTCCATTCAATATTTGCACAATAATACTGTACTTATTTCTGCTTTTTAGCTGGCATCTTAAATTTCATAAGGTTTGTAGAACTTATGAAATATAAGATGATTTTAATAGAATATCAGCACTTTGAGTTCCGTTCAATTAAAAAACTGTACTTTGCAGTTAAGAAAAACTTTAGTGGGATTTTGATTGAAATATTTAAAAAAAAAAAAAATTATCCATTGTCTTGTTTTGTGTTTAAATAAAACCAATTTTTAATAGACAACACCGATGACGTCACATTTATTCGGAAGACATTCAGGGTTTGGAAGTCAGGAAAAACTGATTTTGTGCCTAACTTTGTAACCCCTTCTAAATTTTTCCGTACATATTCATATTAATGGAGGCTGTCCTAAACTCCCGTTAAACAAATTATGCAAACATTGATTTTGCTTCCAATATATTTAAACATCAAAGCTAATGTTCCTTTCGAAATATTCTAATAGAAAACGAGGAAAAGCGAAGTAGAGTAGACTGTGTCAACTGTGTGATACCTGTATGACCGTAATATAGGCATAATATCATCCGAGTTATACTATTAAAGTTACGACTATTGCATGAAAACAAATTTATGAAAATTTAAAAATTCTATTTTTTGGAGTGATCATGCGAGTGGAGTGACTTGCACAGCTAGATCAATTTAATTTTCGATTTTGAACCGATTCATTCCTTTGATTCTATACCTACTTCTCGTTCTTCTTTGCATTGGAAACGTAAAGGCAAATTTAGTATACCCTTTTGACTTATAGTCACACGGGTTAATAAAGGAATATAACAGTTACAAACTTCTATGTAGTTGTAATTTAAAAATGCTTAAATACAATCAAAAATTTTCGAGATGATTTTCTGCTATATAGTAGACTTATTAAATTTTAAATCTTGACTTTGTCCTCATAATTTATCCTCCTTTGTAAATAAAAACTGAATATGATGTACTTACGGAACTTACAGATATAATCAATATGCACTAAAATGAACTTTTTTTTACAAAAATTATTGATAGAGGTTTAGGTTTCGAATTATTTGATGCTGGCTATACAGAGTAAAATAAAATTTGATACCTTGCTAATACATTATACTCAAGTGGGAACCAAAAATCGTTAAAGACCACATTAAAATAATCTGTTTCGTGAATCGAAATGAATACAAAAACTTGCTTATGAAGATTAAAGGTTGCCTAGAGCCTTCGGTCTAGAAAAATGGAAATAATGGACATTATTTTTATAATAATTATTTTAACATTTAGATTCCAGTGACTAACAATAAAATATCAGAAGTAAAACAAATATAAAACAAAATAGATTGTATAAGCTTTTCTTTTTCATATTTCTTGAAAAGTCTGGTTATTTTATATGGGGGCCCGCCTGACTCCGGAGTCCAATTTTTCGAAATATTCAAACTGAATTTCATTAAAATCGGTCCAGATTTTAATAATTTATTTGAACTTGACATTCTCGACACTCTTAGAATATCTAGACCCATAATACTAGAATCAATTTATGAAAACTAATCTATGTACCAAATTTAATTTCATCCCGACGGTGAAACTCGAGATACCTCGAAAAGTCTAGGGTTTTTTTTTATGGAAGCCTCTCTATTTCGCCATCCGATTTCATTTTCTACCAACTTACTATTGACGAAAAAAGTATTTACACCAAATTTCATCAAAATCAATTGAAATGTACATGAGTACGATACTCCCAGATACGGACGAATATTCACTTAAAAAAAAAACTTTCGGATTTACGCGTTTCCGACAAAATTGAAAAATTTTTGTTAGGACAGATCAAATTCAATTGATTTTTCACCGAGCTTTTCTTCTATAGTGTTGGTAATGAATAAAAGCTAAGGGCACGGGAACTTTTTAAAAATTAAAAAATACTTTAAAAAAGTACCAATTGAATAAATGCAGGTAAGAATATAGAAATATCATATAAGAATGCAACAGAATCAAATTTCCTCGATTTAAATACACAGTTCTCTACAAAAATTTAATCAGAATATCAATTCCTCAACAGGATTAAAAAAAAGCTCCAAGGTGCAAACAAACTCCCTAAAGATTTTGGTAAATACAATATTAAATCAATTTAACTTGAAAAGTTGTCACTATTTTTAAAAACTGATACCGGAATCCGGAAACTTCTGAATTTTATATAATCTAATCTTCAACCCTTTTTTTTATCAAAATTTTTCCTTCATTACAATTGCAAAACTGTTAAAAAAAATAAAACATTTAACAGTTTAAAGGGATATCATATTTTCAAGGAAGAAATAAAAAATCAATTTTAAAAGAAAAATAAGGAAGGAAATGAAAAACACTTGGAGAAAGTATAAAGACCAAAAGTTGATAAAAAATAAACAATTAAGAAAAAATCTTTAATCATTATTAAGTTGTTTTTACTGTAATTTTCCTATTCCCCAGTAAATTTTCATCTACAGAAGCCATGGTTGGAAGCATAAAATTAACGACAGCCAATTATTAAGATTTCTTGACCTTTATCTCAAAAAAACAAAAAAAAAAAAAGGAAATGGAAAATCTTGGAAAATTTTCCCTATTTCAAATAAAGAAAATATT
Source organism: Dolichopus griseipennis (assembly GCA_963082915.1). NCBI lineage: Eukaryota > Metazoa > Arthropoda > Insecta > Diptera > Dolichopodidae > Dolichopus > Dolichopus griseipennis. The sequence continues at coordinate 313,820,860 of OY720441.1, read as the reverse complement.
AAAAATAATTTTCAATCCAATTTTAAAAGTAAAAAAAAATATATAAAGATTATCATTTACATAACTTTATTGCTAACCCTATTTATAATTTTATTTTACTGTTTTTTTTTTCAAAATTCTGGGAAAAAAAAGAAAGTAAAAACCCGTCAAAACCAAAATTTCTAAAAGGCCCAAAACAAATTTGTATTGTATTTGCCCTCTTTAGAAAATATTAACAAATACTTTACTCTTACTTAATTTTAATGGCACTTTTATAAATAGAAAAACTTATACAAATATACACATATACTATTCGTGTATTGATATTAAAACAAGTGATGAAAAAACCAAGGGTTTTAAAAATACCTCATTAGGTTCTGACTAAACAATGTTTCATACTGAATTTAGGGTAAAAACTACTTACTTACTTACTGGATCCTAGAACCCCTGGTGGGGCATAGGGCGTCAACAAATCCTCTCCACCTTTCACGATCCTTAGCAATTCCTTTTAGCTGTAACCACGTTTTGCGTTGCGCTTCTGCCTCTTTCAAAACAGTACTTCTCCATGTTTTCCTTGGTCTACATACTCGTCGTCTGCCTTGTGGATTCCACTCAGAACATTGCCTTGCAATGTTTTCTTCTGGCTTCCTCAAGGTATGTCCGATCCATCGCCATTTTCTGTCTCGGATCTCGACCTCAATCATCTTTTGGTTCGTTTTTTGCCACCGGTGTGTGTTGGTAATAATTTTCGACCAACGAACCCTTAAGATGCGGCGTAGACAACGATTTATATACGTCTGCAACTTTTTGGTGATAATGGCGGTTACCTTCCATGTTTCAAAGCCGTATAGAAGTACTGATCAAATTTTGGCACATCTCTTTCAGACCACTTCTTGTCTGTGCCATGAAAACTACATCATCAGCATAATCTAAGTGGCTTAAATGTTTTCCTAGTCGCCACTGAATGCCATACCTCTCATCAACGCCTACGGTTGCGGTTAAAATTTCGTCCATCACAACCAAAAATAATATAGGCGACAATATACAGCCTTGCCTTACAACCTGCTGCACCTCAAACAAATCAGTCAACTGTCCATTGTGTAAGACTCGACACCTCGCATTTTAGTAGGATTCCTTAATAATGGCAATAATTTTCTCCGGGATACCCCACTTACTAAGAGCTCTTCATATATACTCGCGGTTTACACGATCAAAAGCTTTCTCGACGTCTACAAACATGAGATGTAGCGGCGACCCAAACTCTGTTGATTGCTCGAGTATTATTCGTAGCGTGGTGATATGATCAACACAAGAGTGACTACTGCGAAAGCCAGCTTGATGTCTTTTCAATGTATTTTCATCCTGCTTTTGATCCTTTCGAGTATAATGTTTGCCATTATTTTCGAGAAGACAGATAACAGCGTAATATGGCACCAGTTATTGCAATTGTTCAGGTTACCTTTTTTTGCCAGCTTAACAATAACTCCTTCTTTCCACTCACTCGGGTACTTTTCTTCTTCCCATATAGCCTGAATCAATGGGAGAAGTATATCTGCCGTTGCGGGTATGTCTGCTTTTAGAAGTTCGGCGGGTATTTGGTCAATTACTGCAGCTTTATTATCTTTTAAGAGCGAAATGGCACTTTCGATTTCAGGTTTCGTTGGTGGTGCTGTACTAATACCCCTGTGTGATCGACGCAACTCAGGTTCTTCAGAGATTTCTGATGCGGATTGCTGTATAAAATGTTCGTTTAGCAAACGGCAAAAGTAGTATTTCCACCTCCGTAATTTATCATCCATCGACCCCAGAAGCCTTCCATCTTCGTCCAAGATAATATTTTGCTGCTTTGTTGAATGACCTCTAAGAATTTTTGTTATCTTATATAAGCCTTTGCCATCACCTCTTCTTGCTGCTATCTCTGCTTCCGTAGCAAGGTTTTTTATTTGTTCCTTTCTGTCTCGTCTTACACTTCTCTCCGCGATTTTATGTGCTCTGTTATACTCGCTGCGAAGCTCACCCAATAGCCGCGGATCCTGTTCAGAGTTTATTTTGTTTTTCAGCTCTTTACGTCTGGCTATGTTGTACCACGAAATTTTTGAGATCCATGGGGATTTTTGCTGCGATAATCGGGGTATTGTTTCTCTTCCAGTTTCTATAAATGATTGTTTTATTTTATCCCACTTTTCATCTATGGAAACTGCCCCGTCTTCTCGTTCATTTGTTTCATTCAATGTTGATGCCACTTTCTCGGATTTTTTTTTTCAAAATTTCCACGTGTTGCGGGATTTTTTAACGCTTCAACATCGAAAAGTTCTCTTCTGACAGGCACTTGATTTCATCTTTGGACAGCTGCTGTTCTTAACTGCATTAGCGCAACAACTAAATGGTGATCGCTTCCAACGTCACCTCTCCTCTTATTTCGAACGTCGCAAAGAAATTTCCTCCACTTCTGCTGGACAATGAAATGGTCTATTTGGTTTTCAGTTTGACCATTTGGGGAAACCCATGTTACCTTATGACATGAATTATGGGGAAACAACGTACCGCCAATGACTAGCTGGCGGGAATTGCAAAAATCCACGAGCCTTTCGCCATTGTCGTTTCTTACCCCAATGCCATGCCGTTCCATGACTCGTTCTAAACCAGAGTTTTCCGTTCCGACTTTCGGGTTTAAATCACCCAATATAATTTTTATGTCGGCTCTGGAAGCGTTATCATATGTTGTCCCAAGTAGAGTGTAAAAATTCTGCTTTTTTCATCTACTGCTTTTTTGGTAGGAGCGTAACATTGTATTATGGTTATATTTTGGACCCTGGATTTGAATCTGGCAGTCATCAATTTGCGCGATATTGGTTTCCAAGAGATAAGAGTGCGTCTTGCTTCAGCATTTTTCCTACTCCACCGCGCCTTATTCCTGTTACTGCTTCATCATCTCCTGAGTACAGCATGTGAGTTAAATTACTGTCTGAAATAATTTCACCACGGGTAAAAACTAGAAAGAGTGTAATAAAGCAGACTGTGTTAACTCTGGGATACCCTTATAACCGTATACCGTATAGCTTTCGATTTTGGTCCGATCCGATTCATACCTTGGAACGTTTGTCACAAACGTAATGGCAAATTTAGATATATATATACCTATATATAAATAAATTAATCATATTATAATTAAGTTAGTTTATCAATTCATTATTAAAAAGCATTTTTTTGGTGATGTAGTGAATTTTTAAATCAAATCCCCTTGGTGACCAAAAATATATAACATAATCTGCCAAGTCTGAAAAAGCAAAGCATTCTTCAATTTCTTATCATATTGTAAGAAGTAAGACTGTTTATAAATAAATAAAAAAAAATAAATTATGAATAATAATGAAATCTGTTCTTGGAATAAAATCCCAATTCAGTCCAGAATCCTGTTAACATGTGTCGAAATATAATGTCAGTTCATCAAAATT